>OU015490.1:251244554-251544554 GCA_907164885.2 Dolomedes plantarius
TAAAAAGGAACTGAAAAAAGTTTAAATGTTGCCTTTACACAGAAATGTGCATATTGCCATTCGTGTTTTTTTTTCTTGTTTTGCGAACTATGAAATCGTAACTAAATGTTATCTAATTTTGCAATAAACGCTAAGGCATATGTATAGAGAAATCTATGCTCACTTCTACCCAGACTTGGGTGTATATAATTTGAAGTGGCACTCTATTTGAATTTGAAGCAAACACAGTTTATACATGAAACAATGTTTATTGAATTCGTTGCACATATAATTGGCTTTTACAGCAATAAGCATGCGTACTACTTGTACGGAATGTATAAACACAGCTTTCAAGAACAATATATTTTTATACTCACGAACAGTAAGTCAAACCAGCAGTACTGCCATGTAAACTTCTGGCCCGCTAAGCACTAGCGCAGGATAACACCTTTTCAACCTTAACAACCTCCCCCCTTTTTCCTTAATGACGCTGCGTGGTATTTATACTAAGAGCGTATGCCGAAATTAGCATATCTGAAGCAGCTTCTTTAATTCATTAATTCAAAAGTTCGATTCTTGTGAATCGAATCTTGTGTATACCTTACATATGTTAGAATAAAAATGTGAATTTCAACATTTTCGTTACATTCGAAAGAAAAAGTAAAAGGCACTAATTACCTCCATGTGATCTCAAATGAAAGGAAATCAAGTACTATGCAAAAATATCAATTTATATAACCAACGTATTCATTATCAAACATCAAAATTATCACATAATTGATATATTTTTCACTTGAAATTTCAGGAAAGTATAAAAATTTTCTAATACTCTAACTTATGTTACAATTCGATTGTATATGCATATTTCTAGATTTAATATGTCTCTTGCAAAGTAATTTTCGTAAAAAAGTAATTGTCTAAAAAATTATTTTCTCACTGAATGTTATTTAGTACCGTCTGCGTCCTCGAACATTGATATAATTACTGCATTTGAAATCCCTTGTGTAGTTCGCGATGACAATAAAGATCCATTTTTCTCAGAAAACTTTGTAATCCACATTTATTTTTTTTCTTCAAAAAACTTACAATTCCGAGAAATGGCACAGAAGCCTATAAACACAAAACGATGCCAGCGATTTATTTCCTAGCATAGCTTCGGTGTAGATTCAGAGAAATAAGCCTTGCTGAAAACAAGGTTTTTCCAGTTAATCTGAGATATACGTAAGGACAAAGAATATATCTGAAAGACGCCTTACGATCTGCATCATCGTAAACAAGCTGAACGTATTTTTGGAACCAGTCATCGTAATATGGGTATAGAACACAAAGATTTTACAAGTCGAGGGGTTTTTTTATGAGATTTTTTTTTTGTTATCCATCTGATCTATTGACAGTCCCTCAATTCTAGATTTACTCTACCTACAAATACTCTGCCTACGAATACTTCATTTTATCCTCTTATCTATATATATAAAACAGTTCCATAACTGACTCATTCATTCATTCACTGACTGACTGACATACAACGCACAGACCAAACCGCTGGACCTAAAGGGCTGAAATTTTGCATGGCGATTCTTCTAATAGTGTAGGGGTGCACTAAGAAAGATTTTTAAAAAATTCTTCTTAGATTTTTTTAAATTAAATTTTTAAGCTGTTTTTTAAACTTGTTTTACGTTTGCATTTAAAATAATACATTGAGGGTTATAAAATTTATATCACGAGAAAGATCATAAAAATTCCTTCAAAATGAAAGTTTTTTCAAACCTTTACCTCGATTTCCTGATTTTTGGTGAATTTTTAAAGATTCATTTTTAGAATTTAATTTATTAAATGTTGATCACGTGATTTCTTTTTCTGGTACTTTAAATAAATTTATCGTCACGTGCATAACAACTAAATAGACAAAAATGATATTCTTTTTCTTTCTAATGCAGCAGACGATTGGATATTATCCAAAAAAAATAAATATCCCTTACGATTTTTTTATAAATATATATATATATATATATATATATATATATATATATATATTACATCAATTGTATACATTGATCGTCGCATTTATTATATATATATATATATATATATATATATATATATATATATCGGCATTAATTGCATACATTGACCGTTGTATTTAATTTGAATGTACTCCGTAGCGAAGCGCGGATTTTCAGCTAGTTTAAGTATAAAATGTGAGAGTGCGTACATGCAAGATAAGAAAAAAAAATTTAATTTTAGCAGCAAATGGATTTCAGAAAAAAATACCAATTTAAAATTACTTTGCATGGTGTTGCCGAACGAAAGAGGAAAGACAAGAGCTCTGGCACTCAGTATAAGATCCTGTAGGTTCGAGTCCCACCGTTAGAAAAAATAACCGATACTCTCTAAAACAAAAACCAAACTCTAAAACAAAAACAAAAAACTTTCATGGTGCTTGTGAAGGACAACATACAGTCGAACCTCCATATATCGAACTTCCCTATATCGAAATTTTCTATATATCGAACTCTTAGCAAATCTCCATGTTCATTACATAGAAAAACTGTTTCTATATATCGAAAAAATCTCTATATATCGAAATTTTTTTCTCGACATATTGGGAGATTTTATTCCACTTTAGAATAAAATCTCCCAATTTTTGACGTTTGAAACAATAATTCGTGAACCGCTCATGAAGTTTTAATGGACTGAATAAATGCGAGCATTTCTTTGATGAACTTTCCGCAAAACTGGCTGTTCAGCAAGATATTTGTAATTTATTTTTAAAGAATGTAACTGTGATCACTGCAACCACTGTCTGGATTATTGTTATTTTTTAAGGTATATAGTACTCAATAAATCTTTCACATTAGTTAATTTTTTAGTTATTAACTTTCATTTAATGTAATTCGTATATAAATTGGAAATGGAGTTTCGCATACGAAAATTAGCTTTAATTTTAATGTTTTAGGAGAATTATGATAAAACTAAGATCAATTCTTTATATCGAAATTTCTATATATCGAATTTTTTTCCGGAATTTTGCTACTTCGATATATGGAGGTTCGACTGTATATGTAAATAACAATTATTACTACATATTTGTAGTAAATTATTTCCATAATTATTAAATAATAATTATTGAAATAACAATTGAGGCCTTCCCGTTGAAAAGCCAGTAAGTGCTAAAATTTCCGAAGAGTATTTTTTCACTGATACAAGGGTTTTTTGGCGTGGAAAAGGAGGTAAGTGCCTAGATAGTTTGCTTTAGTTCTGAGCTAGGCACTTACCTCCTTTTTCCATTAGCCTTCGAACAAACCCTTGTATCAGTAAAAAAATACTTTTTGGAAATTTTGGCACTTACCCGCTTTTCAACGGGAATACCTCAATTATTACAACATTATAATTGTTATTTCAATAGGGATATAGAACACAAAGATCTGACAATATTATAATCATAATTATTATTTTATTATATAATATTAATTATTATTATTATTATTGTTATTATTATTATTATTGTTGTTGTTATTATTATTATTGTTGTTGTTGTTGTTGTTGTTGTTACTATTATTATTATTATTATTGTTATTACTATTATTATTATTATTATTATTATTATTATTATTACAATTATTAATATTAGCAGTGTTGTCAACATAATATATATAATATTATGTTGCCGCTTGCTACCATAATTAATTATTTATGGTAGCAATTATTATGGTAGCAATTATTATTTATGGTACCATTATTTTTTTAACCCCGCTTTGCTACCATAATATAATTTAATGGATAGAAACGATTTAAGAGTGTAGATAGACTGCTAGAAAGAATATAATAATATATTATAATATATTATAATTATTATTATAATAAGTAATATTAGCAGTGTTTACGACATATATAAAACTACTCTCTGCTATTACAATTTTAAGACAGAAGAACAATAGCTAGAGAGCAAATGAAGTTTAGAAAGAAAACATAATAATATTTTCTTTGGGCCTATAACATTATAACAACTATTATTAATCTAATTGTTATAGAAATATTATAGTAATTCAAATAATATCATTTTAAGTACTTAGTTAAAAAACAGAAGGAACTTTAATAAATTAAAATGGAACTCAGAACTTCGATTACCATTTTCTCGGGAAAGGTTTTAGGTATAATGCAAAAATGGAAGTACATCTAAAAGGGCACGAAAGCCTGTATAAGATACAAAAGTGGGATGCCCAAAACAGGTAAATTCGTTACCCAGAAACATTTCATCCCAAAACAAGTAGCTTTCTTGACTTCAAGTAGCATTTCATTTTTACAGTGTACCTTTGACATTCTTAGAACGTACGTTCTGAAACCGCAAAATATTTAAGATGTTGATGATCTGGATTTTTTTAAGGGGACAAGGTACCTTCAACTTCTTCTTTTTTCAATATTTACTCTATATATAGAATGATAATAACTAATATTCCTTCTTGACAACATTGAAGACCCTTAGAATTCAAAATAAGGATTTTTTGGTAGAACAATACCTGTTTTTCAAAAAAATTTCAAAAATGCTAGCATTTTTTAAAATGCTCGATGTGCATTCCCTATCATTTAAAATCTTTCATTTTTTCAATATAAGTGTACCACATATATGTAAACATAACTGTGCAATGAACTTTTTTGTATGATTCTAAAGCCATAAATATACAGATGGAGTACAAAATAATACGAACACCTGTGAAAAAGTATGACGTATTTCACACCTGCAGTACAGCCGCGCCACCTGCAACAGAAGTCTGCCACATAGTGAGCGTGAAGAGGAAGGTATCAGTCTCTCAAGAGCAGTCACCTACGTTGCATGCTTCTATCGAACTGTCTGTGATAAGTTGAAATATCAGACCTGTCAGAGTTCCAAAGAGGAATGATAGTTGGAGCGCGTTTAAGTGGAGCATCGGTTACGGAAACAGCAAACCTTTTGGGGGTTTGCAAGGAGTACGGTATCAGCCGTTATGACAGCGTACACGAAAGAGGGTAAGACGACATCGTCAAAGCACAACAGTGGCCGAAAGTCCAAGCTTACTGATAGGGATAGACGGGTCTTGAAGCGCATAGTAGCTCGAAAGCACAAGCAATCGTTATCCGAGATAACATCCGAAATGAACAGTCATCTCCAGGACCCCGTTTTAACAAAAACTGTCAAAAGGGAACTTCATGCTGCGAACATTTATGGCAGAGTGGCAATTCGTAAATCCTTGGTGACAGCAACTAATGCTTTCAAACGACGCCAATGGTGAAGAGATCACAAAGGCTGGTCCCCACAACAGTGGCAACAGGTAATATGGTCAGATGAATCGTCATTCACACTATTTCAAACGACCGGACGCGTTTATGTCTGGAGAACGCCCAAAAAAGCGTTTCATCCTGAATGCCTCTTGTCGACTGTGAAGCATGGGGGTGGCTCCATTATGGTATGGGGTGCGATATCTTGGCGCGGTCTTGGGCCACTTGTTATTCTGCATGGGAGGATCAAATACAATCACTATCTAAGCGTTCTAGGGGATCATGTCCATCCTTTAGTTCAGACTGTATTCCCTGGAGAGTGACCGCTTTTTCAAGACGACACGCCCCTATCCACACTGCTAGGTGTGTTCAAGAGTGGTTCGAAGAGCATGACGATGCAGTTGAACATCTCGCCTGGCCCTCCTCAGTCTCCGGACTTGAATATTATTGAACATTTATGGCAATATTTGGAGTCCAAACTTCGTTACCGATTTCCACCTCCATCCGGACTTTCGGAATTAGAGACCGCTCTGCAGGAGGAATGGCTTAATATTCCTTTAAATATTGTCCTTGACCTTTATGCATCTATCCCACGTCGCATTAAATCTGTACTTCATTCAAAGGGTGGTCCAACCCCCTATTAGTAAAGAATTTCTATTATTTCACAGGTGTTCGTATTATTTTGTCCACCATATGTACATATTTTTTTTTAAATTTGTCTGTTATTTTATCATGTTTTTGCATGTTTTTACTTTATTTCATGGTCTAAAAATTTTTAAAACATTAGTGGCTTCAAAGAATGATACAGTTTTCGGGGAATCACTTTCATTAATAATCCTGAGAAGTTCGAATGAAATCAGAAGAAAATTATTGAGCATGGAACGTTTTGAAAAATTCTAACATTTTTGACGAAATATTTGAAAAACAGGCCTATTCTTCCACAAAATACTTATTTGCGAATTCTAAGCGTCTTTAATGGAGTATAAAAGAATATTAATTATTCTCATATTGTATATAGAGTTCTATTTTGCTACATTCAAGACTTAGAATTCACAAATAAGTATTTTGTAAACGAATAAGACCTTTTTTCAAAAAGTTATTAAAAAATGTTTGAATTTTTCAAAATGTTCCATGTGCATTCATTTTCTTCTGAATTCTTCCAAATATTTCGGGATTGTTCATTGAATTGTTTGTCACAAAACTACATCATTCTTCGAAACCACAAATATTTTCAAATTTATAAACCATCAAATGAAATAAAAAGTCAGATTTTAAAAAAATTAATTAAGACTTTAGATTCATACAAAAGGGGCCCGGTGGCCCAGTTGGCAAAGATAGCGAGCTAGGGATCTGAACGTCACTGGGTCGATGCCCGTCGCTGACAAATCTACCGCCGTGTACACTAATGGCGACTGGCGTACGAAAATTCTACCGTGGCTGCAATGTCCTCTAAGTTCTCAAATTTACCTCTGGAGGTGCGGGTCAAGTGTACCGGTCTCCTCACTTGACTAAGTTCTAAATTACGGAACCGGCTTGTAGGGGGTAGTGCCTGCCACCTATACGATGCCCCCTAAATAAATGGCCAGCAATCTCGCGGTGTAAATACAGGCGAATGTCTAGCGACAAGTGCCTCCGCGTTCTAAAAAAAAGATTCATACAAAAGAAAAATTCAATGTCCGATTTCGTTTATTTATATATATGGTAAATTCATTTTAGAAAATTTAAGGTTAAATGATACGGAATGTGCATGGTCCATTTTGAAAAATTATAGTGTTTAAAAAATATATAAAAACCGACATTATTCGGCCAAAAAATTCTTATTTTTAATTGTAAAAGTCTTCAGTGTAGTAAAAAAGAATCTCTTTAGATAATCGAAACAGACACTTTCATTATTTCGCAACATTTTACATACATTATTCCTTTCTATGAAATGAGAAAAAAAATCGAAACTTTTAATTTGCAAATTAAACTAAAAGTACCATAATCCTTTTCTTTTAAATGAAAAAAATACCAGATTTAAAAAAAAAACTCGTCAAACAAAATTAAGAATAAATGAAAGAACAGTTAGAGGCAAAAAAACTATTTTCTCTTTTTTATTGGACTTTCTAACACTTTAATTTATGGTAAGTTACCGTAGAAAATATAATTTTTGCTCGTTTGTTTGTTTTCGGTGCTCTAGCAGAAACAGAATTCTATGGCGATTATGTAATGCTTTTTACAAACCAGCTAAGCGCGTGGCAAACCCACACACACACCAAAAAAAAAAAAAAAAAAAGATTCCATCCGAAATATTCTCTCTAGACAATAACTTACACCCCCTAATACGAATTCACTTGTCACGTGCCTGAGGCACTCCCACATAATCATCTGCTTCAGAGAAACGAAACAGACACTTGCATTATTTTGCTCTTTACGCTACGGGCGTTTCATCCATAACTCAGACCGTCTGAGCTGCGCTGGTTGCTCCCGCATCCACAGCAAGTGCAGAAAGCGAACCTCCAGATTTTCGCGCCAAGGTCATGAGACGGCTAGCCCGCGAGAAATTTCGAAGTCTTCTAAGTAGCACTGGAAGTGCGGGGCTAAAAGTTTACCGAGACTATACACAGTCTGTGACTCAAGGAGACCGTCTAAGCTCCACGCACGGACACCGGTCTGCCCCGGACTGGAAAGACAATATTTTAAGCTTCATTTATTTATGATAATAAGAATTCATGTGATTGTGTCTTTCGTATTCACAAATAATATAACCTACCGCAAGTAAACATGCATTACTTCACAAAGATCTCTTATAGTGGTGACAAATAGTAAAGTTTAGGACTTGGTAACTTTTAATCATTAAACAGGGAAAATAAATTGACTGAATCATGAAATAAAAAGAGAGGAACTTAATATTATTAGGATAGATAAGTTAGTCTAAAGCATTCAAAATGACCCAACAAATAAAACTTTTTACAAGTCAGTATATAAACAATAGTAGACTTTGGGGCACCCATCTTTATTTCAATATATTAACATTAATTTAAGGTTAAAAGGGAAAAGGAACATTGAAATGAAGTCCTGTATTGATTTTTCATGTTTCGGAGGTTTTAAATTCTTGGTGCCCTGTTTCTGCAAATGCACCGACCGCTAAAGTAATGAACTTGGTAAAGAAATCTAGTTCATGTAATCTAGGCAATGTAAAGTAATCTAAGCAATCTATATACCGTCCAGTAATGATACTTCATTCCAAGCCCAACTATATAGATCTGAACACCGTTTGTGTTGGTGAGAAACAAACTTCTACATTAAGATATTTTTCAAACAAAATAATTCCTCGTATTAGTAACATTATCTACTATAATCTTAGAGAATTATGTAATAAACTAGTTTTCACTTATAGAGAGTTTAGTTCATGGGCAAAGTTCATCTCATGTATTAATTGATTCTTCTACAGTACTATGTAATATATAGTTATATTTTAATGAATATATATGCGAAATTCCATATCTCTGAGGTCAAAATTTCAAAAATCGCTTTGTAATGTCCACCATCACCCTAAACTCACACAATCATCCAGTTAATTCACGAACTGTTGAAAAATGTCCAGGTAAATATTTTGTTCACTGTGTTGAAAGAAAAGGGACATACGATGCACAACTGAGCGCGCACCACCACCATCTTTTTTAA
The DNA here is from genome assembly GCA_907164885.2 of Dolomedes plantarius. Lineage (NCBI taxonomy): Eukaryota > Metazoa > Arthropoda > Arachnida > Araneae > Dolomedidae > Dolomedes > Dolomedes plantarius. Next base: position 251,253,453 of record OU015490.1, read on the forward strand.
CATGGAGTGGTGTTTGTTGAGGGGAAAAGGGAATTTCAGCCGCCCATATACGGGTTGTACCGTAATCAATAATACAAGCATTTCGCTTCAATTACTTTACTGAGATACGTTAAACATACTAGAACTACAACATTTAAAGCAAGTATGTACAGCGAGTTAGAATATATACAGTTAGATAGTCAGGGTGGCTTCGGGTTCAACGACAGCTCTGGCCTATGAGGCATCTCTGGCACTCAAAAACAGATCTCTTCCGCGTGAACTATTGGGGTCTTCTTTTATACTGTCGGCGAATTCAAAGGGATTTCTCTGGCGTTTGAAGTGCTGGTAAGTGTTCGAAGTTTATGGGATTCTAAATGTCACTATAGTGTCAAAAGTCTGAAAAGCCCTCGAACCACTCGGGATTTATGCGTTCTATAACGTCAGAATCGCATATTACAAGAACTTTATAGCCTCTTATCCTAGAGTTTATGAGACCGCCCAGATCAACAGTTCGCCGATAGATACCATGTTGAGGGGTAGGAACGGGGCATCACATATTTATATAAATACTAATTTCATGTAGTGATTGAGACAGTGTCACAGGGTGTTTTGCGAGTTAACATAATCCGACAAATGGAACCACACTACATCCGAGAACCACGGGATGTGATGTACCATTTACCGAGGAGCACGTTGTACGTTGTTTCGCTCAGACAGCTTCGTCCTGAAGAGAGTTATTACAGAATATTCGGGGCTTCTTTCGAGTATATCACCGAATATCATAATCATTAAACAAATTAACGAACTCGAACTATATGAAATTTAGTTTATAAAAACAATTCAAATTTTAAGGAGTTGGCATAATGTTTTAATTGAGAGCTAATTACTTCATCTTTCAACGATTCTAAAACAAGATATATATATATATATAATATTTAAAAGTTTTAACAGTAGAAAGACGGGAATTTTTTTCTCGACAAAAAGTCTGAACGCCGTCATTTTGACGGTTAAAAATAAAAATCTAGAATTTAAAATATTTAATGTTTCTTTTTTTTTAAAATGGTTAAATACTTTAAATTTTTAACTATTTGATACCAATATATAATAAATTAGTATATATTTAGATACATTTTTATGATGGTATGCCGAGCTGACAACCTGGTATGGTTTATACGCAAAAATATAAACATTGTTTGTGCCGTCCTTATTTTTCAACACCAATATTTCCGAAGAGCCGATATTTCTGTTTGCAAAAGGGGAAGAAGACGAAAACTAACATTTTTCCAGTATTATTTTAAAGAGTTCTGCCTGTTTTCTATATTGCCGTCAAGTTGACGGCTTTACATCTTAGTAGGTATACAACACATTTTCTTCCTCTCTTTACTATCAATATAATTTTTAAAATGTGTGCGCATATTTCGCGCAAAATTAGAAAAAGTCATAAAATTTCAGGAACCTGAGGACATAAATACAGACATAGCGCTCAATAGTATGTCCGAAACCGTCAAAATGACGGCAGACGCCTCTCTAGTGTTATGTTTTTTAAATTCAAATTTAATTTTTTTAAAGAAGAAATGCGTGTAAAGAAAAGAAAAGAATTTTTTTTTCTCCAGATTCCATAAGGGAACGGTGGACGTCAAAATTTATTTCTTTTTACTTTCTATCACAGAGATATGAAATCTTGTACATATATACAATTCACCATGAGTAAGAAGAATACCTTAAAACAGGGGTTCCCAAAGTGTGTGCCGCGGCACCCTGGGGTGCCGCGAAGTGACCTTGATCTCCAATCTAATCTACTGCTAAAGACTATTCCGATATATCTCCAAAAGACCTCTGTATTGTAGAAGTACATGGTCTGTAATGGAGAAAAGGTTTCACATAGCATGCTGACGGTTTTCACAGAGCACCTATAACAACGAACTGACTGGTTCACAAAGTACTTCTCAGAAGACCAAACCGAGAAGTTTGCATGGATCCAAGATCCATTCCATGTGGAAGCTCCAAAAGAATTCACTTCGCAAGAGGAAGAAAATATAATTGAGCTATCGAGTGACAAAAGCCTGAAAGCGAAATTCGCTTGTTTGGGTTTGACGGAGTTTTGGATATATATAAAAAACTAGCTGAAAACCCGCACTTCGCTACGGAGTACATTCAAATTAAATACAACGGTCAATGTATGTAATTAATGCTAAAAAAAATAAATATATATATTTATAATAAATACGACGATCAATGTATACAATTGATGTGAAATATATATATATATATATATATATATATATATATATATATATATATATATATATATATATATATATATATATATATTTATAAAAAAATCGTATGGAATAATTATTTTTTTGGGGGGTAATATCCAATCGTCTGCTGCATTAGAAAGAAAAAAATATATATTTTTGTCTATTTAGTTGTTATACAAGTGACGATAAATTTATTTAATGTACCAGAAAAGAAATCACGTGACAGCATTTAATAAATTAAATTCTAAAAATTAATCTTTAAAAATTCACCAAAGACCAGAAAATCGAGGTAAAGATTCGTACAGATTTCATTTTAAAGGAAATTTTATGATCTTTCTCGTGATATAAATTTTATAACCCTCAGATTATTATTTTAAATGCAAACTTTTAAAAAAATACAAAAATAGCTTAAAAATTTTATTTAAAAAAATCTAAGAAGGATTTTTCAAAAATCTTTCTTAGTGCACCCCTACACTATAAGAAGATTAGCCATGCAAAATTTCAGCCCTTTAGGTCCAGCGGTTTGGTCTGTGCGTTGTATGTCAGTGAGTCAGTCAGTTACGGAACTGTTTTATATATATAGACTAGCTGAAAACCCGCGCTTCGCTACAGAGTACATTCAAATTAAATACAACGGTCAATGTATGCAATTAATGCCAAAAAAATATATATATTTATAATAAATACGACGATCAATGTATACAATTCATGTAAAATATATATAATATATATATATATATATATATATATATATAAAATCGTAAGGGATATTTATTTATTTTTTGGATAATATCCAATCGTCTGCTGCATTAGCAAGAAAAAAAAAAATTTTTTGTCTATTTAGTTGTTATGCACGTGACGATAAATTTATTTAAAGTACCAGAAAAAGAAATCACGTGATCAGCATTTAATAAATTAAATTCTAAAAATTAATCTTTAAAAATTCACCAAAAACCAGGAAATGGAGGTAAAAATTCGAAAAAAATTTCATTTTGAAGGAATTTTTATGATCTTTCTCGTGATATAAATTTTATAACCCTCAATGTATTATTTTAAATGCAAACTAAAAAAAGTTTAAAAAACAGCTTAAAAATTTAATTTAAAAAAATCTAAGAAGAATTTTTGAAAAATCTTTCTTAGTGCACCCTTACACTATTAGAAGAATCGCCATGCAAAATTTCAGCTCTTTAGGTATAGCGGTTTGGTCTGTGCGTTGTATGTCAGTCAGTCAGTGAATGAATGAATGAGTCAGTTACGGAACTGTTTTATATATAATAGATGAGTATCCCATCCTAAGTGCAAAAGCTATAAGTGTTCTCATTCCCTTTGCAACTTCATATCTGTGTGAAGTTGGGTTTTCATCTGTTGCTGTTATAAAGAGCAAATATCGTTCGAAAATTAATGTCAAAAAAGAAATGAGAGAAGCTGTATCAAGGTTTATTCCGCGATTCAAACAATTGTGCAGTCAGTAGCAGGCACACGCGTCACACTAAAACTAAACACACATATATCAGGAGCATTTGGAAGGTAATTCTATTATTAATTTTATTAATATGTTTTCGTATTAATTACAATTAAAGTACTTCCGTGATTTTTAAACAAGTCGTATTAATTGATTAATGTTCTTACCAATTACTTCTCTAGTTTCTTCTTCACAGTCATACGAATATGAAATATATATATTATGCATAACATATAATAATAATAATATACCACAGATAGATATTATATGACGAGGGTGCCGTGAAAAAAATTCTAATTCTTTTAAGGATGAGTTTGGGAACCTTGCCTTAAAAGAAATTTCTTATGTTATTATAATTTTAAGATTTGTCAAAAAAATTTAAAATTTATAAATAAAAATTTTAAAATGCTCCTTGCGACTTCATAATTGAGATATTTCCTCGATTTTACAATCTAATCACTTAACACTGTTTTACAAACAAATTTGGGTATTTAATCCCTTGAATAATTAATTTTTGAGATATTTTTTTTTGTGTGAATTCCATCCGGATTTTCATAAAAATTTTGCCTTTTATTAAGTTGCAAATCAAATGCAATTACCTTAATGAAGTCGAATCGTAAAATGCATCCCCAGTTTCTTTGTAAACATTATCATGATTATTCCTTATCAGTTTCATGATTTTTGAACAAAAATTAAGTCGCATGGAGCATTTAATAAATCTAAAATCCGTGGAAAAATATGTTTTGAGAAAAACAGATTTAAAGCTTATTACTACCCTTACCTTTATTGCTTACTTCGTAGAAGATTCATAAAGGATTTTTTACTTGAAAAAAAAAACTACTTTGGTACTATTATCCTGAAGAAATATATTTTTTCCAACAACACAATCAATATTACAATAAAAAAGATTTGCTCAAATAAAGGTCCACGGTCCCCTTAAAAAGGACAAATAATAGTGTTTTCATACGAATGTTTTCTTTGGATTCAAGAGGTTTGTCAAAAGTTTTAAAATTGTTTCGGCTTTTCAAAATTACGAGACCGGTCCATGGTGGGTGGTGGGTTAGGGGGGGGGGGGGTAATGCTTGTCCACTTGTACGGTACTCGAAGAAAAGTGGCCATCAAAACCGCGGTGTCATATGGTGGTAAAAATAATGCAAGGATAATGTCATAAGTAAGGATCAGGATAATGCAAGGATATATGCAAGGATAAGGAGTAGGAGGGCATACGTGGTAAGGATAATGCAATGACAGAGAAACCCTCTGCCGCATAGGGAAAAAAAGAATTGTTTCGCTTAATGAAAATTTTATTTATGCAATTTTAAATCACTTCGAAGGGCGATATAATAATTTTTGTAGATTAAATTTTACTTCCTAGTCAAATTTTCAAGGGTTTTTAGAATTGTTTGGATAAATAAGAATTTAAATTCATGTTGTTTTTGCTGGTCCACTTGTACGGTGCTCCCAGAAAAGTGGCCAGCGAAACCGCGGTGTCATATGATGGTAAAAATAATGCAGTAAGGATAAGGATAATGCAAGGATATATGCAAGGATAAGGAGTAGGAGGGCATACGTGGTAAGGATAATGCAATGACAGAGAAACCGTCTGCCGCATAGGAAAAAAAAGAATTGTTTCGCTTAATGAAAATTTTATTTATGCAATTTTAAATCACTTCAAAGGGCGATATAATAATTTTTGTAGATTAAATTTTACTTCCTAGTCAAAGTTTCAAGGGTTTTTAGAATTGTTTGGATAAATAAGAATTTAAATTCATGTTGTTTTTGCTGGTCCACTTGTACGGTGCTCCCAGAATAGTAACCAGCGAAACCGCGGTGTCATATGATGGTAAAAATAATGCAGTAAGGATAAGGATAATGCAAGGATATATGCAAGGATAAGGAGTAGGAGGGCATACGTGGTAAGGATAATGCAATGACAGAGAAACCGTCTGCCGCATAGGAAAAAAAAGAATTGTTTCGCTTAATGAAAATTTTATTTATGCAATTTTAAATCACTTCAAAGGGCGATATAATAATTTTTGTAGATTAAATTTTACTTCCTAGTCAAAGTTTCAAGGGTTTTTAGAATTGTTTGGATAAATAAGAATTTAAATTCATGTTGTTTTTGCTGGTCCACTTGTACGGTGCTCCCAGAAAAGTGGCCAGCGAAACCGCGGTGTCATATGATGGTAAAAATAATGCAGTAAGGATAAGAATAATGCAAGGATATATGCAAGGATAAGGAGTAGGAGGGCATACGTGGTAAGGATAATGCAATGACAGAGAAACCGTCTGCCGCATAGGAAAAAAAAGAATTGTTTCGCTTAATGAAAATTTTATTTATGCAATTTTAAATCACTTCAAAGGGCGATATAATAATTTTTGTAGATTAAATTTTACTTCCTAGTCAAAGTTTCAAGGGTTTTTAGAATTGTTTGGATAAATAAGAATTTAAATTCATGTTGTTTTTGCTGGACCACTTGTACGGTGCTCCCAGAATAGTGGCCAGCGAAACCGCGGTGTCATATGATGGTAAAAATAATGCAGTAAGGATAAGGATAATGCAAGGATATATGCAAGGATAAGGAGTAGGAGGGCATACGTGGTAAGGATAATGCAATGACAGAGAAACCGTCTGCCGCATAGGAAAAAAAAGAATTGTTTCGCTTAATGAAAATTTTATTTATGCAATTTTAAATCACTTCAAAGGGCGATATAATAATTTTTGTAGATTAAATTTTACTTCCTAGTCAAAGTTTCAAGGGTTTTTAGAATTGTTTGGATAAATAAGAATTTAAATTCATGTTGTTTTTGCTGGTCCACTTGTACGGTGCTCCCAGAATAGTGGCCAGCGAAACCGCGGTGTCATATGATGGTAAAAATAATGCAGTAAGGATAAGGATAATGCAAGGATATATGCAAGGATAAGGAGTAGGAGGGCATACGTGGTAAGGATAATGCAATGACAGAGAAACCGTCTGCCGCATAGGAAAAAAAAGAATTGTTTCGCTTAATGAAAATTTTATTTATGCAATTTTAAATCACTTCAAAGGGCGATATAATAATTTTTGTAGATTAAATTTTACTTCCTAGTCAAAGTTTCAAGGGTTTTTAGAATTGTTTGGATAAATAAGAATTTAAATTCATGTTGTTTTTGCTGGTCCACTTGTACGGTGCTCCCAGAAAAGTGGCCAGCGAAACCGCGGTGTCATATGATGGTAAAAATAATGCAGTAAGGATAAGGATAATGCAAGGATATATGCAAGGATAAGGAGTAGGAGGGCATACGTGGTAAGGATAATGCAATGACAGAGAAACCGTCTGCCGCATAGGAAAAAAAAGAATTGTTTCGCTTAATGAAAATTTTATTTATGCAATTTTAAATCACTTCAAAGGGCGATATAATAATTTTTGTAGATTAAATTTTACTTCCTAGTCAAAGTTTCAAGGGTTTTTAGAATTGTTTGGATAAATAAGAATTTAAATTCATGTTGTTTTTGCTGGACCACTTGTACGGTGCTCCCAGAATAGTGGCCAGCGAAACCGCGGTGTCATATGATGGTAAAAATAATGCAGTAAGGATAAGGATAATGCAAGGATATATGCAAGGATAAGGAGTAGGAGGGCATACGTGGTAAGGATAATGCAATGACAGAGAAACCGTCTGCCGCATAGGAAAAAAAAGAATTGTTTCGCTTAATGAAAATTTTATTTATGCAATTTTAAATCACTTCAAAGGGCGATATAATAATTTTTGTAGATTAAATTTTACTTCCTAGTCAAAGTTTCAAGGGTTTTTAGAATTGTTTGGATAAATAAGAATTTAAATTCATGTTGTTTTTGCTGGTCCACTTGTACGGTGCTCCCAGAAAAGTGGCCAGCGAAACCGCGGTGTCATATGATGGTAAAAATAATGCAGTAAGGATAAGGATAATGCAAGGATATATGCAAGGATAAGGAGTAGGAGGGCATACGTGGTAAGGATAATGCAATGACAGAGAAACCGTCTGCCGCATAGGAAAAAAAAGAATTGTTTCGCTTAATGAAAATTTTATTTATGCAATTTTAAATCACTTCAAAGGGCGATATAATAATTTTTGTAGATTAAATTTTACTTCCTAGTCAAAGTTTCAAGGGTTTTTAGAATTGTTTGGATAAATAAGAATTTAAATTCATGTTGTTTTTGCTGGACCACTTGTACGGTGCTCCCAGAATAGTGGCCAGCGAAACCGCGGTGTCATATGATGGTAAAAATAATGCAGTAAGGATAAGGATAATGCAAGGATATATGCAAGGATAAGGAGTAGGAGGGCATACGTGGTAAGGATAATGCAATGACAGAGAAACCGTCTGCCGCATAGGAAAAAAAGAATTGTTTCGCCTTATGAAAATTTTATTTATGCAATTTTAAATCACTTCAAAGGGCGATATAATAATTTTTGTAGATTAAATTTTACTTCCTAGTCAAAGTTTCAAGGGTTTTCAGAATTGTTTGGATAAATAAGAATTTAAATTCATGTTGTTTTTGCTGGTCCACTTGTACGGTGCTCCCAGAAAAGTGGCCAGCGAAACCGCGGTGTCATATGATGGTAAAAATAATGCAGTAAGGATAAGGATAATGCAAGGATATATGCAAGGATAAGGAGTAGGAGGGCATACGTGGTAAGGATAATGCAATGACAGAGAAACCGTCTGCCGCATAGGAAAAAAAAGAATTGTTTCGCTTAATGAAAATTTTATTTATGCAATTTTAAATCACTTCAAAGGGCGATATAATAATTTTTGTAGATTAAATTTTACTTCCTAGTCAAAGTTTCAAGGGTTTTTAGAATTGTTTGGATAAATAAGAATTTAAATTCATGTTGTTTTTGCTGGTCCACTTGTACGGTGCTCCCAGAATAGTGGCCAGCGAAACCGCGGTGTCATATGATGGTAAAAATAATGCAGTAAGGATAAGGATAATGCAAGGATATATGCAAGGATAAGGAGTAGGAGGGCATACGTGGTAAGGATAATGCAATGACAGAGAAACCGTCTGCCGCATAGGAAAATAAAGAATTGTTTCGCTTAATGAAAATTTTATTTATGCAATTTTAAATCACTTCAAAGGGCGATATAATAATTTTTGTAGATTAAATTTCACTTCCTAGTCAAAGTTTCAAGGGTTTTTAGAATTGTTTGGATAAATAAGAATTTAAATTCATGTTTTTGCTGGACCACTTGTACGGTGCTCCCAGAATAGTGGCCAGCGAAACCGCGGTGTCATATGATGGTAAAAATAATGCAGTAAGGATAAGGATAATGCAAGGATATATGCAAGGATAAGGAGTAGGAGGGCATACGTGGTAAGGATAATGCAATGACAGAGAAACCGTCTGCCGCATAGGAAAAAAAAGAATTGTTTCGCTTAATGAAAATTTTATTTATGCAATTTTAAATCACTTCAAAGGGCGATATAATAATTTTTGTAGATTAAATTTTACTTCCTAGTCAAAGTTTCAAGGGTTTTTAGAATTGTTTGGATAAATAAGAATTTAAATTCATGTTGTTTTTGCTGGTCCACTTGTACGGTGCTCCCAGAAAAGTGGCCAGCGAAACCGCGGTGTCATATGATGGTAAAAATAATGCAGTAAGGATAAGGATAATGCAAGGATATATGCAAGGATAAGGAGTAGGAGGGCATACGTGGTAAGGATAATGCAATGACAGAGAAACCGTCTGCCGCATAGGAAAAAAAAGAATTGTTTCGCTTAATGAAAATTTTATTTATGCAATTTTAAATCACTTTAAAGGGCGATATAATAATTTTTGTAGATTAAATTTTACTTCCTAGTCAAAGTTTCAAGGGTTTTTAGAATTGTTTGGATAAATAAGAATTTAAATTCATGTTGTTTTTGCTGGACCACTTGTACGGTGCTCCCAGAATAGTGGCCAGCGAAACCGCGGTGTCATATGATGGTAAAAATAATGCAGTAAGGATAAGGATAATGCAAGGATATATGCAAGGATAAGGAGTAGGAGGGCATACGTGGTAAGGATAATGCAATGACAGAGAAACCGTCTGCCGCATAGGAAAAAAAAGAATTGTTTCGCTTAATGAAAATTTTATTTATGCAATTTTAAATCACTTCAAAGGGCGATATAATAATTTTTGTAGATTAAATTTTACTTCCTAGTCAAAGTTTCAAGGGTTTTTAGAATTGTTTGGATAAATAAGAATTTAAATTCATGTTGTTTTTGCTGGACCACTTGTACGGTGCTCCCAGAATAGTGGCCAGCGAAACCGCGGTGTCATATGATGGTAAAAATAATGCAGTAAGGATAAGGATAATGCAAGGATATATGCAAGGATAAGGAGTAGGAGGGCATACGTGGTAAGGATAATGCAATGACAGAGAAACCGTCTGCCGCATAGGAAAAAAAAGAATTGTTTCGCTTAATGAAAATTTTATTTATGCAATTTTAAATCACTTCAAAGGGCGATATAATAATTTTTGTAGATTAAATTTTACTTCCTAGTCAAAGTTTCAAGGGTTTTTAGAATTGTTTGGATAAATAAGAATTTAAATTCATGTTGTTTTTGCTGGTCCACTTGTACGGTGCTCCCAGAAAAGTGGCCAGCGAAACCGCGGTGTCATATGATGGTAAAAATAATGCAGTAAGGATAAGGATAATGCAAGGATATATGCAAGGATAAGGAGTAGGAGGGCATACGTGGTAAGGATAATGCAATGACAGAGAAACCGTCTGCCGCATAGGAAAAAAAAGAATTGTTTCGCTTAATGAAAATTTTATTTATGCAATTTTAAATCACTTCAAAGGGCGATATAATAATTTTTGTAGATTAAATTTTACTTCCTAGTCAAAGTTTCAAGGGTTTTTAGAATTGTTTGGATAAATAAGAATTTAAATTCATGTTGTTTTTGCTGGACCACTTGTACGGTGCTCCCAGAAAAGTGGCCAGCGAAACCGCGGTGTCATATGATGGTAAAAATAATGCAGTAAGGATAAGGATAATGCAAGGATATATGCAAGGATAAGGAGTAGGAGGGCATACGTGGTAAGGATAATGCAATGACAGAGAAACCGTCTGCCGCATAGGAAAAAAAAGAATTGTTTCGCTTAATGAAAATTTTATTTATGCAATTTTAAATCACTTCAAAGGGCGATATAATAATTTTTGTAGATTAAATTTTACTTCCTAGTCAAAGTTTCAAGGGTTTTTAGAATTGTTTGGATAAATAAGAATTTAAATTCATGTTGTTTTTGCTGGACCACTTGTACGGTGCTCCCAGAATAGTGGCCAGCGAAACCGCGGTGTCATATGATGGTAAAAATAATGCAGTAAGGATAAGGATAATGCAAGGATATATGCAAGGATAAGGAGTAGGAGGGCATACGTGGTAAGGATAATGCAATGACAGAGAAACCGTCTGCCGCATAGGAAAAAAAGAATTGTTTCGCCTTATGAAAATTTTATTTATGCAATTTTAAATCACTTCAAAGGGCGATATAATAATTTTTGTAGATTAAATTTTACTTCCTAGTCAAAGTTTCAAGGGTTTTCAGAATTGTTTGGATAAATAAGAATTTAAATTCATGTTGTTTTTGCTGGTCCACTTGTACGGTGCTCCCAGAAAAGTGGCCAGCGAAACCGCGGTGTCATATGATGGTAAAAATAATGCAGTAAGGATAAGGATAATGCAAGGATATATGCAAGGATAAGGAGTAGGAGGGCATACGTGGTAAGGATAATGCAATGACAGAGAAACCGTCTGCCGCATAGGAAAAAAAAGAATTGTTTCGCTTAATGAAAATTTTATTTATGCAATTTTAAATCACTTCAAAGGGCGATATAATAATTTTTGTAGATTAAATTTTACTTCCTAGTCAAAGTTTCAAGGGTTTTTAGAATTGTTTGGATAAATAAGAATTTAAATTCATGTTGTTTTTGCTGGTCCACTTGTACGGTGCTCCCAGAATAGTGGCCAGCGAAACCGCGGTGTCATATGATGGTAAAAATAATGCAGTAAGGATAAGGATAATGCAAGGATATATGCAAGGATAAGGAGTAGGAGGGCATACGTGGTAAGGATAATGCAATGACAGAGAAACCGTCTGCCGCATAGGAAAAAAAAGAATTGTTTCGCTTAATGAAAATTTTATTTATGCAATTTTAAATCACTTCAAAGGGCGATATAATAATTTTTGTAGATTAAATTTTACTTCCTAGTCAAAGTTTCAAGGGTTTTTAGAATTGTTTGGATAAATAAGAATTTAAATTCATGTTTTTGCTGGACCACTTGTACGGTGCTCCCAGAATAGTGGCCAGCGAAACCGCGGTGTCATATGATGGTAAAAATAATGCAGTAAGGATAAGGATAATGCAAGGATATATGCAAGGATAAGGAGTAGGAGGGCATACGTGGTAAGGATAATGCAATGACAGAGAAACCGTCTGCCGCATAGGAAAAAAAAGAATTGTTTCGCTTAATGAAAATTTTATTTATGCAATTTTAAATCACTTCAAAGGGCGATATAATAATTTTTGTAGATTAAATTTTACTTCCTAGTCAAAGTTTCAAGGGTTTTTAGAATTGTTTGGATAAATAAGAATTTAAATTCATGTTGTTTTTGCTGGTCCACTTGTACGGTGCTCCCAGAAAAGTGGCCAGCGAAACCGCGGTGTCATATGATGGTAAAAATAATGCAGTAAGGATAAGGATAATGCAAGGATATATGCAAGGATAAGGAGTAGGAGGGCATACGTGGTAAGGATAATGCAATGACAGAGAAACCGTCTGCCGCATAGGAAAAAAAAGAATTGTTTCGCTTAATGAAAATTTTATTTATGCAATTTTAAATCACTTCAAAGGGCGATATAATAATTTTTGTAGATTAAATTTTACTTCCTAGTCAAAGTTTCAAGGGTTTTTAGAATTGTTTGGATAAATAAGAATTTAAATTCATGTTTTTGCTGGACCACTTGTACGGTGCTCCCAGAATAGTGGCCAGCGAAACCGCGGTGTCATATGATGGTAAAAATAATGCAGTAAGGATAAGGATAATGCAAGGATATATGCAAGGATAAGGAGTAGGAGGGCATACGTGGTAAGGATAATGCAATGACAGAGAAACCGTCTGCCGCATAGGAAAAAAAAGAATTGTTTCGCTTAATGAAAATTTTATTTATGCAATTTTAAATCACTTCAAAGGGCGATATAATAATTTTTGTAGATTAAATTTTACTTCCTAGTCAAAGTTTCAAGGGTTTTTAGAATTGTTTGGATAAATAAGAATTTAAATTCATGTTGTTTTTGCTGGTCCACTTGTACGGTGCTCCCAGAAAAGTGGCCAGCGAAACCGCGGTGTCATATGATGGTAAAAATAATGCAGTAAGGATAAGGATAATGCAAGGATATATGCAAGGATAAGGAGTAGGAGGGCATACGTGGTAAGGATAATGCAATGACAGAGAAACCGTCTGCCGCATAGGAAAAAAAAGAATTGTTTCGCTTAATGAAAATTTTATTTATGCAATATTAAATCACTTCAAAGGGCGATATAATAATTTTTGTAGATTAAATTTTACTTCCTAGTCAAAGTTTCAAGGGTTTTTAGAATTGTTTGGATAAATAAGAATTTAAATTCATGTTGTTTTTGCTGGACCACTTGTACGGTGCTCCCAGAATAGTGGCCAGCGAAACCGCGGTGTCATATGATGGTAAAAATAATGCAGTAAGGATAAGGATAATGCAAGGATATATGCAAGGATAAGGAGTAGGAGGGCATACGTGGTAAGGATAATGCAATGACAGAGAAACCGTCTGCCGCATAGGAAAAAAAAGAATTGTTTCGCTTAATGAAAATTTTATTTATGCAATTTTAAATCACTTCAAAGGGCGATATAATAATTTTTGTAGATTAAATTTTACTTCCTAGTCAAAGTTTCAAGGGTTTTTAGAATTGTTTGGATAAATAAGAATTTAAATTCATGTTGTTTTTGCTGGTCCACTTGTACGGTGCTCCCAGAAAAGTGGCCAGCGAAACCGCGGTGTCATATGATGGTAAAAATAATGCAGTAAGGATAAGGATAATGCAAGGATATATGCAAGGATAAGGAGTAGGAGGGCATACGTGGTAAGGATAATGCAATGACAGAGAAACCGTCTGCCGCATAGGAAAAAAAAGAATTGTTTCGCTTAATGAAAATTTTATTTATGCAATTTTAAATCACTTCAAAGGGCGATATAATAATTTTTGTAGATTAAATTTTACTTCCTAGTCAAAGTTTCAAGGGTTTTTAGAATTGTTTGGATAAATAAGAATTTAAATTCATGTTGTTTTTGCTGGACCACTTGTACGGTGCTCCCAGAATAGTGGCCAGCGAAACCGCGGTGTCATATGATGGTAAAAATAATGCAGTAAGGATAAGGATAATGCAAGGATATATGCAAGGATAAGGAGTAGGAGGGCATACGTGGTAAGGATAATGCAATGACAGAGAAACCGTCTGCCGCATAGGAAAAAAAAGAATTGTTTCGCTTAATGAAAATTTTATTTATGCAATTTTAAATCACTTCAAAGGGCGATATAATAATTTTTGTAGATTAAATTTTACTTCCTAGTCAAAGTTTCAAGGGTTTTTAGAATTGTTTGGATAAATAAGAATTTAAATTCATGTTGTTTTTGCTGGACCACTTGTACGGTGCTCCCAGAATAGTGGCCAGCGAAACCGCGGTGTCATATGATGGTAAAAATAATGCAGTAAGGATAAGGATAATGCAAGGATATATGCAAGGATAAGGAGTAGGAGGGCATACGTGGTAAGGATAATGCAATGACAGAGAAACCGTCTGCCGCATAGGAAAAAAAAGAATTGTTTCGCCTTATGAAAATTTTATTTATGCAATTTTAAATCACTTCAAAGGGCGATATAATAATTTTTGTAGATTAAATTTTACTTCCTAGTCAAAGTTTCAAGGGTTTTCAGAATTGTTTGGATAAATAAGAATTTAAATTCATGTTGTTTTTGCTGGTCCACTTGTACGGTGCTCCCAGAAAAGTGGCCAGCGAAACCGCGGTGTCATATGATGGTAAAAATAATGCAGTAAGGATAAGGATAATGCAAGGATATATGCAAGGATAAGGAGTAGGAGGGCATACGTGGTAAGGATAATGCAATGACAGAGAAACCGTCTGCCGCATAGGAAAAAAAAGAATTGTTTCGCTTAATGAAAATTTTATTTATGCAATTTTAAATCACTTCAAAGGGCGATATAATAATTTTTGTAGATTAAATTTTACTTCCTAGTCAAAGTTTCAAGGGTTTTTAGAATTGTTTGGATAAATAAGAATTTAAATTCATGTTGTTTTTGCTGGTCCACTTGTACGGTGCTCCCAGAAAAGTGGCCAGCGAAACCGCGGTGTCATATGATGGTAAAAATAATGCAGTAAGGATAAGGATAATGCAAGGATATATGCAAGGATAAGGAGTAGGAGGGCATACGTGGTAAGGATAATGCAATGACAGAGAAACCGTCTGCCGCATAGGAAAAAAAAGAATTGTTTCGCTTAATGAAAATTTTATTTATGCAATTTTAAATCACTTCAAAGGGCGATATAATAATTTTTGTAGATTAAATTTTACTTCCTAGTCAAAGTTTCAAGGGTTTTTAGAATTGTTTGGATAAATAAGAATTTAAATTCATGTTGTTTTTGCTGGTCCACTTGTACGGTGCTCCCAGAAAAGTGGCCAGCGAAACCGCGGTGTCATATGATGGTAAAAATAATGCAGTAAGGATAAGGATAATGCAAGGATATATGCAAGGATAAGGAGTAGGAGGGCATACGTGGTAAGGATAATGCAATGACAGAGAAACCGTCTGCCGCATAGGAAAAAAAAGAATTGTTTCGCTTAATGAAAATTTTATTTATGCAATTTTAAATCACTTCAAAGGGCGATATAATAATTTTTGTAGATTAAATTTTACTTCCTAGTCAAAGTTTCAAGGGTTTTTAGAATTGTTTGGATAAATAAGAATTTAAATTCATGTTTTTGCTGGACCACTTGTACGGTGCTCCCAGAATAGTGGCCAGCGAAACCGCGGTGTCATATGATGGTAAAAATAATGCAGTAAGGATAAGGATAATGCAAGGATATATGCAAGGATAAGGAGTAGGAGGGCATACGTGGTAAGGATAATGCAATGACAGAGAAACCGTCTGCCGCATAGGAAAAAAAAGAATTGTTTCGCTTAATGAAAATTTTATTTATGCAATTTTAAATCACTTCAAAGGGCGATATAATAATTTTTGTAGATTAAATTTTACTTCCTAGTCAAAGTTTCAAGGGTTTTTAGAATTGTTTGGATAAATAAGAATTTAAATTCATGTTGTTTTTGCTGGTCCACTTGTACGGTGCTCCCAGAAAAGTGGCCAGCGAAACCGCGGTGTCATATGATGGTAAAAATAATGCAGTAAGGATAAGGATAATGCAAGGATATATGCAAGGATAAGGAGTAGGAGGGCATACGTGGTAAGGATAATGCAATGACAGAGAAACCGTCTGCCGCATAGGAAAAAAAAGAATTGTTTCGCTTAATGAAAATTTTATTTATGCAATTTTAAATCACTTCAAAGGGCGATATAATAATTTTTGTAGATTAAATTTTACTTCCTAGTCAAAGTTTCAAGGGTTTTTAGAATTGTTTGGATAAATAAGAATTTAAATTCATGTTGTTTTTGCTGGACCACTTGTACGGTGCTCCCAGAATAGTGGCCAGCGAAACCGCGGTGTCATATGATGGTAAAAATAATGCAGTAAGGATAAGGATAATGCAAGGATATATGCAAGGATAAGGAGTAGGAGGGCATACGTGGTAAGGATAATGCAATGACAGAGAAACCGTCTGCCGCATAGGAAAAAAAAGAATTGTTTCGCTTAATGAAAATTTTATTTATGCAATTTTAAATCACTTCAAAGGGCGATATAATAATTTATGTAGATTAAATTTTACTTCCTAGTCAAAGTTTCAAGGGTTTTTAGTATTGTTTGGATAAATAAGAATTTAAATTCATGTTGTTTTTGCTGGTCCACTTGTACGGTGCTCCCAGAAAAGTGGCCAGCGAAACCGCGGTGTCATATGATGGTAAAAATAATGCAGTAAGGATAAGGATAATGCAAGGATATATGCAAGGATAAGGAGTAGGAGGGCATACGTGGTAAGGATAATGCAATGACAGAGAAACCGTCTGCCGCATAGGAAAAAAAAGAATTGTTTCGCTTAATGAAAATTTTATTTATGCAATTTTAAATCACTTCAAAGGGCGATATAATAATTTTTGTAGATTAAATTTTACTTCCTAGTCAAAGTTTCAAGGGTTTTTAGAATTGTTTGGATAAATAAGAATTTAAATTCATGTTGTTTTTGCTGGACCACTTGTACGGTGCTCCCAGAATAGTGGCCAGCGAAACCGCGGTGTCATATGATGGTAAAAATAATGCAGTAAGGATAAGGATAATGCAAGGATATATGCAAGGATAAGGAGTAGGAGGGCATACGTGGTAAGGATAATGCAATGACAGAGAAACCGTCTGCCGCATAGGAAAAAAAAGAATTGTTTCGCTTAATGAAAATTTTATTTATGCAATTTTAAATCACTTCAAAGGGCGATATAATAATTTTTGTAGATTAAATTTTACTTCCTAGTCAAAGTTTCAAGGGTTTTTAGAATTGTTTGGATAAATAAGAATTTAAATTCATGTTGTTTTTGCTGGACCACTTGTACGGTGCTCCCAGAATAGTGGCCAGCGAAACCGCGGTGTCATATGATGGTAAAAATAATGCAGTAAGGATAAGGATAATGCAAGGATATATGCAAGGATAAGGAGTAGGAGGGCATACGTGGTAAGGATAATGCAATGACAGAGAAACCGTCTGCCGCATAGGAAAAAAAAGAATTGTTTCGCCTTATGAAAATTTTATTTATGCAATTTTAAATCACTTCAAAGGGCGATATAATAATTTTTGTAGATTAAATTTTACTTCCTAGTCAAAGTTTCAAGGGTTTTCAGAATTGTTTGGATAAATAAGAATTTAAATTCATGTTGTTTTTGCTGGTCCACTTGTACGGTGCTCCCAGAAAAGTGGCCAGCGAAACCGCGGTGTCATATGATGGTAAAAATAATGCAGTAAGGATAAGGATAATGCAAGGATATATGCAAGGATAAGGAGTAGGAGGGCATACGTGGTAAGGATAATGCAATGACAGAGAAACCGTCTGCCGCATAGGAAAAAAAAGAATTGTTTCGCTTAATGAAAATTTTATTTATGCAATTTTAAATCACTTCAAAGGGCGATATAATAATTTTTGTAGATTAAATTTTACTTCCTAGTCAAAGTTTCAAGGGTTTTTAGAATTGTTTGGATAAATAAGAATTTAAATTCATGTTGTTTTTGCTGGTCCACTTGTACGGTGCTCCCAGAATAGTGGCCAGCGAAACCGCGGTGTCATATGATGGTAAAAATAATGCAGTAAGGATAAGGATAATGCAAGGATATATGCAAGGATAAGGAGTAGGAGGGCATACGTGGTAAGGATAATGCAATGACAGAGAAACCGTCTGCCGCATAGGAAAAAAAAGAATTGTTTCGCTTAATGAAAATTTTATTTATGCAATTTTAAATCACTTCAAAGGGCGATATAATAATTTTTGTAGATTAAATTTTACTTCCTAGTCAAAGTTTCAAGGGTTTTTAGAATTGTTTGGATAAATAAGAATTTAAATTCATGTTTTTGCTGGACCACTTGTACGGTGCTCCCAGAATAGTGGCCAGCGAAACCGCGGTGTCATATGATGGTAAAAATAATGCAGTAAGGATAAGGATAATGCAAGGATATATGCAAGGATAAGGAGTAGGAGGGCATACGTGGTAAGGATAATGCAATGACAGAGAAACCGTCTGCCGCATAGGAAAAAAAAGAATTGTTTCGCTTAATGAAAATTTTATTTATGCAATTTTAAATCACTTCAAAGGGCGATATAATAATTTTTGTAGATTAAATTTTACTTCCTAGTCAAAGTTTCAAGGGTTTTTAGAATTGTTTGGATAAATAAGAATTTAAATTCATGTTGTTTTTGCTGGTCCACTTGTACGGTGTTCCCAGAATAGTGGCCAGCGAAACCGCGGTGTCATATGATGGTAAAAATAATGCAGTAAGGATAAGGATAATGCAAGGATATATGCAAGGATAAGGAGTAGGAGGGCATACGTGGTAAGGATAATGCAATGACAGAGAAACCGTCTGCCGCATAGGAAAAAAAAGAATTGTTTCGCTTAATGAAAATTTTATTTATGCAATTTTAAATCACTTTAAAGGGCGATATAATAATTTTTGTAGATTAAATTTTACTTCCTAGTCAAAGTTTCAAGGGTTTTTAGAATTGTTTGGATAAATAAGAATTTAAATTCATGTTGTTTTTGCTGGACCACTTGTACGGTGCTCCCAGAATAGTGGCCAGCGAAACCGCGGTGTCATATGATGGTAAAAATAATGCAGTAAGGATAAGGATAATGCAAGGATATATGCAAGGATAAGGAGTAGGAGGGCATACGTGGTAAGGATAATGCAATGACAGAGAAACCGTCTGCCGCATAGGAAAAAAAAGAATTGTTTCGCTTAATGAAAATTTTATTTATGCAATTTTAAATCACTTCAAAGGGCGATATAATAATTTTTGTAGATTAAATTTTACTTCCTAGTCAAAGTTTCAAGGGTTTTTAGAATTGTTTGGATAAATAAGAATTTAAATTCATGTTGTTTTTGCTGGACCACTTGTACGGTGCTCCCAGAATAGTGGCCAGCGAAACCGCGGTGTCATATGATGGTAAAAATAATGCAGTAAGGATAAGGATAATGCAAGGATA
Organism: Dolomedes plantarius; assembly: GCA_907164885.2. Lineage (NCBI taxonomy): Eukaryota > Metazoa > Arthropoda > Arachnida > Araneae > Dolomedidae > Dolomedes > Dolomedes plantarius. Next base: position 251,273,084 of record OU015490.1, read on the forward strand.
TATGCAAGGATAAGGAGTAGGAGGGCATACGTGGTAAGGATAATGCAATGACAGAGAAACCGTCTGCCGCATAGGAAAAAAAAGAATTGTTTCGCTTAATGAAAATTTTATTTATGCAATTTTAAATCACTTCAAAGGGCGATATAATAATTTTTGTAGATTAAATTTTACTTCCTAGTCAAAGTTTCAAGGGTTTTTAGAATTGTTTGGATAAATAAGAATTTAAATTCATGTTGTTTTTGCTGGTCCACTTGTACGGTGCTCCCAGAAAAGTGGCCAGCGAAACCGCGGTGTCATATGATGGTAAAAATAATGCAGTAAGGATAAGGATAATGCAAGGATATATGCAAGGATAAGGAGTAGGAGGGCATACGTGGTAAGGATAATGCAATGACAGAGAAACCGTCTGCCGCATAGGAAAAAAAAGAATTGTTTCGCTTAATGAAAATTTTATTTTTGCAATTTTAAATCACTTCAAAGGGCGATATAATAATTTTTGTAGATTAAATTTTACTTCCTAGTCAAAGTTTCAAGGGTTTTTAGAATTGTTTGGATAAATAAGAATTTAAATTCATGTTGTTTTTGCTGGACCACTTGTACGGTGCTCCCAGAATAGTGGCCAGCGAAACCGCGGTGTCATATGATGGTAAAAATAATGCAGTAAGGATAAAGATAATGCAAGGATATATGCAATGATAAGGAGTAGGAGGGCATACGTGGTAAGGATAATGCAATGACAGAGAAACCGTCTGCCGCATAGGAAAAAAAAGAATTGTTTCGCTTAATGAAAATTTTATTTATGCAATTTTAAATCACTTCAAAGGGCGATATAATAATTTTTGTAGATTAAATTTTACTTCCTAGTCAAAGTTTCAAGGGTTTTTAGAATTGTTTGGATAAATAAGAATTTAAATTCATGTTGTTTTTGCTGGTCCACTTGTACGGTGCTCCCAGAAAAGTGGCCAGCGAAACCGCGGTGTCATATGATGGTAAAAATAATGCAGTAAGGATAAGGATAATGCAAGGATATATGCAAGGATAAGGAGTAGGAGGGCATACGTGGTAAGGATAATGCAATGACAGAGAAACCGTCTGCCGCATAGGAAAAAAAAGAATTGTTTCGCTTAATGAAAATTTTATTTATGCAATTTTAAATCACTTCAAAGGGCGATATAATAATTTTTGTAGATTAAATTTTACTTCCTAGTCAAAGTTTCAAGGGTTTTTAGAATTGTTTGGATAAATAAGAATTTAAATTCATGTTGTTTTTGCTGGACCACTTGTACGGTGCTCCCAGAATAGTGGCCAGCGAAACCGCGGTGTCATATGATGGTAAAAATAATGCAGTAAGGATAAGGATAATGCAAGGATATATGCAAGGATAAGGAGTAGGAGGGCATACGTGGTAAGGATAATGCAATGACAGAGAAACCGTCTGCCGCATAGGAAAAAAAAGAATTGTTTCGCCTTATGAAAATTTTATTTATGCAATTTTAAATCACTTCAAAGGGCGATATAATAATTTTTGTAGATTAAATTTTACTTCCTAGTCAAAGTTTCAAGGGTTTTCAGAATTGTTTGGATAAATAAGAATTTAAATTCATGTTGTTTTTGCTGGTCCACTTGTACGGTGCTCCCAGAAAAGTGGCCAGCGAAACCGCGGTGTCATATGATGGTAAAAATAATGCAGTAAGGATAAGGATAATGCAAGGATATATGCAAGGATAAGGAGTAGGAGGGCATACGTGGTAAGGATAATGCAATGACAGAGAAACCGTCTGCCGCATAGGAAAAAAAAGAATTGTTTCGCTTAATGAAAATTTTATTTATGCAATTTTAAATCACTTCAAAGGGCGATATAATAATTTTTGTAGATTAAATTTTACTTCCTAGTCAAAGTTTCAAGGGTTTTTAGAATTGTTTGGATAAATAAGAATTTAAATTCATGTTGTTTTTGCTGGTCCACTTGTACGGTGCTCCCAGAATAGTGGCCAGCGAAACCGCGGTGTCATATGATGGTAAAAATAATGCAGTAAGGATAAGGATAATGCAAGGATATATGCAAGGATAAGGAGTAGGAGGGCATACGTGGTAAGGATAATGCAATGACAGAGAAACCGTCTGCCGCATAGGAAAAAAAAGAATTGTTTCGCTTAATGAAAATTTTATTTATGCAATTTTAAATCACTTCAAAGGGCGATATAATAATTTTTGTAGATTAAATTTTACTTCCTAGTCAAAGTTTCAAGGGTTTTTAGAATTGTTTGGATAAATAAGAATTTAAATTCATGTTTTTGCTGGACCACTTGTACGGTGCTCCCAGAATAGTGGCCAGCGAAACCGCGGTGTCATATGATGGTAAAAATAATGCAGTAAGGATAAGGATAATGCAAGGATATATGCAAGGATAAGGAGTAGGAGGGCATACGTGGTAAGGATAATGCAATGACAGAGAAACCGTCTGCCGCATAGGAAAAAAAAGAATTGTTTCGCTTAATGAAAATTTTATTTATGCAATTTTAAATCACTTCAAAGGGCGATATAATAATTTTTGTAGATTAAATTTTACTTCCTAGTCAAAGTTTCAAGGGTTTTTAGAATTGTTTGGATAAATAAGAATTTAAATTCATGTTGTTTTTGCTGGTCCACTTGTACGGTGCTCCCAGAATAGTGGCCAGCGAAACCGCGGTGTCATATGATGGTAAAAATAATGCAGTAAGGATAAGGATAATGCAAGGATATATGCAAGGATAAGGAGTAGGAGGGCATACGTGGTAAGGATAATGCAATGACAGAGAAACCGTCTGCCGCATAGGAAAAAAAAGAATTGTTTCGCTTAATGAAAATTTTATTTATGCAATTTTAAATCACTTCAAAGGGCGATATAATAATTTTTGTAGATTAAATTTTACTTCCTAGTCAAAGTTTCAAGGGTTTTTAGAAGTGTTTGGATAAATAAGAATTTAAATTCATGTTGTTTTTGCTGGTCCACTTGTACGGTGCTCCCAGAAAAGTGGCCAGCGAAACCGCGGTGTCATATGATGGTAAAAATAATGCAGTAAGGATAAGGATAATGCAAGGATATATGCAAGGATAAGGAGTAGGAGGGCATACGTGGTAAGGATAATGCAATGACAGAGAAACCGTCTGCCGCATAGGAAAAAAAAGAATTGTTTCGCTTAATGAAAATTTTATTTATGCAATTTTAAATCACTTCAAAGGGCGATATAATAATTTTTGTAGATTAAATTTTACTTCCTAGTCAAAGTTTCAAGGGTTTTTAGAATTGTTTGGATAAATAAGAATTTAAATTCATGTTGTTTTTGCTGGTCCACTTGTACGGTGCTCCCAGAATAGTGGCCAGCGAAACCGCGGTGTCATATGATGGTAAAAATAATGCAGTAAGGATAAGGATAATGCAAGGATATATGCAAGGATAAGGAGTAGGAGGGCATACGTGGTAAGGATAATGCAATGACAGAGAAACCGTCTGCCGCATAGGAAAAAAAAGAATTGTTTCGCTTAATGAAAATTTTATTTATGCAATTTTAAATCACTTCAAAGGGCGATATAATAATTTTTGTAGATTAAATTTTACTTCCTAGTCAAAGTTTCAAGGGTTTTTAGAATTGTTTGGATAAATAAGAATTTAAATTCATGTTGTTTTTGCTGGACCACTTGTACGGTGCTCCCAGAATAGTGGCCAGCGAAACCGCGGTGTCATATGATGGTAAAAATAATGCAGTAAGGTTAAGGATAATGCAAGGATATATGCAAGGATAAGGAGTAGGAGGGCATACGTGGTAAGGATAATGCAATGACAGAGAAACCGTCTGCCGCATAGGAAAAAAAGAATTGTTTCGCTTAATGAAAATTTTATTTATGCAATTTTAAATCACTTCAAAGGGCGATATAATAATTTTTGTAGATTAAATTTTACTTCCTAGTCAAAGTTTCAAGGGTTTTTAGAATTGTTTGGATAAATAAGAATTTAAATTCATGTTTTTGCTGGTCCACTTGTACGGTGCTCCCAGAAAAGTGGCCAGCGAAACCGCGGTGTCATATGGTGGTAAAAATAATGCAAGGATAATGTTATAAGTAAGGATAAGGATAATGCAAGGATATATGCAAGGGTAAGGAGTAGGAGGGCATACGTGGTAAGGATAATGCAATGACAGAGAAACGGTCTGCCGCATAGGATAAAAAAAGAATTGTTTCGCTTAATGAAAATTTTATTTATGCAATTTTAAATCACTTCAAAGGGCAATATAAAAATTTTTGCAGATTAAATTTTACTTCCTAGTCAATGTTTCAAGGGTTTTCAGAATTGTTTGGATAAATAAGAATTTAAATTCATGTTGTTTATACTGAAGAGATTAGCTACTGAAGAGATTAATTGTCTCTACTGATGAAATCTAGAAGTCCGTGGAATAATGATGAATTCGGAACGCTCCGGTGGCGTGGAAACTTAGGTAAAATGAACACAAGTGCTTACAATTTTTAGTGTCTAAAACGATGTATGAGCAGAGGGAAGAGTACCAGGTTATTCAAAGTTCTGTAAAAGTGTACTTTTTAGAAAGGAAGGTAGTAAGAACGACCTCGGGAACAGTTCTTGGGACTAAGAAAGTTATTAGCAACTACACAGCACAATGGAAGGAACTGTACATCTCTGCGACGCTAAAAAATGCTGGAGAACGGAAGTAATAACCTGTAGCGAAGTTACTAGAAGACACCACTCGGCAACCAATGCCACTAGACAGGTCGAATTCTTCGTTGTGAAGATAAGATGTCCGCAAATACCCAAATTCACCACTGTCGACTTTCTAGTGGTAATTGAACAAGGACTTGGTTATAAAAAAAATCAAGTTATTTTATTTATAGTCAGGATCTTTGATTAAAATCTTGGATACGAACAAAGGGCTATAATAAGCTATTTCACAGTCGAATACTCTACTTAATCTGAGCTAAAAAAAAATGGTGACCACTCCGGTCAATGTTAACAGTAGTAAATGAAGAATCAATGCAAAAACATCTCGAAGGTTAGCTTCCCCCAACAGTCGGCAAGCCGAACTGAAGGGGGGGAGGGCTTAAGTATGAAAAAAAGAAGCAGCTAGCTATCAGAAAAATGTAGCTCTATCTATAAATCTGACTGAGTAATCTCTTTTCATTCTGGACAAAGCGCACACAGGCTAGGGTTGTATTAACTTCATTTAATCAAAAGTATCGCCAACTACGGAGAAAGCGTACCGGTCCACGGAGAGTAGCATCGGACTTCTTTGATAAACCGCTGTAAAGAACAAACCTTCGTAACTAGAAAAACGGCGATTCACCGCCAAAAAAAATAGCCAAGTAGGAGCAAAAAGAGAGGGACGGCCGCTGATTGGACTTAGTCAAGAGTGACGTGAAGCGGCGCCGAATATGATTGGCGAACATAGCTTTGGGCCAGGAGGAGAATTTTTAAGAATTATCTCACGGGGAAGGATGGAGGTCGCCAACAGATGACAGAGATTAAAGTCTGGTAAATAGATAGAAAGTGTCCGCGCTGTTGTACCTTATGCCAATTAAAAAGCAATTTCTACGACCCCTGGATGGAAAACGTCCGGTCCTTTTTTTACAGGTCGGCACAAGCCATAAAACATCCAATTATCTGTACGAGTAAATTGCAGTTTCAAATAAAGGAAACTACTTTTAAATTGGGTTCTTGGAAAAAAATACATTGCTGAACAAAATAGCGGATGCTATCAATAGCTACTACTGGAGTAAAGATCTACCATTTTAGACCTTAAACGTAAAATAGGGGCAAATGCATGAATTAAGCTAAAATGCTTATAGCGAAAGATCCTAAGATTAATATTAACATTACAAACATTAATGTGAATACATCCTTTAAATTAATAATTACTCGTATTTAAAGTAGGTGCAATTAATAAGAAAACTGTAACGATAAAATCCACGTTGCATTGTTTTTGCTGGTCCACTTGAACGGTGCTTCCAGAAAAGTGGCCAGCAAAACCGCGGTGTCATATGGTGGTAAAAATAATGCAAGGATAATGTCATAAGTAAGGATAAGGGTAATGCAAGGATATATGCAAGGATAAGGAGTAGCAGGGCATACGTGGTAAGGATAATGCAATGACAGAGAAACCGTCTGCCGCATAGGGAAAAAAAGAATTGTTTCGCTTAATGAAAATTTTATTTATGCAATTTTAAATCACTTCAAAGGGCAATATAATAATTTTTGCAGATTAAATTTTACTTCCTAGTCAAGGTTTCAAGGGTTTTCAGAATTGTTTGGATAAATAAGATTTTAAATTCATGTTGTTTTTGCTGGTCCACTTGTACGGTGCTCCCAGAAAAGTGGCCAGCGAAACCGCGGTTTCATATGGTGGTAAAAATAATGCAAGGATAATGTCATAAGTAAGGATAAGGATAATGCAAGGATATATGCAAGGATAAGGAGTAGGAGGGCATACGTGGTAAGGATAATGCAATGACAGAGAAACCGTCTGCCGCATAGGGAAAAAAAGAATTTTTCGCTTAATGAAAATTTTATTTATGCAATTTTAAATCACTTCAAAGGGCAATATAATAATTTTTGCAGATTAAATTTTACATCCGAGTCAAAGTTTCAAGGGTTTTCAGAATTGTTTGGATAAATAAGAATTTAAATTCATGTTGTTTTTAACCACTTTAAAGGGGCTAAAAATGGTTTTTTTTCTTCAGGATAATTTTTGCATCGAGGATATTTTTTCACAATTTTTAGTCTAAATCCAAAACAACCAAGACAGTTTATGGGAAGCGGAAGAAAAAAATGCTATAGAAAATTTCATAAAGATACCTTTCGAGGAATTTTAGATATATCCTATTAAAGACTGGAAACCACGAAAAATTCTATTTCGAGATAAATGGCCTTGGGTACAAATGTACGACACAGCACGTGTAAGGAGAACAGCATAAAAGTGTTGTATCTGGCAGTGTAATCGTCTTAGAAACATGCGTTTTCAGTTATTTTAATCTTATCTCAAAATCTTTTTTTCAGTCTAGAGAAATAAAATGGGCTTTTTTTTATTATGAAACATGAACCCTTTAACTAAAACCTTTTTCATAGAATTTAATATATTAATAGCTTAATTATTTTCCCTTAAACATTCATTTACTTAACAAAAAAAACACGTTTGTCCTTTAAATAAAATTTTTTTTTTTGTTCTTGCTCTGATTGCATTCTAATTTTCAATCATTTTTTTCTTCTTACACGGCAGGCACAATCTATCCTGGAGACATTCACCCAGCTTCACCGCGTATTTGTTGACTACTTTATTAAGGGAGCACCATGTATGAGGACACCAATACAGCTCTCTATGATGAGAGAACAACGATGTCGTCCAAGAGTTACTATGGCTCGTTTGAAGCTAGAGCCCACTTTGTGGAAGCTCTTGATACTAATCACTAAAATTTTTTGTCATTTGAGTAACTTTTTCTTTTTTACATCTCTCTTTTACTCCATAATCAAAAATGTCTGTTTTTATCATTTATATTTCTCTTTGTTTCCAGTAAGGTAAGTTGGGGTAACTGGGCTAAAATCCCCTCCCAGATTTTTCCTTTACATATCAATTCCACTCTGTTGTGGCAACACTTATAAGCAGAAGTCAACAAAACAACATCCCTTTGGTCTCCAGCTTGGTTTAAGAATGTTTTATGGCAAATTTTTTTCTATTTGTCATCACAAAACATCTTTTGTGACACAATCAACAAATGCAAGGGGGAATTCAATAATTTTTATAAGTCTATTTTTATCTCTCAAAAATTGATTGCAAGAACTTTTAGCTCAGTTAATGTCAAAATAGCCTTCTGTGTAGTGTTTTAACCTATCCTGAAAGTTAAAGGTCTGTGGAGGGGTATGACCCAGTTACTCCATAAGATTTAGTGATTTGGGGTAACTGGGCCCAGGTATGGCCCAGTTTCCCTCACTGATCCACTTATGCTTATATTAACTACTACTAACCCTACCTAAGTAACTGAACTAATTAAGTTATGTTTAATAAGTTGCAATAAAGTCAATCAAGACATATGTCTTTATAGATAGAATGTTGTTGGAGAAATTTATACTTTTAAAGCTTGTGAGAGTTCAAACATGTTTTCTTTTTTTTTTTTTTTTTTACAACTCAACCAAGATTTGCGTCATATTTACATAAAAATTATTGAGTATGAAAATATTTGAGTAAGAGTAAGTTTACGTATTATAAGTTAAGTAGTTTAGTCGCTGATCTGTGTTCTTAAGCTTACTACTGGTTAAGTTGTTACAAAAAACCTTTTTTTGCAAGTGACACATTAATTCGCCTATTAACTCCTAAACTAACTCTGGGCTTGTTAAACTCAAATTAATATTACATTTTTCAATAGAAATGGCCATTATAGCTACTAAGCTAGAAAGTATGTTTGTACTTTTGAAAATGTGTTTATAGTCAATTACATTGTGTTTTTCAATCACTTTGTGTGTTATTTTTTTCCGGTGTTCGCAACAATCTATCTTCCAACATTGGTAATTGCTTTGAAAAATTACTTTTAAATGGGGGTACATTTTTTTTTCTTTCTAGATATACAAGCATTGGACCTATTTGCCTAGTCACAGATTCTGTTATTTATTATGAGAAATAGACCTGGGTGGTTACCCCAATTATCAGGGAAACTGGACCCACCTGTATTTAAAAATATATACAATATTTATATATATATATAATAAAAACCAATATCATAGCTTAAACATACTTCCTCAGTCTTACTAAAATGTATGTAATACAAAGATTTTTGAAAATTATATATATTAGTATAATTTTAATGTGTTAAAAATATAGTATATAAAAAAGTTGCAAATCTATGGCCCAGTTACCCCAACTTACCTTACCTCTTCCCGTTTGAGATTTTATTTTAACTCAGTTTTCTTTTTTACTTTTGTAAATTCCGACTTCCCCCTCGCTCGCTTATTCCCTTTGCTGGTCTAATGTTTTATCCCTAATAGCCTTCCTTATTTAAATTCATTTACTTTCGTTTAAATTCTCCCCACCTCCATCTTCATAGTTTTTATTGGACCAACTGGCAACGTTTCTTCTTTGTACAAGCTGTGACTGGTATTAGGGAGGTGCATCGTTGTTTATATATCCGTCTGAAAATTCTGATAAGTAGAGTGAGCTACATGTTTGATTCCCTCAGTAGTTTCATCGTACATTATGACACCCTTAAGGGCATGTTCCCATAGAAACAGCTTCAGCGTTACTCTATTGAAATATACTTAGCCAATTACAAAACTCCAAACGATTAGGAGCGAAATTGTTAAGGCCTGTGATTGGTTTAAAATATGCCAATACGAGTACCGCTGACGCTTGCGTATTCTGTGTGAACAGGCCTTAAGAGCTGTTCACATGGAATCCGGAGCTTTAACGTAGAGTCAGCATAAAATTTTTTAACCAATCATATACCTGAGCGCTATGACATCATCGGTAGATTCAACTTCCACGCTGACGAAAAGACACGTTATACGTCAGGTCATTTCAAGAATGGTCTGCTGTGGACTGCATAAGTCGTTCTTCATACTGAAAAATACACCGAGTAAAAAACACCTGCGCTTGTCAGCCAATTAGATGCTCTCTACGCTTTCTGTAACGCAGGAAATGTGAACAGGTTTTCTTCTCAGCACCAACGGAATATTTAATGCTAACGTTGACGGATTCAGTGTGAACAGCTCTTTATTAATGTGCCATTCATCTAGTTCGTATCTATTCTCCGTGGTTGCTGTGGTTGCTGCTTTCGTATCATTCTCAGTGGTTGCTTCTCTGATGGATGTTTGGTGTACACCTGGGCCCCGGGGTAACATTCACGTTGTTGCAAAATATCGGTAGCATTCCACGGTTAAAGATGCCGCAATGCCTTTCATGCAGCCAAGTACATTAATACCAACGTTATTATTCTGTATGGGGTATACGCTTTATTATATTACTTATGTGAGATTTCATGGATCCTGTAATAATTGGCAATCACTACAGTGTGACAGCATCAGTAAATACCCCAAAACCTAGAATGCAAGTTAGAGTATATAAAACCTTTATTTTGAATAGTTCATGAGACTCTGATGTACACAGAAAGCGTTGTTCAGAAAAAAATCTTAGTTTTTACGTTGCTAGTATAGTTTAAAAGGTGGAATTGCAGCCTCGAGTTTTTGGAAACCCCGGTTCCTCCCTAGTCCTGACGGTCAATAAAGTGTGAGGTCACACCGTTGGAAAGAATCATTATGAAACAAATGACAACTAAAAACGGCTGGCAAATAATAAATGAAGTCACTATGAAAATAAACGAAGCACATAAAGGAAAAAAAAACAGTTAGGGAAAATGTGGACATTTCAATTTCCAGTCCTGTAACCTTCAAACATAAAGGAGTAACATGAGAACAATGAGATTTTTATAAAATCACTGTGTACAGTTGGTAGTCGTCAGCCACGAGGTCGGGCAATCCGGGTTCGATCCCCAGGCGTCCCAAGCAGTAATAATCTTGACGTCACTGTCATGGACATAAGATTTTACACAAGGCCTCACGAAAATATTTTACCGAGAAATGAAAAAAGGGAAAATATATAAATCAAATGATGTACTTTACAGATCAATGAAAATATAGTTTTAAATTTTTGACTAACATAGAGATGGAACTTTAATAGTGGCAACATTGTTCTAGAGCCTCCATGCAGCGGAAAACCAGGAAAGCAGCTTGCATCAGATGTACGTCACATACCTGCCTTAAACAACAGCCAATGCGCTCTCCCTACAATTATCACACGCCTGCACAGTGACAGGATGAACAAAGCCATGTTCTTGTTACCGGTCTATCGTAAGAGGCAATTTTTTGCATCCTACTGATGGAAGGAAAATGCTTGTGCGCACACTGTGGTTGATGTGTTTGCTCTCTGGAGCTGGGATGTGCTGTACCATCACCCAAATTCCCCGGACTTAAGTCCCTGTGACTTTGATCTCGTCCCCAAGATGAAGGACCCGCTACGTGGATTCCACCAGAGATTCTGCAGGCTGTAGATCAGTCCATTCGAAGGATCAGCAGATCACGTGCTGCCAACGGCATCCTGTAGCTTCCAGAACGTTAGCAACGGATGCTAGACAATGTAGTTAGTACTTTGAAGGGCTATAAAAATTTCACCCCTATATCTCTTCTATATACTTTGTACATACCTAGTTGCCTCTATTAAATTCCCAACCTATATAGATATCAAATATGTAAAATACGTATATTTCATAAATACACACAAATATATTACATAAATATAAAATATATATGAACTAGGGGCTTCGCCCCTAGGCTCGCTACGCTCGCTCCTCTGGTGAATCAAGTGAATGAATGACTCAATAGTTGTTTACAGCGATTGAGTCATTCATTTTGTTTAAAGTTGAAGCTCCCCCCCCTCTCGACGAAATGGATGAAGCCCGGCGAAATGGATGAATGGGTGAAAAATTGGATCTTCTTTCAAAGGAAGCGAATGAGAAGATTTTTTTTTAAGTATTTCTTTAAAATTCAATTAAAAATCGAAATTTTAAGATAGAGACTTGAAATAAAGTTTATATGAATGAGAAAGCTTTCATCTTCCAGTTGATATAAATATTTTCTTTGTAACATAATAAGTCTGAGAGCATCGAATTTATATATCTCAAAACGCATAAATTTTTCCAAAAAGTGAGTTTTCAATTTTAATAAAAATATCAGTCTGTTTTAAATTATTTTTTAAAAAATGATGTCTTGTTTGAAGGAGAAATGTCTGTAGTCTTAGATTGTAAAAAAAAAAATTCTACGATCCTTTTTTGGCGAGTTATCGTAATCTGAACATGAAAAAGTCAATATTTTTCCACAAAACATAAAATAAAAAAAAAACTTAAAGTCCGACGAATATGAGACATGTCTTACTTTCTTCCCCACATTGTTCTGCATCGATTGGTATCGGTCTCGACCCCATACCCCCAGCGGTTTCGGAGGAGATAGCGTGACAAGCTTTTGACAGCGGCGGCGGCGGCTGAGGCAACGCCAGTTACTTTCTTTTAGAATTGAGAGATACTTCATAAATATAGTCATATAAAATACATAAAATATGTATCTTCTTAATTTGTAAATATGTATCAATTTATTTTGACTCACCTATTGACTAACCTTTTGACGTATCTAGACCTGCTTTCCAGTGCATTTTTATTCTAATTAAGTAATTTTCGAAAAATAAACTTGAATTAAAATCGTGCAGATGTAAAACTTTTCAAAATATGCCGTTAAAAAACTGCAGCGAGAATCAAAATATTTTATGTCAACAAAATCCCTCGAATTGCTGTAGGAAATACCCGCTACCAGACATAAACAGGAAAGAGATTTCTTTCCCTCTGGTGCAAAGCCCGAGATCACCATCCCTCTCCCACACCCGAAACACAGTCTCTTTACCAACAGCCACGCGCAGGCAGCGTTTGTTTATGGCCTCGGAGGTCTAAAAAATCTAGTCCTACCGTTCTAGTTACTTAATAGAACATGTTACTCCACATCACCGCTTCCTCTTCACCTAGCACACGTGTCCTTCCGTTTCTGAGCAAATCGGAGCTCCCAACTCTTTATTTCTTTCCTGCTTCTTTTAGATCCACGTGTTTGGAATCAAATACACCCTTTAAAAGATAATGTGATCAAAGAAAACGGCATCGGTCATTAAGGCCTATTGAAGGATTTTCGACGGAGGGGAAAATATATATTACTTCAGCGCCGGAGAAACAGTGCTTGGGGATGCTCCATAAAGTCGACGTGATTTGTTCTCTTTAGGTTGTTTGCTTCGGGGGACTATCTTTAAATATAGGAGAAAATAGTTTTTTCAATGCGGGAATTTTCGGGAGGATATTTATGTGTTCTTTTTTGACATTCATGCAAATATATATGTTATTAAAAGTATAGATGTAAGCTAGCTGACGGTACTTAATTCTTTTTTTTTTCGTGTATTCTATTTTTACTAGTTTCTTGTTTTGTTTTTTCACAACGGGTGACGTTGTTATTTAGATATAAATTACGTTAGTTGTGCTTTTGCGACAATATTGCGTTTGTGTTTTACGAAAATATTGTTGAGGTATTTTGTGAAAAGACTAGCTCCCGGCGTTTTCAAAGTATCTTGAGCATCTCGGTTTCTGTAGTGTCATTTTGGACATTTTATTTTTTCCCCTTCTCATCCCCCCCCCTCAGACCGATAGGGCTGAACTGGGACTTAAACGGCATCGGGAGTGTCACCATTCATCTCAGTGACCCCGAAAACTATAGTATCGACACTTATCTCGGATTTTTTAAATGTCACCCACTTCCCAACCTCACCCTTAGTGGTGCACTAACTTGGGCTTAAATAACATCGGTACCCTCACCAATCAGCTCAGGGACCCCGAAAAGTGTGGACTCGACACTACTCTCGCTCATTTTGGACAATTTACTTTCCTCCCTTCTCACCCCCCCCCCTCCCATGCCAATGGGAGCTGAACTTGCACTTAAACGGCATCAGGAGCGTCACTATTCATCTCAGCGACCCCGAAAACTATGAAGTTGATACTAATATCAGTCGTTGTCGATTATTTTAACATGTTCCCTTTCCAACACACCCCAAGGGGTGCTAGGGGTGTTTTGCCCCCCCCCACACACACAGTATTTTTTTCCAGATTATAAGTTATATGTGTACCAAGTTTGGTTGAAATTGCTTCAGGTGTTCCATAGTCATACGGAAACATAGATACATACATACACTGAAGAGCCAAAAAAACTTGTATACCAGCCAAATATAGAGTAGGGTCCCCACGTGAAAGCAAAAGTCCCGTGGGGGAACTACCGCTACACGACATAGCATGGGCTCAACTAATATCCGAAGGTATCCTGGAGGCAATTTACATCAGAAATCCTGCAGAGCAGCTCACAAATCCACAGGAGTTCGAGGTGGTGGAGATCTCTTCTAAACAACGCCTTCCAAGGCCTCCCAGATATGCTCAATAATATTAATGTCTGTAGATTTATTTAGACAATGGAAGTGTCTTAAATCAGAAGAGTGATCCTCGAGCCACTCGGTAGCAACTCTCGACTTGAGGGGGTGTCGCATTGTTCTGCTGGAATCTTCCAAGTCCATCGGAATGCACAATGGACGTGAATGGATATGCATAATCGGATAGGATGCTTATGTACCCGTCATCTGTCAGAGTCGTCTCTAGGCGTATCAGGGGTCCCATTCACGAGAACTGCATACGCCCCATACCGTCACAGAAACTCCACCAGCTTGAACAGTCCCCGGTTGACATGCACGGTCCATGGAATCATGATGCTGTCTCCATACTCGTACACGTGTATCCGCCCGATAAAATTGGAAATGAGACTCGCCTGACCAGGCAACGTGTTTTCAGTCATCAACAATCCAATGGAGGTGTTGGCGGGCCTAGGCAAGGCGCAAAGCTTCGTACCGTGCAGTCAACAACGGTACACGAATAGTCCTGAAGCTCTGAAATCCCATATCAACGACGATACGTTTAACAGTTCGCCGACACTTGTTGTTGCCCCAGCATTGAAATCAGCAGCAATTTGATCAAGTCTTACATGTCTATCTCGTTTAAGGATTTTCGTCAGTCGTCGACGGTCCAGTTCTTTCAAGGTCTTTTTTCGCCCGTACCGTTGTCGGAGATTGGGTGTTTTACCGGATACTTGATATTCACGGTACACTCGGGAAATGGTCGTGCTCGAAAATCCAAATTGTATCGCTACCTTGGAGATGCTATGTCCCATCTCTCATGCGACGACTATAACACCACGTTAAAAGTCAAACTTGACATTATGGCAGCAGGAACCAATCTAACAGCTTCGCCAGACACCCGTTGTCTTATACAGGGGCTGCCGACTGCTTCGCGTTACGCTGACTGGTTGCATATCTCCGTTATTTGTATAAGCATGCCTGTACCAGATTTTCTTTTTTTTTCTTTTTTTTCTTTTTTTTTTTTTGGGGGGGGGGGCTCTTCAGAGTATACATATGTTTGTTTATATATATATATATATATATATATATATATATATATATATATATATATATATATATATATATATATATATATATATATATATATATATATATATTTATATATATATATACATATATATATATATATATATATATACATATACACACATATATATATATATATATATATATATATATATATATATATATATATATTTATATATATATATACATATATATATATATATATATATACATATACACACACACATATATATATATATATATATATATATATATATATATATATATATATATATATATATATATACATATACATATACACATATACACACACGCATATATATATATATATATATATATATATATATATATATATATATATACATATACATATACACATATACACACACGCATATATATATATATATATATATATATATATATATATATTATGATACATTATTTATGAACATTCTCACTATTTATTTCTTTGATTATATAGATATAATTTCAAAATATGGTTAACAAAAATTTCATTGTGTTTAATCACTGTTTTCAAACTTTTTCTAAAAGTGATCACTACTTCTTACGAATGAGCAATTCGAATGTGATATGCAGTCATAAGTAATATTTAATGCATATTTACTAGATTTAACTCTGTGCTATTTTCTCTAAATTTATTAAAATATGTCAAATATCATATAGTTTTGTAACATATGCATGTTAGGTAACAAAATCGATAAATATCTATTACATAAAAAATTTCATATTATTAATATATTTAATACGATATTTAGGTTTCGTGAAACTATCAGGTATTTTTTAGTATTAAAAAAATACAAGAAAACAAGAAAGTTTAACTTTCTAACTACTTCAAATACTAAAAAGTTGAACTTTCGTTTCGTCTTTCACTGATTATAGTGCTTCATTTGTTATTTTTACCACGTTTTTATTAACTCGCTTTCTTGTTTGTGTGTTTGTCCAGTACAAATCTTGCAATCGATTTTTAACTAACTTCCCGACTAGCTAGACATTTGAAACTTTTAGAATAGCTCAGAACACGATGACAATGCATTCTTTTAATACTTTTGGTCATCTTTAAGCAGTATTGAATTCATTTTCAGTTTATTTGTTGTTTGAAAATTTCGTATAATTGCTCTCTTTATTACGCATTGGATCATTTTCTTTCAAGTTGATGGGATAATTCATGAAAAGAATTTTTAAAAAGTATTTGTTTATACATAGAATTGTCAAGTTTATATGATTCAACAGAAAATTTAAAAACGTGGTATATAAAAAGTTCTTTTTATCTTGAAATTATTAATTGTTGTTAGTGTAGAAAAGCCAAAACAGTTATACTAAAGTGTACTGTATTGAGTTACAGTTAAAGCTTTGAACTAAACTAAACAGAATGGCACAACCTTGATAACAAATTAATATTAGAAATAAAATGCGTTAATGTGAATTATTTTAAACACAAACCTAATTGAGGATATAGAGAAAATTATCGGGGCTTTATGTAATGATCGAAATGATCTCTATAATTCGAAAAGATCTCTATAATTTCTAAAAACAAAACTTAAACACTTTAAAAATTTAATGGTCCTGGTAAATACAAATTTGCTGTAACTTCGCAGTTCCTTTCGTACGTGTCTCATGTTCTTAAATAGGAAAACTTCGTCCCTTCACATAAAAACTTCAGAATTGAAAAGAAAAGAAATCTGTGTCACCAAGGATTTAGAAGAAAAGTATGGCTTTTCTGATAGATTCAAATAGAAAATAAGGCCTTTAGGGATCCTAAAATAATTCTGTAAATAAAAGACCTATTTCGCCCTTTTTTACGGCCAGTGAGAAGCCTGTTCACGATATTTCACATTTGATTTTGAAAAGATTAATAGCGTCATGCATCATATATTACTAATATTAAATTTATATTTCTTTATCTATGCTACTTATAACTTGTTTCTATCCCATCATAAAAAATGAAGAATGTATTTCATTAAGCATAATTTCGTTTCACGTTTGGCTTACCCTCCCCCCTTAAAAAATTCTTGAAGTTTCAAGACGCTTTGCAGAAAACGTCAAAAAGTATAAAGACCATCCCCCAGTATCAGAGAATGAATCTGAGTACCTTAACCACGAGGCTGGTGTTAAATCTACTGAACAATGCCCGCGATGCGATATGAGGAGTTCTCGCTTCTTTAATTATCCCTCTTATATATTCCCTCATCCTAATACGAACAGACAATACAGAGTGTTCACTATAACTAATAGTGTTCACATATACTATTTTTTTAATTACTGACATTTCTTTTTACAATGAGTTCCATGTCACACAACGACACTGAATAGGTTCCACTATGAGGAACTATTTCAACTATATATTTGACTTCATAATCGTTATTTCTTACTGTCTGGAATTATTGTAATCATTTTCTGAGGCCGAATTCAAAAACTTGGTTCCTTAGTTATCGAGATGGAATTAATTCTATTATCTCAATGATATGAGGAGCTCTGATTTTTGGATTCTACTTCTCATACATTATCCTTTTATCGTATCTCATATAGTTCGACTGTCACTATTGTCTAGCAGATGATCACCAAATATTTCCAACAGGACAAGACTTGATCAGTGGAGAAATTCCATCCAGTCACTACCGGACTGGTCGAAAATGAAGGCAATTGCTGCTCTCCGAATGCTGCAATACGAATTCATTAATGGACACTGATAATTATAACTTATTGTCTTGAACCACAGTAATTATCTTCTACTAGGACCAAATTTAGAAATAGGGTCCCCCAAAATAACGAGCTGAAACCAACTGCATTTTCCCGATAATATGACGAGCTCTGATTATTTAAATTCCACCTTTAATAGTTTTCTTTTTTTTTAATCAGGCAAAAACATCTTGTGGTGTTCACCTGTAATAATATTTTAATCCACTTATTTATTGCTTTTTTCAATTATACCGAGCCGATCCCACTATGACTTTTAATTATATCCTTAACTAAGCGGCCATAATTGCTTCCTTTTGCTGTCTGCAACCACCGTAATTATCTTCTGATGGGACCGAATCGAGGTGAAACCAACAGCATTTCCTGATGATAAGGAGCTCTCATTTTCCGCAAACCGTATTCCGAATTCCGAATACCTTATCATTCCCTTCCTCCAAGGAGGAAGGGAATGATAAGGTATTCGGACCGTACCATATACGGTCAAAAATACAGGATTTTTACCTTACCTGTTTTATCATTTACTAATCACTTACAAATTTATTTATTTTTTCGGTTATCAGTTTTCGATTATAAGTATTCAGTTTTCTCCGTAGATATTTTTTCCATCTTTCTAACAGTTCAAGATGATTTTGAACGATTGAGCATCCTTTAAACGTCCGCTCGCTAGGACTAAGTTTTGAACCCGGGAATGTTGACCTCGAGTCCCGTATTCTATTTGAAAATTTTTATGTCTAATGATAGCATTTAAGTATTCCACTTCATGACAGAAAAAATTGCAACTGAGAGAAAAATGCCCGTAAAATTTATGTAAGTTATTGTAGGTTTTCGTTTTTTCGTTTTTTGTTTTGTAAATTTTGCTTTATAGTGTAAATGTAAATTTTGTCCGATATTAATTCCTCGGCTAAATAAAAAAAAATGGCATTTCAATATTACGGAAATGGGCTTAAAAATTTATTTTACATGATACATTTTTTTAATATATTTTCTTTTAAAGTTTATGTGTGATTTTAGCCTGTCAGGAGGTAAATATAAACGCATATCACTTCCTTTCAAACTGTCTTTAGTTTATTAATTGAGATCACTACAGTCAACTTTTGCTAGACTAGACCGAGAGTTTAAAGCCAGTTCTCAAAGACTACAAAAGTCCATGTCAATATCGGGACTCGAACCCACAGGTTCTTGACCCCATGTCCGTGCTCTGGCCATTCGGCCATCGCCCGGACTTAAACTGTGTTTGTAAAGTAACTTTAAATAAAATTTGACCAGAATTTAAAATTTAAAAACAGAACTATCTCGATGGCGCGAGCAATTCTTTATCCTAAAACACCTGTTGTACACTTTTCAGAATTCTATTCATCAATAAAACATCATGCAAAAAATACTTTCGACGCAAAACAGGATCCAGAAATTTTAATCTGCGATTTGACTGCAATTAGCGAAAATGTTTTTCAAGAGACCGAGAGAAATTTCATTACACATAACCAAAACATTTCACTGAACAAGGAACTATGCATTTTAAGCCATTTTTTTTTACCTAGACAGAACACTTAATTCATCTCCTAGCAACTGGTAAATACAACCTTCCGCCGGAAACAGAAACCGGGACATTTTGGGGAAATTGGTTTATCCCCGACTTCAAAAAGGGTGTAGACTCTACACCGCTAGACAAGCTAAACCACAAAAAGATTTTACAATTTTCTTTAGCTCATCTCAGCTCGGTTAGGGTTTTTTTAAAAAAAAACAAAATTTGCGGCTTTTATCTTCTTCCAATACTGTTTACATCGAGAAGTCGGTTGAATTGAGGTTACGTTCAGTATACGAGAAGCCTGTGTAATTGTGCTCCATCGTCTGACCCACTTTCAAAACCGTTTACAATTCCGCGTTGAGCCGTCATGAGTTTGTGCGCAGATTTTCTTTTACACAGATTTTAGACCAGTACTTAAGAGTTGGTTTAAATAATAAAATTATGCTCACCATTGCAAGCCAACGTTAGACATTGCGGAGACCAATTGCAGAATTTTCGGCTGAGAGCTTCAAAATACTACATATATGCATTAAAATGATAAAAATTCGATGTGAAGAATAAAAGTCAAAATTGGAAAGTCGGTCTAATTTATTTATATGCATTTATAAGAAAACAAAAACTAAAAAGTAGCTAGATTATAAAGATTTTATAAACAACAAAACAATTCAAAACGTCTCTCGTCACTGCTCGTAGCTGTAAATCCACCGTGTTCATATTTGGTGGCCGGGACACGTAAAAAAGGTCGTGGATGCAATGTCCTCCAAGTTCTCAAATTTACCTCTGGAGGTGCGGGGTCAAGTGTTCCGGTCTCGTCACTTAACTCGGTTCAAAATTACGAGAACGGTCATTTAGCCAAGTCGAATTCCGAACCTTGTGGTGCTAATCCAAAACAGGAGCTGCCCCTTTTAACCCAATAGCCTATTAGGACCTGGAGAATGGAACCTTCAACCAGGGGGCATTAGCAACAACAAAATTTACAAATTACATTTTTTTTTTACACAGAGTTTTGGCGAGTACCTAAAAGTTGGCATAAATAATAAAATTATGCTCACCATTGCAGGACAGCGTTAGATATTGCGGGATCCTTCAAAATACTAATATAGTATACGCTAATATAAAAATTCAATATGAAGAATAAAAGGCAAAATTAGGCAGTCGGTCATATTTTTGCTTTTATATGAACTTATAAGAAAACAAAAATTAAAAAGTAGCTAGACCATAAAGATTTTATATACAAAACAAAAATTAGAAATAGCCTTAAAGATACAAATACATTTCGAAAGGTTTGTGGAAAGCTTTTTTCGATAGGTTTTTCGAAAGCTTTTAATGCTTCAGTTTCCTCAACCGGACAATGGCCGAATGGCTCGGGTACACACAAATGGTACCAGAGTTTGTGGGTTCGAGTCACGGCTCAAAATTACTCATGGTTAATTTCTTAAAATTACGCATGGCTCATCTTACGCTCGTCTAATCTCACTCTTGGCATGGATGTTTGTAGCCGTTCGGTATCGGCTTTAAGCAGTAGGTCGCAATTTAATTATCCCTCTTGTAGCGAAAAAAAATTTCGGGTAGTCTCTTCTAACGAAACTACCGCGGGTTATTAACGTAGGATTACTTATCGTTGGTTATCTGTTTTGTATGTGTTATGTATAAATGTACCTTTATATATATATATATGTGTGTGTGTGTGTGTGTGTGTGTGTGTACCTATATATATATATATATGTACGTATACAATATATATATATATATATATATATATATATATATATAAAAATTTTGACGCATTTTGGTACTTTTCTTTTTAAATGTTTACTGTTTGTCCAAGCGATAGACCGGGTTTGGCATGCTGCCAGAATTATAACTCGTGAGGTATGGACGGACGGTTTTAGCGTCTGAAATTTTCCTTTCCTTGAGGACCGTTATGGAGGAACGTAATCCTACGTTAAAATTATCGCAACGCTGTAAATCAAACAAAACCATTTCTTCGACCATCATATAAACAATCTGCATCTTTTACAAACTTCGTTTGGTCGTCATTCTTAGTCATTTTTACTTCTATTAGGGCAATTTCTTTTTAGACATATTTCAAATAATTATTCGTCGATTTCAAATTTCCCCGGTCTATCGCAGGTTCCGATTGGATCCAATACGTCCAATCATCTTAAAGTTGGTCCTGCCCTATTGTTGATATTTACAGTACGAACTGATTATTCTTAATATGAAATGTTCTAGAGGAGTAATGGGATTTTGGTGAGATGTAGTTGAGAGTAGAAAAGAGAAAAATTCTAGTGTTTAAAAAATTTCTTTTTATTTTGCGTATTTATGATTTATTTGAAGACTAAACTCTAGGATTGATGCGTATTTATGATTTATTTGAAGACTAAAGTCTAGGATTGATGCGTATTTATGATTTATTTGAAGACTAAAGTCTAGGATTGATGCGTATTTATGATTTATTTGACGACTAAACTCTAGGATTGATGCGTATTTATGATTTATTTGAAGACTAAAGTCTAGGATTGATGCGTATTTATGATTTATTTGACGACTAAACTCTAGGATTGATGCGTATTTATGATTTATTTGAAGACTAAAGTCTAGGATTGATGCGTATTTATGATTTATTTGAAGACTAAAGTCTAGGATTGATGCGTATTTATGATTTATTTGAAGACTAAACTCTAGGATTGATGCGTATTTATGATTTATTTGAAGACTAAACTCTAGGATTGATGCGTATTTATGATTTATTTGAAGACTAAAGTCTAGGATTGATGCGTATTTATGATTTATTTGACGACTAAACCCTGGAATAGATATTATTCGCAAGTTTTGAAGAATTCAAATTAACATTAACATTGCAACGGAAAGTGAGTATAATTTGAGAGAATCTCATTAAATTTTAAAGTCATTCATGTTCTTCATTGATAATCCATATATGCATTCTAGTCACGTGAACAGAGCTTTTGAAGTTCTAGCATTTCTATTAATCAGCAATGTAAACAGAAAAGTTGTTACATCTAGGAAAGTACGCTGAAATTTATGACCAATAATTCATCATTTACCTGAAAGTCGCCAGTTAAATCAAACATATTACTTCTGATACAGGCAATCTAATTTCTTAATTTCTGGAACATCTTAAATCGATAGATCCCGTAAGGCGATAATCCTTCCCTAACCACAAGCTGTCAAGGGTTTTCTGTAAAATTTTCACTTCCTTAGTTACTTGCAAAACTTTTCTCTGTCCTCTGGTTCAACGACATAGACAATTTGCATTATCCTTCCGTGTTACTTTACCCCCCCCCCCCCAGTAGTTTCTAAATCGACATCTTGATTAATCATTGTTATCTCATGGGACTGGTGTCATTAATCATTGACATCACTTGACATCTGTTTCATTTGTTTGCGTTTCAAATCAATGTTTAAATTTACTGCAGCCTCCGTTATTATATTTTCGTTTGTCTAACAATTTTGTGATCGTTGACTCTAGAAAGTTTTTTTTCCATATTTTTGTTTATTTTAACGTTGTATCGAGATCTCTGCATATTCTAACTTTCTCCCAAGCGTTTGGGTTTTTTCTTTATGTACAGGGTGTCCATAATTAAACTTCCCTACTTTAAAGTTGTCTACAGTCGAAACTATTGTTCAGAAAGTTATGAAATTTTGTGTAGTATAATGGGATGATTGGGGTTATTAATTATGATACCCAATGATATGATTTACATATGTAGAATTAAGTATTGCTTTGTGTCTTTTTTTTTTGAAGAATGACAGATTATCCGATTGATATAATAACGGATACATTTATTTATACATTATGTTATCACAACTAATCTCTTCATTTACTGTTTCATTCAATATCATTATAACCCTTTTTATTTTACATCCTACAATACAATTATCACTAGCAATTTCTTATCAATTATTATACCTTTACTACAATATTTTCTCATTTAATGGATCTTATAACCCGTTCATCAATTCATAATAACATCATATTTCAACGTTATATCAATTTCTAATAGAAAGATCTATAGTATATACATTCGGAATATGTAGTGTATGAATGAGAAATCGCGATGGCACACGTTTAAAACAAGTGATCAATACGGAGCACAAACGACACATACCTCCATTGATGAACTCTCATGAAGTCAATTAAATGCGCTGGCACTGTCGGGGACTTGGTCTTTCAATTCGCCCTCCTTTGATAAACTAGTCTGCAGTCCATTAAATGCGCTCGCGTCGGCTTGGGACCCTACTTTCAAACCCGTCTATGGTTGCGGCACTCTTTCAGGGTCCGGAACTTCAGCTTGTAGCATACGGTAGATCATACTGCTCAGGCAATTTGATTCTCGGTATGTGGCACCCTGCTTCCACGTGGTCAGCCGGCTCTATTCTTTCATAGAATCTGGTTAATCTCGATGTTAGTCACTGCCTAGTATTTACGCTTTGGGACATCGGTGCAAATAAAGCGTCAAGCTATATTAATTTATAATACGCTGGCTAAGTTTCAATTCGAGCTTTCTCATTCTAAATTAATTCGTCGGCTCATGCTTTTAACTACGGTCTAGGTGTTCGTCCTTGCTGCTCCTCGGTCGTAATAATTTTTTTAGGATCCCCGCATCATCTGGTCTGCTCGTTCCTTCTTATTGGTCAGAGATATTTTATTCCTATTCTATTGGGCTACTCATTTCTTTCCAGAATCTTCTTTTTCTCCGCCTTCTCGTAGGTGGGGCCACTCGCCTCCCATCATCATTAATCTCATGGCCATATTCCCATCTTCTCGAATATCATCTGTTTCCGATTTTCACCACTTAGCCCACACCATCACTATTCACGCATTTTCCTCGTTAGTGTGCTTTCCCTTCTTCCTATATCTTTCACATCTGCATCTGGTCTAAGCATACCCCACATTGTAAATTTTCTTTGGGCGGTTTCTTTTTCATCCTTAATGGCACTTAAACATCCTGTTTCTTTTCTAAACTATGTCCACGTCCCTCGCTTATTTATCACTCGTCACTGCTTCTCTTAACTCGATCATTTCTTAATTGATTCCTTCATCCGTGCCTAATGTTGCGGCGCTTTTGAACCGTAACATGTAGGACATATTGAAGGGATGGGAATTTGTTTGAGCGAAGAAAAAAATTAGTTCGAAATTTCACCAACAGAGGGCGGTTTGATGAATTACACATTCATCCAACATTTACTATAGTTAAAAAACTGTATTACAGCAAGACATGTTCAACATGACGGCCATTATTTTCAGCTATCATTTGAAATCATAAGATAGCATGTTCTACAGTTGACCGCAGTGTGTCCGGGGAAATGCTGAGAACATGTGAAATGCTGTCTTTCAGATCAGGTATAGTTCTTGGTTTATCAAGACTGGATATATGTTTCACATGCCCCCAAAGCCAAAAGTCGCATGGGTTGATGTCTGGGGAGCTCGATCTGGTAATCGTAAAGATGACATTCTGATTAGCAATATCAAGCACGCTGAAAACAAAATCTCCATGATAGTTTCTAGGTTTTATAACAGCTTCTGCTCTACGTCGACAAAAATTAATTTTCATATTTGTTTCTTCTTCGTTCCTTCAAATCTTATATCCGAAAATTAGTTATCGAACAAGTTTCCGATCGACTTTGCAATCACTTTAAAGATTGTAAAATTCAATGAGTACGAGTTATTGTGTTAGGTTGTCCTGTGAATAAAAAAATTGTGAAATCTTAAGTAAAAAACCAGTCGTAAATATGCAATTCATCAAATAAAACCTCTGGTGGTTCAATTTTGAACTAATGTTTTTATTCGTTCAAACAAATTCCCATCCCTTCAATATGTCCTACACAAAATTTCATGACTTTCTGAACAATAGTTTCGACTGTAGACAACTTTAAAATAGGGGAGTTTAATTATGGAACCCTGTATAAAGCATCTCTGACGAATTATTCAGCCCTCTAGTTTGGTAATCAAGAGCATCGAAATTGTATCGTCTGATACGGTTTTGAACACCAAATTGAGCATGGAAAAACCTATCACAAACACTTTTCAAGTTGAAAGTATGTAACGGTAAAACTGTTATAGAATGCAATTGCATTCCACAACTTGTGGCCTGTCATTAAATGTGATGAGCCAAAATTGCACATTTATCATCTGTTGTTGTTGCTTATGCCCCTTGACCAACAGTAACATCAGATCAAGTCCCGAAGGTTATGGGCGATGAAGGTGCGGCTCCTGTTTTGAATTAACACCACAAGGATCAGAGTCGACTTTTGAACCGAGACCCGCAATTTTGAACCGAGTCAAGTGATGAGACCGGAACACTTACAGAGGTAAATTTGAGAACTTGGAGGACATTGTAGCCACGCCCTATTTTACGTGCACCGGTCACCTTTAGTGAACACGGCGGTACATTTGCAGCGACGAGCATCTAACCAGGGACGTTCAAATCACTGGCCCGCTGCTCTTGCCAACTGGGCTACCACGTCCACATTTATCATTTTTAATAGCTAGTTATTATGGTCATTGAAGACGACTATCTAAAACTTTGTAAAATCTTACAGACAGAAGTGACATGTTTTTTGAAAGAGAAAAATCAGATGCTGTAGTGGTACAGATGCTGTAGTGGATGTCGATACCTGGGTCTATCCGCTTATACAGATCACAGTGGGTGAATGATTTATAGTCGGGGGGATTGTACAGGGCAAGATAAGATATTTGACTTCTTTTTCATGCTCTTCAAACCAATACTTGATAGTTTTAGCTGTATGTATAGGGGATTATCATCCTGTAGAAAGTCTTCTCTTGCAAGAAACAGTGTTTGCACCATAGGATGCAATAGTGAGCTAAAATTTCGACATAGTCCTTCCCATACTATCTCCCTTTTAGGGTTACAATAGGGCCTGAAGAAAACCATAAGATGCTATCCCAAACCCTGATAGATCTACCTCCATGATTGACAGTTGAGATGAGACAGCCAGAATCTTACGCTTGTGTATATATTCTCCGGACATATGCACGTCCCGGTGCAAGGATCGCTGTGAATAATGATTCGTCGGACCAAATGCCGTTTTTCGACATATAACTCGACCAGGATTTGCGCTCGTGGCACCATTGTGGACGATATTTTGTATTGGCATCTATTGCAAGTGGCTTGGGTATAGCTACTCTTCCGTAAATGCTTTGTTTGTGAAGTTCCCTTCTACCTTTAATAGTTGATTCCGGAACATGCAGATGCAGATTGAGCTCTTCGGTCAATTTGATTGCAATTGTTTTCTTTCTTGATGTCGCAATCCACTTCAATACCTCGTCCGTCTCTTTCACTTAGCGCTCCCTTTCGTTCACTATTCTGTTTGGCAAAGGATGTTTTTCCGTGAACTTTGTATGCTATCACGACTTTCGATACCATAGCTCGTAAAACACCCATTAAACTGGGGGTTGCAGTAACAGATACTCCAATTTAAACGCGTTTAAAAAATTTGTCCTTTTGGAAAGGTCTGTAAGGTTTGATATTTTACGCTTTTCCCCCAAAAGCATGATGCCCTCAGCTTCATTACTGCTATTTGACAGTAGAATAATACATACAATATATTATATAAAAAAATACCGATGGCCAGACTTGTTTTTTAAGGAACTAGGGGCTTCGCCCCTAGGCTCGCTACGCTCGCTCCTCTGGTGAATCAAGTGAATGAATGACTCAATAGTTGTTTACAGCGATTGAGTCATTCATTTGTTTACAGTTGAAGCTTCCCTTCCCCCCCTTCCGGCGAAATGGATGAAGCCCGCCTATGGGTGAAAAATTGGATCTTTCATGAAGCGAATGAGAAGATTTTTTTGAAGTATTTCTTTAAAATTCAATTAAAAATCGAAATTTTAAGATAGAGACTTGAAATGAAGTTTATATGAATGAGAAAGCTTTCATCTTCCAGTTGATATAAATATTTTCTTTGTAACATAATAAGTCTGAGAGCATCGAATTTATATATCTCGAAACGCATAAATTTTTCCAAAAAGTGGGTTTTCAATTTTAATAAAAATATCAGTCTGTTTTAAATTATTTTAAACAACTGATTCTTATATTATACACTGATATATTAACCATTTCACATTGACATTACTGATTATGTATTATTTATACTGATATAGTATTCATTACATCAACTAATCTTATAATCTTCCTTCGCTACTGCCTTGCAGTATATATATATATATATATAACTACTTTACCCCCCTTTTTTTTAACTTTGTCTACCTCGCTCTCAACTCAGTGCGTTATGTGTGTTTATGATGCTCAGCTGGTACTCTTGCGAGTCTATCGTTTCCATGGCTACGCGTTAGCATTTTTTTTAGTAATCCGGTCACCGCTAATCTCCGCCTATTCCCTGCCTTCAGTCAACCGCTTTTTTTACTTTACCATCCCTCAATTTATGGTCTGGCGTGAAGCAATTATCTCTCCCCTAACTGCAACTCCTTCTTACTCTGTAAATTGCTTAATCATTTCCGCTCTGTACAGCCTGCATCGCCTATATCGTTATCTCCCTTCTTTGACTAATCATTTTGTCGTTTCTTGGCGTTCCTTCTGTCGTAACTATATCCCACGTTTTTTTTTTATTTGTAAACAATTTTAATTTGCTTTTCTGTATATAATTATCTATTTATTTATGGTTGTTATCTATTCGTTCATGTTTATTGATATGCATTGCTTTTGATTTTCCCTTTTTTTTTTTTTTACTCCTAGTATGTTAACTTACGAATTGCGCGCATCGTTTACAATTTTTTTTATATATTCATTTGTTTTGTTTTCTTTTTGCGATTTTTTTTTATATTGCACGCTTACAATCATTGCTCTATCATTTTTGTTGACATTCTTTCCTGTTTGCTTTTATTGTGTCAAAACCTTTTTTTTTATTATATTACTCGTATGTGTTGTTCAAATTTTTGTAGCTGTCGTGTGAGTCCCCCTTTGTTTTTCGTGATTCAGTGCCTGCCTCCTGATGTGAATTTGACATCATATTTTGTTTCTGTATTTTTTGTGTTGGCTTTGTCATCGCTGCTGCTCTGGATAGACAGGTGCAATAATTTTGTTTATTCTAAATATGATAATACATTTTCACTCTTTATACCTACTTGTATTTTTTATGCCTCTTACACATTGATTGTCGATTTATTTGTTGTTATTTTATGACATCTGTATTTCTCTATATATATATCCCTTATTGACTACATAGCATGACAAGCTTTTGACAGCGGCGGCGGCTGCAGCGCCAGTTACTTTTTTTTAGAATAGAGAGATACGAAACACATTCATAAACACAACTAATATTGAGAGGTGTTTCCATTATTTTGATAACCACCTGTATGTAGAGAGATAGATAGAGAGAGAGAGAGAGAGAGAGAGAGTTTTTTTTTAATTTCCAATTGCGGGCTGCATAAACATACAAAAAGATAAACATAAACATAATAAATACAACAGAAGAAAAAGAATACACATGTTTAACCCATAAGGGCCCTAGCCTCCCACTATCGTCCATGCACGCTAGAAGAAGCGTCCATGCAGCGCGAAGCAGTGGAGAAGGTGTAACAAGTCCATATCTTCCCTCAGATTGCAGAGCTTGCAATTGGGACTTTCAATTATTCCTATTCGAAAAAGGTGTTTGGCCAGACAGTCATGTCCTGTCAAAAATCTTAAAAGTGCCACCTCGGCGCACCTGGGCCCTTTAAATCTGGGCGGCTGATCAGGGATATTGAAGAAAAAGTTATACCAGGTTTTAGATATATTGCTCTCACGGAGACTGTCTTTTAGATTGTTCCGGAAAAGGTCACAAACCACCAATTTCAACGAGTGAAAAAAAAGGGCTTCACATGTAGTTTGAGTAACTGTTGTCCTCCTCTTGGATAGTGAATCCACCTTCTCGTTACTCAGGATCCGGATAGCGTGGCCCGGTATCCACTGCAGAACGATATTTGTTCCATTTGAGGCCAGCTCCTCGAGGCAAGATATGCATTTTCGAATGGAGAATGACTGTGGAGAAAGAGGGGAATTGATAGCCATAAGAGAATTGTTGAGTCCTCATTGAAATTGGGCATTGAAATTGGGATAAGGCGATTCGTAACGCCTCGACCTCTCCATCATAAGCAGATGCAAAACGCCCGGCAGGGGCATAGGCAGAGAACAGGTCGCAGAAAACCCCTGCTCCAGCATTAACTCGTTGAGCCCCACGGAAGCCATCAGTAAAAATTCTCAACCACTCCGAATCCGGATAAATCTCGTTGACAGTTGCATAGGAAATACTCCTTAGAACATCGCAGCTTGTTTCTGTCTTTCGAACTGCGGGACTAGATCTGTGACCACTTTAAAATTCTGACAATCCAGGGGTGGCAGGTTTTCAGGCTCAAAATCAAGGCTGTATGTGTCTTTCAGATTCAGTACTACTTGCAAGAAGCCTGCTTGGGTCTTTAGGCAGCGCTGTCTGGGACTCTCCAGGTTCCAAGGGAGAGATATTCAGAAGTCCTTAAGATTTTCTTCCAAAGCACCACTTCCCTTTCTTCAATAATTTTAACCACCGTCCAATGGCCAATGCATAGAAGAAAAGTATCTATAGGAGTCAATTTCACAGCTCCGGTTGCTAGACGAAGGGCTTGGTTGTGAAAAATCTCCAATGACCTCCGAACATGTCCGGGTGCACTAACTAAAGGCTCACAGTAATATGTAAACACTGGTAGAACAAACGTTCTGTACGTGGTATTGAGGGTTGACCTAGAGCATCCCCATTTACAGCCCGCCAGACGCTATAAAAGAACTTTGCCGATATATGGACCTCTAGCGGCTGTTTCCTTCAACCGATCGAGATGAGATTTCAGATAGTTATTCAGAGGTATGAGCTCGGGATTCTGTGAGCGGCAAAAAAGTGGTGCACACGGTTACGGTTATAGGTACAGAAACTCGAAATTTTCACAAAAAAATGGATGCGTTTTTCACAAACAAAACAGCTCTGCGAACGGCCAACAAAAGCACGATCGGGGCGAAAAGAGAAAATTTGCATATGGCAGAGGCAGGACACCAATCATAGATGACAACACAGATCGGACAAAAGAAAACTTTTATTTGGATTACACATTTTCCACATGAGTGCCATCACAGGCCATTCGCAGAGCTGTTTTTTTTGTGCGTGCATAATGCGTCCGTTTTTTATGATACACGTACCGTTCCAACGCTCTTTAAGATTTTCGCATGCGCTGAGTATTTTGCAACGGGAAAAAGTGGGCATTGCGATTGGAAAATTTAGAGTTTCTGTACCTATAACCGTAACCGTGGGCGCCACTTGGTTGCCGTTCACAGAATCTCGAGCTCATACCTCTGAATAACTATATCTGAAATCTTATCTCGTTCAGTTGAACGGAACAGCTGCAAGGGGTCCATATATCGGCAAAGTTTTTCTATGACCACCCTGTGTGTATATATATATATATATATATATATATATATTATCTCCTATATGCAACTTTTTGTGCAACGTTTTTCTAGTTGCGCTATAATACATCGTTTAATTTTCTAGCTAATCTAATTTCATAATATTTTCATTTGCCCAAAATATGAATAGATAGAAAAGGAACTGGTCCGGAGACGCTGTATGGGGCCAACCCTGTTAATTTTTTCTGTAATTTTTCATTATTTTTTTCATGTGTATAAAAAATGAACAGACAAAAACTTTTCCACAAACGGAGAATATAGCGCCATAGTTAGCTGAAGCGGGTCTCTCCTCCCCCCCCCCCTTGTTCCTATAAAATCGGATTATCGTAAAATATCATCATTGATAGAACCATCGTTATAAGCGGAATCGTAATAAACAGGTTTCTCTGCATATGGAGTTAAATAGCCATTAAATTGTACGGATTCCGTCTAAACAGATTTAATGACATAGCGGAGCTACGTTAAAATATGACACCTCGTTCCATCTCATTAAGTCTTCCGGGTCAAAATTAATTACTTCCCTCCAATAGTTTGGCCTTTTGCTTTAAAGATAAATATTTTGTTAATATCACCGGCAGTCGTTATCATTCTTACCGCCTTGGAAGCATTTCAACGTCAATGAGCGGCGAAAGTTTCTTTTGCAATTTTCCCACTTGTTTCAATTGTGGTTTAAAATCCATTCCAGAACACTTTGACGTTTATTAGAACAGGAATGCTTTCTCACTTGTAACATTCCACGTTAGAGGATAGAAACTCGTAAAACTTAACTAACAAAACTATTGATTACATTTTAACCGGAAGGAATGTTTATTTAACTAAGGATTTAAAATGTACGTATAGTGTAATGTACATAGAAAACATGCTAATTGTTCTATTTCATAGGCTTTGGGGAAAGGATTAAATCAGACTTGGTGAATAAACATTGCATAGTTTGTAATAATTAAGTGGCTTAAGGTTTCATCGGATGTGTAATTATATGTATTTCGTTTATGTTTTTGAACAAAGGTATAACTAACATCGTATATTTTCGGACAATTTCGTAAACAATGCGATGCCAAATTAATTTATAAATACAAATGTTTTCCAAATTTCATGTCTTAATTTTGTCCTCGAATCTGTTATAAATAGTTTGAACATAACTTGGAAAACGAAAACAAAATTCTTTACAGATAAATGGTACAGATAGTCTGTTTATGATAAAAATTTTGTGAACACCATAATGCATAAAACAATATTGTTTTTAAATTGTTTGTATTGGGATTTTAAAGTCAACACAATGTTTTTCACTGCATAACATAAGCATAGACTGTATTTTCTTTTACACTAGATTATGTATGGCTTTATTTATAAATTTTATATTACTGACATTCTAAAATAATTGATCTATTGAATATATATCTCTCACTCCTTTCAACAACGTCATATCTTAAAAATCGACGATTTTTAGTTTTGTCTATTTGCAGAATGCCCTGAAAGTAGTGTATTCCTTTCAAGGTCGTTATATCTCACCGCTCAATAGTTATCCGCCAGAGATCAGAACTAATATTTAATACATTTTGTTCTACTTTTAAACTTTAAGATAACTCTCCTGAAAAATCACGGTTTTTTTTTTAGAAATGACGTTGTTGAAAGGAGTGGGCGAATATAATACATTATGACATTCTGCAGAGCTGTTAGCTTTATTTGATTAAATCGCATAGTTTATTAAATCTTCCAAAAAAATTAACAAGGCAAATATTTCCAGAATATGCATCAAATAAAAAACATCATCATTATTAAAAAATATGCGTCCAAGAAGTACTTGAGTAATTCAACAGATTCTGCTGATGACTCACTCAATGCACCTCATATAGTTATACCTGCCGTTAACTAGCTTTTATTAAACACGACACTTGGGATCTTCATGCTACTGGTTAGCACCTTTATTGGATTTGCTCAGGTTAATATGTCAGTATTGAGCTGAGTACTGCGAGCTTCATTGCTAGCTGCACTAACATATAATACATTAGAATAGAGAAAATTTAGATTAGAAAATTAGATTAGAGAGGAAAATTAGAGAAAGATTAGAAATGAGAAAATAAATTAGAAATAGGGATTAGAAATTAGATTTAGAAATTAGAAATAGAGAAAAGATTAGAGATCAGAAAATTAGAGAAAAATTAGATTGGAGAAAATTTTTTCAATGATTATCGACTTGGATTTAAAGATTTTTTTTCAAGTTGTGTACCGTAAAGATAAAGAAGTTTTTCACTCTGCTATAGTATCCATTTTAGAAATTTTGTCCACCAAAGGAAATTATGTCCGTTTATTTTTTTAAATTTCCAATGGCAAGAAATAAGCAAAAACAAGATAAAAAGTACAAGAAAACGGACAACGACAACAAGAAAAAAAAGTTAAACGAAGAAGGAAACAGGAACATTGTCAATTGCTCTTGCCTCCCAATATCGGCTTCTGAGATCTCGAGCCGACAGTACCCCACAAGTATGGAGGTCGGAAGTGTCCATAACTTGTGGTTTATCACAAACTGTGCAGGAAGGACTCTCTGGAATTATCTGGCCGTCTCAGATGTTTAGCTAAACAGTCATGACCAATTAAAACCCGGATCACGGCCGCCTAATCCTTCTTAGGAAAATCTGGAATGTTTTCACTACTAACAACCCATAAGTAAAGTAATATCGCCGCCGTCCACACCCGAAGGTTATACGGCCCTTCAATAATAAAACTAATCATGCCGACGGCAATCCAACCCAACCGGGTCCCGAAGATTTTTCTTTTTGTAATTCGTTTACCTGTCTTTTTTTTTAAATCTGAGGGGCTATCCACCTTCCCCTTGTAGGGGGAAGTGTATATTCATAAGTTCCTGAATAATATTCTTGATGTACCTTCTACAATAATAATCCGTAAATAATTTACTAGGGGCCCAATCTTGAAAGCCCAAAGGTAGGTTTTTTCGTGCTTCAGCCCATTTGCTACAATTGTATATACAGTGCTTTATAGTTTGTATATTGCCACACTCACAAAGATCTGTTTTAGCAAAAAATCTGTTTTGTTAGACTCCTATACAGCCATGTTCAGTTATTGCTTGATTAACAAGGAAATCTGCCGACAGTCTTTTCGTAGAAACTCTAGGGAATACCTCAAATACTTTCTTTCCTACACTGCTTCTCTCCCAATTTTCTTGCCATATATTTATGTAATAATTCTTAATTTTATTCTTAATCTGTTATTTAGTTAATTTATAATTTCCTGTGATTTCATTCAGTGCTGTTGCTTGTTTAGCTGCTGCGTCTACCATCTCATTTTCATTAATGCCACAGTGGGCTTTAACCCAGTGTAAGTTTAGTGCTATCTCATGACTTTCTATTAGGTTTTTTATATTTTCAATCCTATCTCCCTTAAAATAATATGCTCCTAAATCTCCCTTAAAATAATATCAAAAAGTAAATTATTATCTTAAAATAATAAATAAGGGATATTATTCTTTTAATCTCCCTTAAAATAATATCCTCCTTCAATCCTAAATTATATAATCTCCCTTAACAACCCATAACTTACAATTAGGATTTCTGTCAATTAATTCTTGATGAAGTAGGCCCTAGAATTTCTTCCGTATAAATACCCTTATAGAATTATATGCGATTGGCCTAAACGGGCTCTGTATAACTACATCACCTTTCTTTACCTATCCGTCCGCGAGTTATTTCCTGGGATTCCGCAGTATGCTGGAATCCACTGTAAAACGACTCTGATGTTTTGTGATGACAGACTATGGAATAAAGGACAGACGCTAGAGAATTTCACTGGTTTTGTAGCATTCAAAAGAGCCAGTGGCTTCAATGGCATATCGAGAATCATAAAATATCACACATTTTTGAAAGTACACCTATTCCTCGATTTACACGGTGGACAAATCGTGTAATCGTGTTCCACGGCAAATCGTGTAAATCGAAACCGTGTAAAACAAGACACAGTATTCATATTAAACAAGGGGATGGGTGCAAGCCATAGTTAAGTTTATAGTAACAGAGTGAAAATGCGAAGAGTTTATGCCGAAGTGAAGACAAAGCAATTTCAGTAATATGCAATGATAAATTATTTATTTACATGTGTATTTCAACAATTAACGTCTCACCTCGTGTGGAACTGAACTAGGAATGACAGTATCGAAACGAAACAAAATCTACTTTAATGACGCCAATGCTAAACGCAACGCAATGCACTTGTGACGTCTGTGCGGATAATTAATGGCTGCGTTCAGTGTGAAACACTCAAATCATCAAATAATACATCGATATTTTTTATTTACGAAATTTAGAAATAGTATAAACCGAGTACCTTGCAAATCGAGGGGCAGGTGTATATTGCATTTCTTCTCTAGAGTAATTCATATTTATAAATATTATTTGCGTTTCTTTTACAAAATGGCTAAGATGCCCGAGTACAAAAATATTTCTCTATTACTGAGTACAATTAACAAAATTAATCTTCAAATCAAAGTAGCAATCATTTGTAAAAATTCCTACATAGGTTGACATTAAGCTAATACGGCCTACAAGAAATACGGCCTAATAATACAAGAAATAAGGCCGGATCTAATACGGCCTACTACTCAACTGCCTTAAGTCTAAAATATTAACTTTTATGGAAAAGTAAAAGTAAAAAAAAGTATCCTGTAAGGAATGACCAACATTTAAACTGCAGTGATTATTGACTACAAGTAAACTAGTTTATATTTTCTCCTCAACATGCTGGAAATATAAATTTATCCTTTTAACAGGTATGTGCAAGTCAAATAATAACATATTGCAAAGGATGAAGCGAACTTTAAACTGCAGTGACCGACTAAAATGACATTCAAATCTTATCGATGACATTAACATATCGAATCTGATAAGCCATGTCAAAAATATATATTTTAGATATATTAAATCGATTAAAAAACTATCCTTGTTGTTGTAAAGGTTAAAAGCTGGAAAATCTTCTAATTTAGACAGCAGGTACAATTAAAAACATCACCTTTTATTCGGTAAGCAAGAAGGCAAAAATGATGATGAGCCATTTACAGAAAATGAATGGAGGTTTACCGTTTTCCATAAGCAACAGCAACTGCAGGAAGGCAAAAATGATGATGAGCCATTTACAGAAAATGAATGGAGGTTTACCGTTTTCCATAAGCAACAGCAACTGCAGGAAGGCAAAAATGATGATGAGCCATTTACAGAAAATGAATGGAGGTTTACCGTTTTCCATAAGCAACAGCAACTGCAGGAAGGCAAAAATGATGATGAGCCATTTACAGAAAATGAATGGAGGTTTACCGTTTTCCATAAGCAACAGCAACTGCAGGCACAACAAGTTTTCTATACAACTCAGGGCATATTGTACATCAGGAATATTACAGCAACAGCTAATGCATCATCAGATGATTAAAGCAAGAAACAACGTAAACAGGTAAGACAATCAAATGAGCTCAAAAATTTTTTTATCTGGCCTTAGCATTTATATATACCATGTGTGATTCTAACTGGTCGACGGATGGGGGGGAAATAAACGTTGCCACTTTGGAAAAATCAATGAAAGAAACTTAAATTAAAAATTTGAAGCAGCCGATGGTGAAAAGACGTCATCGGTTGAGATATCCAACATTAACCTTAATCGATGATATCATAAGATTTTAATACTATCATTCTAAAAACTTACTTAAAAATCTCTCACAAATGTTTTTACATTATTTACATAATTTTTCTTTCCATTTTTTTTTTTAAATTTCGTATTTTTGTAGCAAAGCATAAGACTTTAATGACATCGTTTTAAAA
Organism: Dolomedes plantarius; assembly: GCA_907164885.2. NCBI lineage: Eukaryota > Metazoa > Arthropoda > Arachnida > Araneae > Dolomedidae > Dolomedes > Dolomedes plantarius. Next base: position 251,309,703 of record OU015490.1, read on the forward strand.
AGTTTCAAATGCTTCTTTCATTTTCAATAAAAATTTGTTTTTGATGAAATCTACAAACATTAAGTCTGCTTTGTACTAACCATATTGGATTCCCTCACCCCAATATTAACCTATGGAGAAAATTTGTCTACTGCTAGCAACTACATAAATGCTGATAATCCGATAAAAATGGTATTTTCAGATAGCCTGAAATTTTCTGCAGCTTTCAACAGGATTCATTTTAGAAATTTCGTACACGAACGAATATGAGTGTTTAATACAAACTCTATACCAGATTTTTTTTTTTCCCGGAATAATTTAAATTTTTAATATTGTTTACATTTTTTTAACGAAAAATGCTCCAAGGCTATCTTCGAGGCCTCAGAGACGTAATCTTTCAACACGATAACGCAGGACCACATGTTGCCCGTCGTGTCCTGACCTACCTCGACACAGAGGGTGTTCGACTGTTGCCCTGGCCAGCACGTTCTTCAGACTCATTGAATACATCTGGTCATGGGTTGCTGAGAGACTGGGCCGCCACGGCTCTTCAGCCACTACGATTGATGAAGTGTGGCTTCAGATGTAACCTGTGTCGTCCCTGTATATCCAAGAACTATTAAATGTTTTCGTTTGTAATTATCCCGCTCGACTAATTCCCGACCTACACACACACACACACATATATATATATATATATATAGATATATATATACATATATATATATAGATATATATATACATATATATATATATATATATGTATATGTATATATATATATATATATATATATATATATAACAGTTCCGTAACTCACTGACTGACATACAACGCACAAACCAAACCGCTGGACCTAAAGGGCTGAAATTTTGCATGGCGATTTTTCTTGTAGTGTAAGGGTGGACTAAGAAATATTTTTGGGAAATTCTTCTTAGATTGTTTTTAAATTAAATTTTTAATCTGTTTTTGTAACTTTTTTTAAGTTTGCATTTAAAATAATAATTTGAGGGTTATAAAATGTATGTCATGAGAAAGATCATAACAATTCCTCTAAAATGAAATCTTTTTCGATTCTTTTCCTCCATTTTCTGATTTTTGGTGAATTTTTAAAGATTAATTTTTAGAATTTAATTTATTAAATGCTTATCACGTGATTTCTTTTTCTGGTACTTTAAATAAATTTATCGTCACGTGCACGACAACTAAATAGACAAAAAAAAATATTTTTTTGAGACGATTGGACATTATCCAAAAAAATATTAAAATACGGTAAATGATATGATCCTCAAACTGTACTATATTAACTGTACTATATTCTTTAGTATGTTCTATTATATTTAATTTGAATATTTTCTTCTACATTATTTCGTCTATAAAAATATCCCTTATGATTATTTTATAAACATACTTTTTTGTTTGTTTTTTTACACCAATTGTATACATTGATCGTCGTATTTATTATAAATGTATGTATATATATATATATATATATATATATATATATATATATATATATATATATAGTGAGAGAGAGACAGAGAGACTTATTCAAGTTAAGGTTGTTCAAAAGTAACCGGGATAATAATATCTAATTTAAGATAGCAAAATTCTATTAAGAGAAAATACTTAGGCTGTTTTACTTATTAATGTAAACAACTACAAATCACGCCGCTTTTTCCTGCAACTAATTTCCAACCCGTTCTTTTGTAAATTGGCGAAAAGCGTGCCACTTCTGGTGACAGCCAACTTGAAGAGGAAATCCGAACTTTCTTCTCCCTCTTTCGGTCAATATTAAATCGTTATCCGCCGACTTGGAGTGCTTCTCGAAAGGTACATATTTTCTCCTGTGTCAGATTCTGCGACGGCAATTAAAGTTAAGTCAAGACGTCTGTCCAAGGTTGTCTCACATCCTTGACGGCAAGTGTTTAATGACAGGGTGTCACATGAATTTGAAGTGTCAAACAGCCAAGAAAAAAAGACCGCTTCGCGACTTATGATGTCTCATTAAACCAAATTTTTTTAAGGTGATGTGTCAGTTATATGAAGTCCCTAAAGCAGGTTGTGAGGGTTGTTGCTGGATTTTTTGTGCGCGTTAAAATCTCTTTCCGAGACAGTTCTTCATGAAAATTCATATATTTAAGTTGTTAGGCCGATTCTTTGGGCAATCCGTGAGAGAGAACTACTGCATCAATTTACTTCAAATTAAACTTAAACGAAAGATTTTAATCTATAAATGTGTCAAATTTGGTTTTTGTAACCGCAATTTCTATTAATTAGCGATAATTACAATTAAAAATTGCTCTCTGCGCATGCTCCGTGACATGTTTAAATCTGGCTTTAGATACTCACTAAGCACGAGGCCACATAAACACATTAATTTGTTTCTACGCATGCTCGGTGACATGTTTTAATCTGGTTTTAGATACTTACTAAGCACGAGGCCGCATAAACACGTTAATTTGTTTATTCCGAGGAATCTCTCAAGCTCTTTCTGAGTATCCATACCAAGTTTTTAGTTTGTCATTGAGTAACCATATTTCTTTTTATTGGGTGCAATAGTGCTTTTTTAAAGTGAATTTGTCTATTCTTAATATTATGATTTTCCACATTTGGCAATGATTTGTTGAGTATAACTTGTGTATTAGTACCTTTATTTACTACCCAGCCGTCGTGTACCAAATAGTAATTCTTTAGATTTTTTTTTTTTTTAATTTCTAATGCAGAAACCTGTGGACAAAGTCCTTAGGTTTCTTTAAATTAAATTATAATCGATTGCTTCCTATTAAATTAAATTCCCGTGTCATTTTTTAATAAGCTTATGAGATCGCTTATTGAACCAAAAGACAACATATTTGTTAACTTATTCTTCATTTTGACAATAAGTTAGCAAATATGTCAACCAGTCGTCTTCCTGAACGAAAAGTTACAATCGTAAGAGATTATGAAAGCATTAAGATTAACACTAACTTTAATAATGATAAAACATGAACGATTAGAGATGGATATCCCGAAAATATAGAAAATCCTATATATAATAGCCGTTGTCTCTGTATGACACTTCCGGGCTGAACTCATCTTTCAATTGAAGCCCTCAGTAAACAAACCGCCGGTAAGGCTTAATTTCAATTTCAGATGTCGATCAGAATTTTTTTCTTACCTAAAAACAAATATCTTCTCCATCAAATCAAGTTTGTTCAGCCTATTTTTCTATAAAACATTCAGAACTAAAAAAAAAAATTGGATATTTTTAGCTGTATATTTAACAGTTTTTAAAAATCTGTTTACTTTTGCGATGAATTCTGAAAGTAAACAAACGTGAATGTGAATGAATCGCGTAGTGAACTGTAAAAAAATTTTTTAACTTTCATATACTTTTTCCATTATGACGTCATTTTTAGTATTATGACGTCAAAATGACGGGTTGGATGGCAGTCTACTACTCCAATCGCATGAAAAACTAAATAAATAAAAAATAATGAAAGGGTTTGCTTTTACAAGGTGTGGATTAAATGCAATATTGTTAGATAATTCGGGATATTTTTTAACTTTCATATACTTTTTCCATTATGACGTCATTTTTAGTATTATGACGTCAAAATGACGGGTTGGATGGCAGTCTACTACTCCAATCGCATGAAAAACTAAATAAATAAAAAATAATGAAAGGGTTTGCTTTTACAAGGTGTGGATTAAATGCAATATTGTTAGATAATTCGGGATATTTTTTAACTTTCATATACTTTTTCCATTATGACGTCATTTTTAGTATTATGATGTCAAAATGACGGGTTGGATGGCAGTCTACTACTCCAATCGCATGAAAAACTAAATAAATAAAAAATAATGAAAGGGTTTGCTTTTACAAGGTGTGGATTAAATGCAATATTTTAGATAATTCGGGATATTTTTTAACTTTCATATACTTTTTCCATTATGACGTCAAAATGACGGGTTACCTACTAGTATAAATTGAAAGAGAAATGAATACTTTTAACTATCGCTTACCAGACGTGTGGATCAAACCTCAGCCCTCTAGATTCTGGAATCCCACGATCTAATCATCAAACTCTTCCGACTATGTGAGAAAATCTCATAATGCGAACTCCATTTCTCACATTCTTCCTCACCTTCTTTTGCAGCCAACGTGTGAGCTGTTGGATTTGCTGACATTATCGACGAAGGATTGTTTCTGAAAGTTTTTGTCTTGATGATAAGCACACCTTTGCCTTCAAAAAGCCTTCAACTAAATGGGGGAAAAACCATATAAAATAGATATCTCTGATTTATTGTTTGTGAATTAGCTCCATATTTTCTCAATTTTGAGAGCATCACTTCTCTGTCACTTTTTTTCTCTTACGGCAAGTGAATTACAGGGTTTCACACTTTGCATTATTGTTTTAGCTTCAAGTTTTTTTTTCCCTATTTCTTGAAAGATTATCCGGTGCCACACCACAAGTTCAGGGTTCGATCCTGAGACTGGGCAAGTTCGATTAAGCCCTTCATCCCTTGAGTAGGTTGATAATATGTGGACCAAGCATGTTTGGGAACCATGTCTGGGGGCTCCGCGTCAGACTGACCACCTGACCGAGACATATGCTGTATGGCACCCCAAGCCCACGGTCAAGAAAGCGGGGATGGGCCTTGGTCCACACGAACTGTTACGCCATGAGTTTAGTTTTTAGTTTTAGTGTGTATTTATCTTAAAAATCAACTTTTACAATATGTTGTTTAATAATAAAGTCAGCGCCTATTGACGAAGAAATGTTATCATTGCCCTTTATTTCATTACAATTTTATCAAATTTTTACAGTTTGGGATTTTAAAGAGAGTTATATAAATAAATGTAGATGTATAAACAAACAGAGAGATTAAAAAACTGTTTAAGCCATCTTTTTCCTCTTTGTATATGTTTCATTACATTTTATATTTCAAAATTTTAAGTAGGATCCTACGTATTTAATTATACCAAGATAGAAATATTAATTTGACGAAGAAATCGAAATGGAAGTAACTACTGGCAAAGCTCATATGTAATGTCTCTTCTTCAGTACCACCGATATCACTAACGTATTAAAAGGTGGACGACTTAAATGCACAGACACACGGATCAGCTTATGCCAGTTATGGCCACCCCGTTGCAGAATATTCAGTATATTTAATACAAGAATGAACGTTTGATCACTATAAGATTCAAAACGCAAATCATTTGTTGTTGTTATTGTCGAATCTCGGAATAGTGCAGCAGAAAAAAGAAAAAAGAACAAAGAATTGCACTACCGATTGCAGTACCCATAGAAGAGGGTTGTCATTGCATCGAAAGAGGTTGGACCTCGACCTGTTGGTCCGCGGAAGGTAATTTATTTCCCCTCTACCACCCAGTGAAAATTCCAGTAGAGGCATTTCCCGATCCGACACCTAGGGACGCGCCCTCTAGGGGTTAAAGGCTCCCCTAAGGGATGCAAATAATTTTAATATGACAAACTGTTCGTGCTAGTTTTCAACGAGGGATGGAACTTTAATAGTTGCAACACTGTTGAAGATCCCCCATGCAGCAAAACCCATGAAAGCAGCTTATACCACACGTACGTCACATACCTGCCTTACCTCAGAGCTCTCCCCACAAATATCAGACACCAGCACAGTGACAGGATGAACACAGCCATGTTTTTGTTACCGGCCTATCGTGCGAAATAATTTGTCGCATCGTACTGATAGATGGAAAAGGCTTGTGCACGTATTGTGGCTGATGTTTTTGTTCTCTGGGGCTGAGAAGTGCTCTACTGCCCCCCCATATTTCCCAGACATAAGTCTCTGAGACTTCGATCTCATCCTCAAGAGGAAGGAACCAGAGATTCTGCAGGCTGTAGACCGCTCCATTCGAAGGATCAACAGATCGGGTGCCACCAATGGCATCCTATAGCTTCCATAACGTTAGCAACGGGTGCTAAACAGTGCTGGTTACTACTTTGAAGGGCTATAAAAGTTTCATCCCTGAATCTCTTCTGTAAACTTCGTACATTCCTAGTTGCTACTATTAAAGTTCCATCTTAAGTTTTATTCAATGCCTAAATGCGGCACACATCCCCTTAGACAGTCCTCTAAAGATCAAACAGCTTTCCAAAGCCTAAGTTTCATTCGGTAACTGTCTAGACAAGCAGATACAATTGTAGATTTTAAATTTCCTTCGAAGGAACATTGTCTAGTAAAATCCAAAGCGAAAGAGCAAAAAACTTGAAAATACATCCTTTTCTCCTAAGACTATCGTTAAATATTTGACCAGAATTTTGCTCGGGAAATGCGGAAAAATATTTAGTCATTTACCACACATATTCGCGGTATTGAAATACTGCAGACAGGGGTTCAGACTGGTTATTTATAGTTTAAAACGTTACAGACGCAGCTCAAATAACGAATGGAAATTTTTGTTCTAGGAGGGGTTAAGGAACTAGAATTTTTTTGGGCTGCACATATTTTATAATTCGGATAGCAGCTAGATATGTTATAGAAATAATTTTCGTTCAATGACAATATTGAGTTCTTATAATAAAAGGAATACTAACACGTTTCTTGCTTCGTGTACAAATGTGACAGTATACAGCATGATTGAAAAAAGACCCAAATTTTCGAATTTGAATATTAGCCGAGTTTTATGTTAGAGTAGCATGCATATTCCGGGCTATGACGGGCTTCTTGAAAAGCGACAAATAAATTTTGTGCATTTTGGTTACTTTTCTGTCCCCTAGAAGGTGCATAAGCTCAATGCTAACCTATGGAGAAAATGTGTCTACTATTTACAGCTACATAAATGCCGATAATCCAATAAAAATGGTATTTTCAAATAGCCTGAACTTTTCTGAACCACCAAATAACATAGAATATATTTGGTGGCTATAAATTATATCATAAAAATATGAATTATATCAAAATATAATTACATAAAAAGATAAATTATATCAAAAAATTTCGAAATTTTACAACAAAACAGCCATTTCAAGGTAGGCAGATACCTTAAGGTCTAATTGAATCGTTCATTTCAAAAACCCGTTGCTTTTCAAAGTACGCTTTTTCAAATTTTTGGGAAACAAGGAAAAACATTCTATTCTTGATATTATTATAGATTTTGGCTTAAATAAATTTATAGCATTAGTTAATATCGTCTCAAAGTACTTGTTTTTTTGGATATAAGTAGTATAATGTTGTCGCATAGGTGAATTTACTTGGTAATTATTACTTTGGTGGTATTATGATGTGTATGTGCATATTATTATGATAATTTTTTTATACTAAGGCCTTTCGAAATTAGAAGGTTATTCCCTGGTGGTAAGGATATGTTATAATATTATGATGACTTTTGAATATGGCTAGGGAAATTGAAAATGTGAGATCACTAACTACACTATGAGTTACGTATATAATTAAATAAATGAAAGTGTTGCCGATACGATAAGAGATCATGTAAGTGTAGATGATATGTGTTGAAAAGGTTACGATGAGAAGCTAATGATAGGTATACAGGGGAGAATGGAAAAGGAGAGAGGTACGACGATGATATGAACGGAGGCTGGAGATCGCAGTAGGAGATGGAGATCAGATGAAGATGCACGTCAGTCATTTTCTTGGGGGGAGAGAGGGGGATGTCATAGTTATATGACAATAGCGTCCAGACCAGGTGAAGAGTTACGGGACGAATTAAAATAATTGCGCAATATAAGAAAGAAACAGAGCAAGGAAGTAAAAGACTAGCAATAAAAGAAGTAGAGGGGGGAAAAGCCAACAATAAACCAAAACTATTAAGGATAGAAGATTGGGCGCGAAGAAAGAAATAAAGTATAAGATAACAGTTAAGATAAAAAGGAAACGGTGAATCTGAAAGATGAGTTTGCAACGAAGGAAGAGAAAAAGAAAGAAAAGCTATAAAGTTATGATAGCTAGTAAAGGGGCCCACCCATAGTCGGTGTTGAGCTGAGCATGTGAAAGTCAAGGAAGAGAGAAAGTCCCGCCCACAATGTGCATTGGTGAAAAGAGATAGATAAGAGGCAACCACAAACCAATAGATGAGAAGAGATGAGGATAATATGGCCAACGAGACTACAAGAGGCATGGCTAGAAATTAATAACAGAAAAGGGATATGAGAAAAGTAAGAGAGAGAGAAGGGTAGCTAGAGAAATAGGTGGCATGAAGTCAGATAGCAAGCTAGTAGTTGAAAATGTAAAAGTGAAGACGAAATAGTAAGGAAAAATAGCCTCTACGTGGTATGATGGTTGCTTAACGATGATTAAGGCGAAGCAATACTGATGCCCAGTGTTTAATATAAAGCTTCCGATAATAGAGAAAAGGAAGAATAGTGCATCCCGTCTCCAATGCCAATAGAGCCCGAAGAAGAGCTATGCACCCAGTTTCCAGTGCCGAGAACGCCCGACGACCAAAAGAGCCCTGTGCCCTAGTATGTGACTATGACAAACAGGGGATGAGAAAGCAGAGCACCGTTAACCAGATGTTCAGCTCAACGATTAATGAGGAATCCAGCGTCCTGTGCTCTATGTCCATAATCAAAGGTGATTCAACAATCGTCTGCAAAGGTGCCGTCTTTTCTCCTTTTCATACTTACCATCATTGCATCTCATCCGCGTAACTGTTCCTGTAACGTGATAACGTATGTAGAGCGCGATAGCGATTTAATTTCCTGATGAAAGTTAGAAAGGAAATATGCCATAATTCGTTAAACGAGATCTTATATAGTATAAAGTAACATGCTTTGTGTATGAATTAATAAGAATTGTTGATTATGGATGTATTATAACTGTGATAGGAATTAATGATAATTATTGATTAAGCTTATGTGATTGATTTGAATATAAATTAGAGCTCATTTTGATGAAGAATGTATTAGGATTTAATGATGAATCAATGCCAATTCTTGATTAATGATAATGAACCAATTGTAGTAGATGAATTATAATAATGTCAAGTAAAGTGTAATATTCAGTAAGGTGTTATATTGTATAATAATATATGTCCATTCCAATTCAATAAATCAAGATTTCACTCTAACCAGAGTTGTTTTCAATCGTTAGGGTCACAACGAATTCTAATTTAATGTCATGCAATGTACTAACTCCCCCCCCCCAATTCTATTCTCTCACTGCCACAACCTGCCGCCATCAATAAATTGGTTAACAACTTTTCTTTGGTTAGCTTTGCTCAATTCACATTGTCTGTAAGATGAGACTTTAAATGGTGTTCTTTGGTTCTTGGGAACACCTCTTCTAGATGTTCCATGTCCTTCCAGGTGTTTTATTCTGAACTAATAGGTTAGTCAGCTTTACAATTCAATTGCGCGAAATTCCATGGATTTGTAAAAAACATTTTTGCAAACTAAAGAACCCCATTTATCTTATGTAATACTGTACACAAATGATTTATTTCTTGTTTTTGGAGTTTTACTTGAAAGCTGCGCTTAATTTCTCTTACTTCTATCAATGTTTGCAAATATACCGGGTGTCCGAAAAGTATGGCTACACTTTCGAAAATGAATTTAAAATAAAGAAACATTTTCACTTACGGTTTTTATGTTCCATAAAGAAAAGATTAAAGTTTCTGTTCAATGAAATGTAAACTAGATGACGCTACATCCACGTTTTGCAACATTCTGCATGCCGTACTGGAGGAAGCAAGAGACAGCCCTGAAGTAAACGTGTGGTGTGGTTTACTGCACGATCGAATTATTAGGCCTTTTTTCTTTTCCGAAGAAACTGTCCGCTCTGACAATTACCTTGATATGCTTGAAATTTTCGCATTTCCTCAAGTAGAGGACTTGCAACCCAATATCATTTTCCAGCAGGATGGGGCCCCACCACACTGGTGTTTGGAAGTGCGAAAGGTTTTAGATAAAAAGTTCCCCGGGCGATGGATGGGAAGAGGAGGTCCAATACCGTGGTCACCTAGATCTCCAGACATAATACCTTTGGACTTCTTCTTATGGGGATACGTGAAAAACATTGTTTACCAATCTCCAATTGTGACACCGATGAACTGAAAAGTTGAATTACAGCGGCCATTCAGAGTGTTTATCCTGCAATTCTTCATAGAACGTGGCGAGAAATCTCGTATAGACCCGATGTGTTGCGCTCGACTAATGGTGCGCACATTGAAATCGTGGTATAAAACAATCGTGGTATAAAACAATCGTGGTATAAAGCAATCGTGGAATAGAGCATTGTAAAAAAAACTTGATATTTTCTTTACGGAACATAAAAAACTGTAAATGAAAATCTTTGTTTGTTTATTTTTAATTCATTTTTGAAAGTGTAGCCATACTTTTCGGACACCCGGTATATCTTGATTGCTTTTGGTATCTACCATGGCATTTACCATGACATTTGCACATTATCTCACCAGGAACTGACTTTTATATGTTACTTTATTGATTTTGTAGCCTTCCCCTTTCACTCATGCTTTTCGTATGACATTTCGTGCATTTCCTTTTTGTTTGAAGTTCGTCTTTAAAACTACTACTGGCCATTTTAAAAACAAATTGTCATAAAGCACTACGTAAAACCGTACAGTAAAATTATACCCACAACACAGTAGTTTAACCTCTACACTAAAAACAAAAGCAACTCTAGTGTTATCAACAGCGCAGTGTTGAAAGCAGGACGAAAATTAGATTTACTGCAGAAACACGAAATGTGATGTCGCTTGTCGGGTTTCTGAACTAAAGTCAATATGCATACTGTCAATAGAAACACCTATGAGGTGAATGGTAGTGGGCTGATTTCTGTACAAAAATATGCGTTTACGATAGAAGACCTTAATTCTGTAAAAAAAAATTAAAATCCCCCAAAAAATGTCTGTTGGCGGGTTTCTGAAATAAACGATTCAATTTTCCAGCCGATATTGCAAGAGAACTGTTTTCTTCCATTTTATGGCTAAATATTGACTCAACTTCACGAACGTTTTATCTCGGCACCGCAACATTTTGAAATATTCTTTTATTCTTCTACTATATGGAAAGACTGCCCCAACATCAAGTGCAATGGAAGATTTTCGTCAGTTGAGTGAACGTTATGCCCGCGATTTTCCATCTACAAATCCGGCAGTTTTGAACTCCAAATTCAAGTTGTGTTATAAAAAATTTGAAAAACTGATTGCAATAGCTCGGTTCAAAAATACCATTGACGCATTTTCTAAGTGCAACAAAATTATATATCCTCGCATCTATAACTTATTAAAAATATTTACAATGCTTCAGATAACATGCGTCAGTGAAAGGTCATTTTCTACCTTACGCGTTTTAAAAACCTATTTAATAACCCTGCAGTCGTCAGACGGCGTCTCAAGGACGCCAGTAGCATTTCGTTTACATTTTGCGTATTGATGGATTGCTGATTATGCCCAGCAGATGTCAGTAGCTTCAAATTGTTTATATATGAGTCATATGCCCCCCGTCAGTGAAAGGTCATTTTCTACCTTACGCGTTTTAAAAACCTATTTAATAACCCTGCAGTCGTCAGACGGCGTCTCAAGGACGCCAGTAGCATTTCGTTTACATTTTGCGTATTGATGGATTGCTGATTATGCCCAGCAGATGTCAGTAGCTTCAAATTGTTTATATATGAGTCATAGGTAACAAACAAAACTCCTGCATTTGCTATCATTTTTTTATAGTAAACGGATATATACCAAAACACCCGATTGGCTTTTCACTAAATTTGCAAAAATTGCTAATAGAAATGCATTACAGTTATACCTCGTTTATCCGGATCTCCGCATAATTCGGATCAGATTTGTAGACATTTTTATTTCATGTTCACATTAGATAATCATTTTTAACCATGATAGCAAGAACGTAACTACAAGTACGCCAAATATTCGCTTTTCAGTTTGATTCAATGTATAGTTCCCGCATAGAATGTACTTTAAATTATGGCAATAAAATGCTTTTTGTTGAGTTTAAGAAACCTTTACTAGACTTACAATTTCTTTGTTAAGAAATGATGTGAAAAGTTATTTTTATATTTTTTAATGTCTTGTAAACAATACTATGTAATTATGTTACCGTTTATCGTAATAAACGGTCTGCTTAGTTAAGGATTTTGTTTTGCTTTTTACCCATATTACCCGGATTATCCGCCTTTTCGATTATGCGGATCGTCTATGGTCCCAGTTATTCCGGATAAACGGGGTTTAACTGTATTTTAAATTTCTATCATTTTTATTTATCCTATTGTAAGAATTGCTTATAATTTTTTTTCCATTGGATTGGTTTTCATTTCTAAAAAATTGCTTATAGAAATTCCTTTTTTTACGTTTGCTTTAATTTATATGACTGTAAAATGTGCATATAAAATTACATTTAAAACAAAAATTGATTGGTTTTCACTTACATCCATCATGTCTCTAACTTGCTGTTTTAATAAATATTTATTTTTACAAATAGAATAACTAAAACCTAAATAAAATGGTGTGGCGTCTATCGGACGCCACGTGACCATGCCTGCAATTTTTATAAAAGCGATCAGTGCAGTGTTAACCTTTAGCTTACGGGGACCATTTTCCCCGATTTCCTCTTTAGAAGGGGAAATTTCATACCCTCTTTGTAAGAAAAGGCATTAATCGGGTATATATATATATATATATATATATACATACATTCTTGGGCCCATATTCTTGGGATACATGCTATCCCACCCCGTAAGGAAAAGGTTAATATATACTATGACATACTCACGATTGAACGGACTTGCTTTGCTATTATACTACGCAGAGAGATTACTGTAACCATAACTGGAGTCATCCAAGAAATTTGTTTAAAAGAAATAAAAATTGGATTTTATTCTTTCAATAAATTTTTATAATCACCTAATTCCTTTTATAGAATTTACATTGTAAATATTTTTATCCTTCCAACCCCCCCCCCCCCCAACTTCCAGATTAAATCCTTAGATTCGCGATGTAGCACGCCTACTCCTCCGAATAAAACCTCGTTGCAAAACACGTGATAAATGCTAGCACGCGCATCGGGGGATGAAAACGATGAAGCAACGAAATTTTCTCCCCCACTGACTCTGGAAGTTTTCATTTTATTATTATTACAAACATTATTATTATTCTACGTGAATACAGAAACGCAGATCAGAATTTTGCAAGGAAAAAAATCTAATACTAATTCTAACTCTTCTGTTTTATTTCAAAGACCTGATCCTGCCTTAGCACAGTTCCCTTCAAGGATCTGAGCATTGTTTAACCCAGCGGTTCTCAACCTGGGGGGGGGCGTAGAAGAATTTCAAGGGAGGCGTTATTAAAAAAGTAAAATAAAAAGTAAAACTCACTGTAATTTACTGTACTCAATTTTGCTGTCACAATTTAATCATAATATATTTTCGACATACGAACACGAATACGATAATTGTCGTACACGATAATTGTCGTAATTGTAAAAACACTATAACTGTCGCACGTCTGGACGTTGAAAGTGACCTGAGGTGTGCTTTGTAAGAGTTACAACCTAATATTCAAAAACTTGTCAAGGACAAACATTGTGAGCCCTCTCATTAATGTTGTGAAAGTGACTTTTATTACATGCCAACCTCATCTAGATCCTTGATTACCTCAAATATATTTGATCTGTATTTAATTCTTTGATTTCATATGTTCTAATAATGATATGGTCCAAATTAAGATATGTGTAGTAATATTAAATTTTTTGTATGAAATTATCTATTCTATATTTTCATTTAATAACCGGCTTCAGTTTCAAATTCCGATTGTACTACATGCATTGACCACATATGGTGGTAGTGGTGGTGGTGAGGGAGGGGGAGGCGTGACCTCACATCACTGTTCAAAGGGGGCGTAGAGCCTGAAAGGTTGAGAACCCCTGGTTTAACCTATACTTTATTTTAATTTTTCTGGGGTAATCCATCACATCCGGGGCTCCCGGTGAGAAAAAATGTAATAAACCTAGATTCCATCTAAAAAAAACCAGAATGTAATTTTAAGAACCCAACTTTTTTTTAAAAAAATTTTTATTATTAAAAAATAGTTCTAAAAAATTACAAATTCGATACCTAAACTCCAAAAACTCTGAAATGAAAAATTACAAATTTTACAGGAGAGCCAAAAACATTTTAACAGATAAGTCACAGTTTTTCATTTAAATGCCCTTAAAATGTACTTAACACTTTATCTTAAGCATCAATGGATGTTACGGATGCATCAATTAGATATCATTGATTCATCAATAAGAGTTTTCTTATGCATCAATAAATGGAAGCAGCTATGGGATATCGTATTCTCACATAAAATGCAAATAGCAAAAAAATAGTAGTTGAGAGGTTTTGGAGTTTAGTTATCGAAATAAGAAAATACACATCACATTTTCTAAAATTGCGTGAAGCAAAATTAAACATTTTATTTGCTGTCAAATTTAAACCATCTCGCTTCTAAATTAATTTTCTGATGGGTTTTTTTAATTATATATATATGTATATATATATATATATATATATATATATATATATATATATACATACAGTAGAACCCTTTTATAGCGAACCCGGTATATAATGAACTCACGGATATAACGAACGAAAATTTTGGTCCCGCCGTTTTCCTATTTTATTTAATGCTAATTTATCCTTTTATACTGAACCTCCGAAATCTTAAGAATCCATTATAACGAACCTTATATTTAGTTGACTACTGAATTTTTTTTCAAGTTTTAAACTTTATAAGAATGTTGAAGATACAACGACTGTTGACGAAGCAAAGAATGATGAAGAAGATGAAGATATACCTATCGCGATGTCGATAGAAAAGCACAAAATTTCATCATTCTCAGATTGTGATATGCAATTGTTCGAAACAAGTGATTCTGAAGTCATTACTTGGGAAAATCCGACTGATGAAGATATTGTGGAAGAAATTAAAATGAATCATTCTGAAATCGAAGATTCAGCATCCGATGCTGATGAAGAGGAGCACATCAATGAGGAAATCCCCACCATCTCAGATGCTACAACAGCGATACGTGTAATTATAAGTTTTTGTCTACACAAACATTGGAAGAAAGAGTGATGGAGTCATTTGATGCAATGGACAGAGAAATTCATAAAATGTTTTTGAAATCGGCATCATTTCAGCAGAAGATTAACGATTATTTCTGTATCAAAACAGTGAGCAACAATTGAAGGTAAAATGAATTTATTTCCATTTGTCTTCATTTTTTAGTTAATTTAATTAGTATTGTGCAAGTTTAATGTAATCGATTTTAGTCAGTTTAATTCATTAACGATCATTTTTAATAGATTTTATCCTTTTTTTAAATACATCGTTACTGAACACTCGTTAGCAACTAATGAGTTATACATTTTGTGAACTCTAAGATTTTTCTTAAGGGTTCGGTTATGGCGAATCACCGGATATAGTGGACAAAACCTTTGGTCCCTTGAAGTTCGTTACAACAGGGTTTGACTGTGTATATACAGTCGAACCTCCATATATCGAAGTAGCAAAATGCCGGAAAAAAAATTCGATATATAGAAATTTCGATATATAGAATTGCTCTTAGTTTTATCATAATTCTCCTAAAATATTAAAATTAAAGCTAATTTTCATATAAGAAACTCCATTTCCAATTTATATGCGAATCACATTAAATGAAAGTTTACAACTAAAAAAGAAATTAATGTGAAAGATTTATTGCGTACTATATACCTTTAAAAAAAAAAACAATAATCCAGTTAGTGGTTACAGTCATCACAGTTACATTCTTTTAAAAAAAACTACGAATGTCTTACTGAACAGCCAGTTTTGCGGAAAGTTCATCAAAGAAATGCTCGCATTTATTCAGTCCATTAAAAACTTCCTCAGGGATGTTTTCCACGAATTGAAGTCCACGAAGTATTGTTTCAAACGCCAAAAATTGGGAGATTTTATTCTAAAGTGGAATAGAATCTCCCAATATGTCGTGAAAAAAATTTCGATATATAGAGATTTTTTCGATATATAGAAACAGTTTTTCTATGTAATGAACATGGAGATTTGCTAAGAGTTCGATATATAGAAAATTTCGATATAGGGAAGTTCGATATATGGAGGTTCCACTGTGTATATATATATATATATATATATATATATATATATATATATATATATATATATATATATATATATATATATATATATATATATATATATATGCATGCTTCCTATCGTATATTGCAGTGGTGCGCAAACCTTTTTTCGACAGCGACCCAGTTTCTTTAAATAAAAAATAACTCGACCCAATTAAAATTTTTTGTAATAGCAAAATTTGTTTAAAAATTAGAAAAATGTCCACAAAAATAGAAAAAGAAATAAGTAAATTTTGACAAACTACTTTTTAAATAGATGGATTTTGAGTATATATTCGCAAAATAACAATAAAAAAGTCTGGCTTACCTTTTTCATTTATTTTTGCCGATTCTCGGGTGACTAAAACTTAATATTTTAATATTAGTGTGTATTTGTATTTCATTTAGGTTAAAAAAAATAACAAAAATTTAAAATTAAAAAAAGAGCAGAATTTCAAAATTATAAGCTTCATATTAAAACTTTTAAAATCATAAACCTCAATTATTTATAAAAAAAACTAAAACAGAAAAAAATGAATGAGCAGGACCTCAGATAATATTTCTTCAGTATTTGGTAAAATATTTGAGAATGCTACACTCGTATCATCTTCCGGTTAGATCTGGGTTTCTGTTTAGTTTTTATAGCTATTCATTTTGAAAACACAGTCCCAGGTAGAAGAGAATGGAGGTAGAGTCTTGCGGATTGTTTGACACCGTATTTAACAATATCATATTTTTTAACATATAAATTATATAAATAAATTATTAAAAATGTGTAATTATAGAAAATTTAAAGCATACATTTTAGTTAAATAATTCAGTATGATATAAGTTGACTTCAAATTATCCGCGACTTCAAACCATTCGAGGACCCCTAGGCCTGGGCGTACCGGGCCTAATTGAAAATCAAGGACTGCTCCAATTTGCTCACCACTGATTTATAGCATGGTCCTTCTGTTACGTCTTTAGTAACAGATGTCAGTTCAGTTTTAGGTATCCAGGTACAGCAATTTTTACCATGTTTTTATTAACTTGCTTTCTTGTTTGTTTGTGTGCGTGTTTGTCCCTTACAAATCTTGCAGTCGATTTTTAACTAAATTCCCGACTAGCTAGACATTTGAAACTTTTAGAATAACTCAGAACACGATGACAATGCATTTTTTTAATTCTCTTAGCCATCTTTAAGCAGAATTAAATTACTTTTCAGGTAATTTTGTTTTGTAGACTGCTGCAGCCATCTATCGGCCGGGACGGGAATGAAAAGTTAAACACGAGTTAACCTCCAATTAACTTCATTTTCTTTCAAGTTGATGGGATAATTCATCAAAAAAATTTTCAAAAAGTATTTATTAATACATATAATTGTCAAGTTTATATGATGCAACTTAAAATTTAAAAACATGGTATATAAAATGTTCTTTTTATCTTGTAATCTATATATATAAAACAGTTCCGTAACTGACTCATTCATTCATTCATTCATTCATTCATTCACTGACTGACTGACATACAACGCACAGACCAAACCGCTGGACCTAAAGGGCTGAAATTTTGCATGGCGATTCTTCTTATAGTGTAGGGGTGCACTAAGAAAGATTTTTCAAAAATTCTTCTTAGATTTTTTTAAATTAAATTTTTAAGCTGTTTTTTAAACTTTTTTTACGTTTGCATTTAAAATAATAATTTGAGGGTTATAAAATTTATATCACAAGAAAGATCATAAAAATTCCTTTAAAATGAAATTTTTTTCGAATCTTTACCTCCAGTTCCTGATTTTTGGTGAATTTTTAAAGATTAATTTTTAGAATTTAATTTATTAAATGCTGATCACGTGACTTCCTTCTCTGGTACTTTAAATAAATTTATCGTCACGTGCATAAAAACTAAATAGACAAAAAATAATTTTTTTTTCTTGCTAATGCGGCAGACGATTGGACATTATCCAAAAAAATATTAAAATACAGTAAAAGAAATGTTCTAGAAACTGTACTATATTAACTGTACTATATTCTTTAGTATTCTTTATATTAGATTTAATTTGAATATCTTCTTCTACATTATTTTGTCTATAAAAATATCCCTTACGATTTTTTTATAAATATATATATATATTTTACATCAATTATATACATTGATCGTCGTATTTATTATATATATATTGGCATTAATTGCATACATTGACCGATGTTTTTACTTTGAATGTACTCCGTAGCGAAGTGCGGGTTTTCAGCTAGTCTATATATATAAAACAGTTCCGTAACTGACTCATTCATTCATTCATTCATTCATTCACTGACTGACTGACATACAACGCACAGACCAAACCGCTGGACCTAAAGGGCTGAAATTTTGCATGGCGATTCTTCTAATAGTGTAGGGGTGCACTAAGAAAGATTTTTCTAAAATTCTTCTTAGATTTTTTAAAATTAAATTTTTAAGCTGTTTTTTAAACTTTTTTTACGTTTGCATTTAAAATAATACATTGCGGATTATAAAATTTATATCACGAGAAAGATCATAAAAATTCCTTCAAAATGAAATCTTTTTCGAACCTTTACCTTGATTTTCTGATTTTTGGTGAATTTTTAAAGATTAATTTCTAGAATTTTATTTATTAAATGTTGATCACGTGATTTCTTTTTCTGGTACTTTAAATAAATTTATCGTCACGTGCATAACAACTAAATAGACAGAAATGATATTCTTTTTCTTTCTAATGCAGCAGACGATTGGATATTATCCAAAAAAAATAAATATCCCTTACGATTTTTTTATAAATATATATATATATATATATATTTTGGCATTAATTGCATACATTGACCGTTGTATTTAATTTGAATGTAATCCGTAGCGAAGCGCGGGTTTTCAGCTAGTTATTATATCTATTTATTTTGCCATTATACGATTATTTACAGTTTCAGTTTTAATAGAACGTGTGTGTTTAGTTGTGATTATATCAACTTATGGAAAATCTCTCTCCTCGCACTAAGAGTAAGGGCCTGTCCACATAGGAGTCCGATAGCGGAAGCGTTAAAGTAAGTACTGAAATATATTTAACCAATGGCAAACCTCCAAACGATTTGCAATGAAATTTTTAACGCCTGTGATTGGTTTATTTCCGTCTCAGCGCCATCTTTCCTTTTACGCTTCCGCTACCGGATTCCTACGTGAACAGGCCCTTAGGTTGTTGTTGTTGTTTCTTATGCCCCCTGGTTGGAGTACCAGACCAGGTCCATATAGTCTTCTGTCTGAAGTGTGCTGCTCCGTTATTTTTAAATAGCACCAAAAGGGTCGGGGTCCGCCTTAGCTAGTTGCCACCGCAATTTTGACCGAGCACCCCGAGGGAGACATCTGGGGAGATCGAACTCTTCCCACCCTCACTGACCTTCATAGAGGAACTTTCCTGTTTACGGATTTAACATGCCCATATTCGGCCAGACATGGACATTAGACAGAGGTATTTAACGGTGCATGCCGGGATTCGATATGAGCACCCTCAGCACCGAAAGCCAGCACGTTACCGCAAGGCCACCTCTAATCCTAAGAGTGAGGTAAAATTCTCAAATAAGTCATGAAGTTTGATAATCTATATTAATAAAGAAACAGAGGGGTTTGTCGAGATCACGTGACCCCGTAACGCGACCGGGCGGACTCATCCAAAAAAAAATGGCCGACAAATACAGGAATCGGTGTATTTTTTTTCTCATGAAAGTACATAAATGTTACATATTTGGAAAGAGCTTCGAAAACTGATAATTTTTTCTGCTTACACTTATTCTATTAATTCAATAGTTTTAGAGATATTTGGATTCTAATGAAGCGTCATCGCTCTTTGACGATGTAAACAAAGGATGTGTTCATAGCGTGATTCTCACTAAAAAATGAATCCCTGAAATGAAATGTGTCACCGTGTTTTTTATTTGAAAAACAAAATATTCAAATTGTTTAACAATAAAAAATACTTTATTGAAACTAAATAGATATATACTGATTTTTGGTGGATTTACTGATTTTTGTGTGAAGTGATTACATTTGATATTTTTTTCGTTTCTACATTTCTTGACAAATCTGGTTGAAACTTCGTATACTTATGTTTTGAAGCCTGGAGATAATTCTAATATAAGTTTGGAAGCTTTAAAATGCTTATATATAATTACAGTTTTTAAATACACTCGTGGACAAAAAAATTAGCGCACCAAGAAGGAGTCGTCAAAATGAAACGAAATTTTACATACGTAATGACTACTTTGATATAAGTAAATGATAAGAAAATCAAAGAAAAAGGATAATTTATTTCAGAGAAAAAGGCAAAAGAACGGAGGAGTTAATACTCCGTTGGACCCCCCTCTAGCGCGAATGCACGATGCGATACGATCGGGCATTGAGTCATACAAGTTCTGTATGATGTCTAGAGACATTTCGTTCCATATTTGCTGTAACCTTGCCTCTAGTTTGTTCAAACTCGTGGGATGCCCAACTCGTCGTCCCAAATGATCCCAGATATGCTCGATTGGAGACAAATCTGGGGATCGGGTAGGCCAAGGAAGGGTAGCAACAGTGCGGAGACAGTCTTGTGACACCCTTGCCGTATGAGGCCGAGCATTGTCTTGTTGAAAAATGGCTCTTGGGAGCCGTTGCATGAGTGGCAACACATGTGGTTGCAGGATTTCATGAACATACCGCTGGGCTGTCATAGTGCCACGGAACAATACTAGGGGTGAACGTGTATTGTAGGCAATGGCACCCCATACCATCACACCAGCTGTGGGAGCGATGTGTCGCTGTACAGCAAAGGCAGGATTGAAGCGTTCACCACGGGCTCTCCACACACGAACACGATTGTCATCACTGCCGAGATTGAATCTGGATTCGTCGCTAAAGACGACCTGGTTCCATTCCGCTGCAGCCCAGTTTCCTCGTGCGCGGCAAAACTCCAAACGGAGGCGTCGATGGGTGGGCGTCAAGGGCAGCACACGTAATGGGCGCCGCGATACCAACTGTCCTTCAGCCAGGCGCCTTCGTACGGTTCGAGAAGACACAGAGGCCCCTAGTGAAGGTGCTACCTGTGCCTGGATGGCGGCCGATGAAGCAGTTGGCTGTACGCGTGCATTTCTTACGATGTGGCGGTCTTCTCGACGACTGGTCTGTCGAGGGCGTCCTGAGCCTGGTCTTCGTGTAAATGACATCTCTCGGGTCCACTGGTCTCAACACCTCCTCTCAACACAATCAGAGCGGCCTAATTGACGAGCTACTCGCCTAGCTGACCACCCAGCTTCCATCATCCCGACGATTCTCCCCCTCTCAAACTGCGACAACTGCTTATATTGTCTTCGAACACGGCGTAATGGCATGTCTATCTCAGCTCTTCCTTTGTAAATGATTCAGCACACTCAAACAAGCTTTGGTTACCTGTTTTATACTTCACAGAGTACGATGTTCAACGCCCTCTATCGGCTATACGTAATGCGGAATCACGCTGCATTTCTAATCATTTGCATATCTCGCCGATATGTACCTTCATTGCAAGTTTCGTTACGATCCCGCAATTATTTCTTGGTGCGCTAATTTTTTTGTCCATGAGTGTAATATTTCATCTCAAGGCGTTGGAATCAATCATTCATAAGAACTGCGCATGCGCACCTAGATGTTACAAGGTAAATGAACGCATTGAATATTGTTAATCTGTAGTTGTTTGGGGGGGGTTTGTGAGGGGGAGAATCGTCGGGATGATGGAAGCTGGGTGGTCAGCTAGGCAATTAGCTCGTCAATTAGGCCGCTCTGATTGTGTTGTGAGGAGGTGTTGGGACCAGTCTACCCGAGAGATGTCATGTACACGAAGACCATGCTCCGGAAGCCCTCGACAGACCAGTCGTCGAGAAGACCGCCACATCGTAAGAAATGCACGCGTACAGCCAACTGCTTCATCGGCCGCCATCCAGGCACAGGTAGCACCTTCACTAGGGGCCTCTGTGTCTTCTCGAACCATACGAAGGCGCCTTGCTGAAGGACAGTTGGTATCGCGGCGCCCATTACGTGTGCTGTCCTTGACGCCCACCCATCGACGCCTTCGTTTGGAGTTTTGCCGCGCACGAGGAAACTGGGCTGCAGCGGAATGGAACCAGGTCGTCTTTAGCGACGAATCCAGATTCAATCTCGGCAGTGATGACAATCGTGTTCGTGTGTGGAGAGCCCGTGGTGAACGCTTCAATCCTGCATTTGCTGTACATCGACACATCGCTCCCACAGCTGGTGTGATGGTATGGGGTGCCATTGCCTACAATACACGGTCACCCCTAGTATTGTTCCGTGGCACCATGACAGCCCAGCGGTATGTTCATGAAATCCTGCAACCACATGTCTTGCCACTCATGCAACGGCTCCCAGGAGCCATTTTTCAACAAGACAATGCTCGGCCTCATACGGCAAGGGTGTCACATGACTGTCTTCGCACTGTTACTACCCTTCCTTGGCCTGCCCGATCCCCAGATTTGTCTCCAATCGAGCATATCTGGGATCGTTTGGGACGACGAGTTGGGCATCCCACGAGTTTGAACGAACTAGAGGCAAGGTTACAGCAAATATGGAACGAAATGTCTCAAGACATCATACAGAACTTGTATGACTCAATGCCCGATCGTATCGCATCGTGCATTCGCGCTAGAGGGGGTCCAACGGAGTATTAACTCCTCCGTTCTTTTGCCTTTTTCTCTGAAATAAATTATCCTTTTTCTTTGATTTTCTTATCATTTACTTATATCAAAGTAGTCATTACGTATGTAAAATTTCGTTTCATTTTGACGACTCCTTCTTGGTGCGCTAATTTTTTTGTCCATGAGTGTATATATGTATGTAACATACAAATCTACATTTCTTGACGAATCTGGTTGAAACTTCGTATATTTATGTTTCGAAACCTTAAGACAATTCTAAGATAAGTTTGGAAGCTTTAAAATAAGTATAAATAAATACAGTTTTTAAATAATATTTCATCTCTAGGCGTTGGAATCAATCATTCATAAGAACTGCGCATGCGCACAAGGAAACGTTTTATTTACTTTTGCCGATGTTCACTTTTTCTGTATTTTGTCAATTTTTGTTTAATTTAGATACTTTTTTGCTTCTGTTTGCTTTCTTTCTTTTTATGCTTCTGTCTGCTTTCTTTCTTTTTATGCTTCTGTCTAAAACTCTGGAATATTTTTTATTATCATTCTAATACTTCACAAAAATAATACACGCAATTTTATGTTTCAATATGAAAATTTTCCCCGATTCGTGATTCCTTTCCTTCTAAAAACAGCCCCAAATAAAAAACTATTTATTACACACCAATTATTGTTCTTTTTTTGTTTATTTTGTATTTGCTAAGCAAATTGTGTTATTATTGCATATTTTTGAAGGCCAGTGAAATATAATTATGTTTTATTTACTTTTCTATTTTGCGTTTAGTTAATTTTCCAATTGTTCAGAAATTAATTGTTCAAACAGAATTTATTACATTAAATATTTCAATGGTGGGGGGTACAGTTTATTCTTTCATAATTTTTTATTATCATTCTCAAGTAAGAATTAAGGTGACTGTCTAAGTTCGGAGTCAATTTTTAAAAAAATTTGTAAAGGTTTTTTTTCATCTTTTATGGTAAAATAGCACTTAAAAATTTAAAAAAGAGACAAAAACTTACCTGTAAATAGCATACTTTTTTATAAATTGGTCAATTTGAAGTAATCTTTAATGAAATTTACCTAAAACACCTATCACTCTGCACAAAATCTTAAAGCCCTCACACATATTTTAATTTCCCTCTCACACATGATACATATGACAGTTATCTTCTAAATTACCTACAATCTACGAGAAAATTTTAAAATGCAAAAGTAATACACGCAATTTTATGTTTCAATATGAAAATTTTCCACGATTCGTGATTCCTTTCCTTCTAAAAACAGCCCCAAATAAAAAACTATTTATTACACACCAATTATTGTTCTTTTTTTGTTTATTTTGTATTTGCTAAGCAAATTGTGTTATTATTGCATATTTTTGAAGGCCAGTGAAATATAATTATGTTTTATTTACTTTTCTATTTTGCGTTTAGTTAATTTTCCAATTGTTCAGAAATTAATTGTTCAAACAGAATTTATTACATTAAATATTTCAATGGTGGGGGGTACAGTTTATTCTTTCATAATTTTTTATTATCATTCTCAAGTAAGAATTAAGGTGACTGTCTACGTTCGGAGTCAATTTTTAAAAAAATTTGTAAAGGTTTTTTTTTCATCTTTTATGGTAAAATAGCACTTAAAAATTTAAAAAAGAGACAAAAACTTACCTGTAAATAGCATACTTTTTTATAAATTGGTCAATTTGAAGTAATTTTTAATGAAATTTACCTAAAACACCTATCACTCTGCACAAAATCTTAAAGCCCTCACACATATTTTAATTTCCCTCTCACACATGATACATATGACAGTTATCTTCTAAATTACCTACAATCTACGAGAAAATTTTAAAATGCAAAAGTAATACACGCAATTTTATGTTTCAATATGAAAATTTTCCACGATTCGCGATTCCTTTCCTTATAAAAACAGCCCCAAATAAAAAAACTATTTATTATACACCAATTATTGTTCACTTTTTGCTTATTTTGTATTTGCTAAGGAAATTGGGTACTTTTCCGTTAGACGGGCCCAAGTTGTATATCGCCAAATATGGCTCTTAAGTCACATTTTGTTTAATTAACTGTAACTCCCGTGATACGTGTATGTGAAAGAACAAAATATATAAGAAAGCATTCACTTTGTTCTTTAAATAATTAATTTGGAGGCCAAAAATCTTTTAATTCCTTCAAGATGTCTTCAAGAAGACCCTCTATTTGTCGTCGCCCAAAAAATTCAGCCAGTGCGATTGCAAATGGTGGCTTGCCGTTCCTCAGTGTTTTTTCATGTCGCCATACGGTGCTTCATCGCAACTGCTCAATCTTTTGTGCGATTGTGAAGAAAGCTAATAAAGTTTGTGGTTAATTTGTTTCCAATTTTTATTCATGCGAATTTCGGGGTTGTATAGCTGGGTCTCTAAACTTGTGTTCTCTCACATGATTCATACCCGTTGATCTATCATTTTCTTCCAACGTTTCGTGTCTGACAATGCTTCTTCAAAATTTAGTCCATCTATTACCTATTAAACTGATTTCCTGGGGTTGTTATGTTGGCGACTTCTCATACTCGCCAATGGCGATACTTAATAGGACGAACGCCAAATGCGCCCGGCTAACGGAAAAGTACCGGAAAGGGTGTAGTTATTAGATATTTTTGAAGACCAGTGAAATATTTGTTTATTTTGTATTTGCTAAGGAAATTGTGTTATTATTGGATATTTTTGAAGACAAGTGAAATATAATTATGTTTTTTACTTTTCCATTTAGTTAATTTTTTAATTGTACAGAAATTAATTGTTAAAACAGAATTATGTTTCAATATGAAAATTTTCCCCGATTCGTGATTCCTTTCCTTATAAAAACAGCCCCAAAGAAAATTTTTTTTATTATACACCAATTATTGTTCTTTTTTGTTTATTTTGTATTTGCTAAGCAAATTGTGTTATTATTGAATATTTTTGAAGACCAGTGAAATATAATTATGTTTTATTTACTTTTTCAAATTTTGCGTTTAGTTAATTTTCCAATTTATCAGAAATTAATTGTTCAAACAGAATTTATTACTTTAAATATTTCAATGGGTGTGGGGGTACAGTTTATTCTTTCATCATTTTTTATTATCTTTCTCAAGTAGGAATTAAGGTGACTGTCTACGTTCGGAGTCAATTTTTAAAAAAAATTAAAGGTTTTTTTTCATCTTTTATGGTAAAATAGCACTTAAAAATTAAAAAAAGAGACAAAAACTTACCTGTAAATAGCATACTTTTTATAAATTGGTCAATTTGAAGTAATTTTTAATGAAAACTCCTATCACTCTGCACAAAATCTTGAAGCCCTCACACATGATATTTTAATTTCCCTCTCACACATGATACATATGACAGTTATCTTCAAAATGACCTAAAATCTAAGAGAAAATTTTAAAATGCAAAAATAATACACGCAATTTTATGTTCCAATATGAAAATTTTTCCCACTTTATTCAAACTTCATCTGGTGGACGGATGGCTTCCGGATGCCTATAACTCTGAGAGATATGTTAAGGTATGTTTTTTATTGTATATGCTATTCAATATTATTCATATTGAATCCATCTTTGATATGTCGTAACAAGTACCACAAATCTGGGACGGTTTCGTAAGATGGAGAAATATCACGATTCAATCTAAATGATCTTCATTTGTAATATTTTGCACTCATTAATTTATGATATTAATTTACATTATTAAATTATGCTTATAATGAGAAATGAATATTTTTTTGCAATATTTGTAACTTACACCAGAAATATCATGTAGGTTTGAGATTACATGTGGGGAATCTTAAACACAGGTCTGGGTTTAAGATTCCCCACATATCCTATAATGAAGACCTCTTGTAACTCTTTTACATTTTATAGGCTGAATGTACACTAGCCATGTTATTATTCTAAATGAGTATCAGCTTGTTTCATTAGTTATTTATTGTATGTGTATTGAACTGTTTTTATCGTATTTTTTTTGTTTTAAAATTTTACTTTGGGAAGAGCTTTCGTTAACATGTCAGCTAGCTGCTCTTCAGATTTCACATATTTTACATTGGCTGATCCATCATCACATTTTTCACGAATAAAATGATATCGCACGTCAATGTATTTTGTTCGCTTGCAAAATAAATTGGGTTTTTGATCAACCTGATGGCGCTTTGATTATGAACAAAGAGAGTAATACCCTCTTCACACATTTCACTTTCACCCACATCTTGTAAAAGTTGGCGAAGCCATAATATTTCCTTCACTGCAGTCAAAGCTGCAATATATCCAGCCTCAGTTGTAGACGTAGAGGCAGTTGATTGTTTCTGGCTACACCAAGTTACTGGACCATTGCTGAGCTTGAACACATAATCAGAAGTCGATTTTCTTGTGCCCACATCATTAGCAAAGTCGGAATCTGAGTATCCAACAAGATGACAAGCACAATCAATTGCTGGTGATTATTCAATTCCGTAGGTTGAGGTAGCTTTCAGGTATCTAAAAATACGTTTCACAGCATTCTAATGTTCTTGGCCAGGATTAGTTTGAAATCGGCTGACCATATTAACAGAAAAAGATATATCTGGACGTGTAGTGATGACAAGCAGGGGCGGGCTTAGGGTTTTAGCGGCTCTGGGCGAAACACATTTACTGGCAATCAAATTTCTCTACGTACTGAATAATGGATCTTTTAAGACAACCCCGATCTCTCCCCCAGAAAAAAAAAAACTGCATCCACTACTGTTTTTACTAATTATTACTTTTAATGCATTACGTTCCGATACTGAAAAACCTTCATTCTAGCTACGTAAAAGAAAATTATACATGAAATTACATTTGGTCTAAAATATAAAATTTATCAATTTGTATGAATCATGAAACAATAGAAAAATTATTTACTCGACATTGAAAATGTAAATTGTTAAAAACAAATACTTGCATGTATGAATTTGTTTGTTATAAAGCAATTTTTCTTGCTTTCTGAGCAGCAAAATTGTCTATTATAAGTGAAAAGTCCAAAGATGATGAGATCATTTATATTAGAAATAAGTGCCAGGGAGGACAGGCGTATAATCCGTATTCAAAGCATACTGATTGTAACTGCAAGCTGGACTGGAAGAAAATAGAATCTCAAACTACTCTAAAACAAATCACTTGGAAGTTTGTTCCCCCATCTGCCCCATGGTATGGTGGGAGAGAATAATTGGAATGACTAAACAAATATTTACGCAAAGTTTTAGGGCGAGCATTGCTAAACTATGAAGAGCTAAATACCGTATTGTGCGATACGGAGAGTTTAATAAACTTACGAGCCTTAACATATCTCTCTGAAGATATAAATGACTTGATTGCTTTATCACCTTCGATGTTTCTGCACGAAACAAGAGAATGCGGAGTTCCGGATATTGACAAAATAGATTCCACCTTCATGAGCAAGAGATATTTATACGTACAAAAGGTACGCGAAGATTTAAGAAAGACTTCGGCTAGAATATTTAGGACAACTGCAACATTACAAAAAGTCTGAGGTCTCAAAACCTATTTCTGTAGGTGAAATAGTCCTCATTGGATCCGACAATCTCAAACGTTTACAATGGCCCATAGGGCGAATTGTTGAGTTATTACGTGGTAAAGATAGCATTGTCAGAGTAGTTAAAGTGAAGACAAAAACATGCATTATCACAAGCTCAATGCAACGCATTTATCCATTGGAAGTGTCAAATGATAATGAAGGTCCATTCCTGAGAAGTAAAGTTCCTGTTTGTGCTATCAAGAAAGGTTTGAAAGATGAAACTTTTCCAGATGATCCTTCTGCAAAACCAAAGACTGGCGTTACTTGACGTGGACGAACTGTAAAATTAGTCCAAAGGCTAATTGCGAGCTGCTCGACAGAAGGTTGAGTTTTTCAAAATCCAGAACTCAAGGTGGATGTTGCTGCCGAGCAAGCTACCAAGTGTGATCACAACACACTATATTTAAATCATCGCACATATTTACGTGAATATTTCACACGGTCGAAATGAACGAAAGAAATGATTGAAATGAATATGATAGAACTCTTTTTTTCCAAGTTGACGAGATGGTGGTTCCGTTAGTTGAACTACACCTTTCTCGATTAATCCTTACCATTTAATGTGTGAGTGTAGGTAACAGAATGTTTTGCTGTTTGTTCTAAGTACAAGTTGTTTGTCTTAACAAGTAGCCGCCTCTTTATGAATTTTATACTTAACCCGAAACAGCGTTGAGACGGAGCAGATAACAAAGGTAGGTTACCTTTTGATTTTTGGCCTTAAATCTGCTATTTACACAGTCATAGATGTCAGCATAATCTTGCATTTTTATTATTTTCATGCCTTTGCTTGCAATCACATCTTCAGAGAGATTTTTCCTTAGATCTGGAACATAGAGAATATTATGTATTTATCCTTCCAGCCATTTTCCATGAATAAGCGTTTGAATTTTTACTTTTCCTCTTAATGAGTAACTCTAGATTGTTACCAAGACGAATAACCTCGTTTTCTTTTGATTTACAGAAACTTGTCAAAATAATTAAGATTATGGGTCATATGAGCAGATGCACCACTGTCCAGAATCCACTCTTCACTTCTTTCCACTATTTTCATTATTTCACTGCCAAAATGTGTACGTCAATTTGGTGCCAATTTGGTGTACGTCTGCTTCTTTCTGGAACATTAATTTTTTCACGAGGTTTGGTACTGCACTCTCACGCGTAATGACTCTTTTTACAACAGAAATAACAAATTATTTTCGTTTTGTCCATACTTTTGTTTTGATTTTTTAATTTTTCATTTTCTGAATAGTTGTTCATAATGGAAAGTATGAAGAAAGATAATGTAATATCTTCATACCCAGGAACTTTAAGTGTAATTTATGAAATTAATAACGCAGGTAAAGAGCTATGGCTTTATTTATTTAACAGACGCTGGTCGGAGTCTTATTTTCCTGTGGATTGGAAAAAAGCTCAAGTTCTGTACTTTCATAAAGAGGGAAAGGAGTAATGAATCCTGGCTCATATCGACCAATCTGTTTACTTCCTGTTTTAGGAAAAATGTTAGATAAAATCCTTACTAATAGACTGATTTTACATCTGGAAAGAAATAAACTGTTATCTGAGGCGCAATACGGTTTTAGACGTGGCATAAGTACATCCCGAGCATTGAACAATATCATGAAAATCAATGATAATTTTACTATTAACAGCTGAAGGTAGACAAATGTTAGTTTGTCAGTCAGCAGACACGGGGACGGGCTAATCTCGCGAACCGAGCATAGCAGGATATCGCGACTGGTACCGATATACGCGGACGGCCGAGAAGCGTGCACTGATGCTATCCCCAACTTTCAAAACTTTACTTTTTTTAATTATTCATTTAAAACCGCCGAACTCAATGGAACAGGAGAGCTGAAACAGCTGACATTCCGGGTGGGCCAGCTCCTTTCCGTTTCGCAAATTTCCACTATTTTCATGCATGCAAAATTCAACTTTTCCGTCCTCCAATCGACAATTTTTTTTCATTTCCATGTGTTTTACAAATCTTCATTTTTAAGGATACACACATTTTTATAAATTTAACAATGTTTTTCATTGCAAACAAAGCTTTTTCCCCAAAGCAGTTTTCCGAATTACACGAAATCGACAATTTTGATGGACAAATATTTCGGTTTTCTGCATTTATTAATGTCAATTTTACGATTTATCGGCATTTGCTAGATGTTCAGCTTCCAAAATATACCAAATACATTCAATAAAAAAAAGTTTTCATTCTAAAAGAGCGTACTTTTAAAACTCACTTTTAACTGAATGCCGAGTTCGTAGTTTTTCGACATTATTTTACTCACTAATAATTCCAGCAAGTTCGTGAAATTTGTTTCTAATTAATAAGCAACTGATAGGATTCTTCCACCACCAATTTTGAATTCGTCAGAACTGTCTTTCTACTTTTTTAAGCACTTTTTCCACCGAGATTAATATTTACATTCGGCCTTACCGCAATATATGTCCCATCTTGCTCACCTGCGTGTGTGCGGTCGTGGCGTAAAGCTATCGCGCTGACCTAGTAAACCCTACGTTGTGGGTTCGGCCCTAGGTGGTGACGCATTTTCCAATTTTCCCTATCTTGGTGTTTTTTGTTTTCCCCCGCTGAACTCTGCAATCATCTGATTAAGAATTGTTTGACCCTGCACAGGGCCTTTTTTTTCTTTTATTATGCGAACTTTCCATCTTGTTTGCTGAGGGCCATTTTTTCCGTAACTTTATAATTAATTTCAACGTATTTTCTTTAATTCTCCATCTTAATCTTAATTTATTTAATCTTAATATATTTCTAATTTTTAAATTTATCTTACCCTTCTACTTTTTGAAGGTTTTAAACTTAATTTTTATATTAATGTAACTGGTAACTTTAAACTTAATTTAATTTAATAATTTTTTCTATTGAGCACATATACATTGATAATAAGCATCTTGCGACAGGTGTTAAAGTCAATAGACCCAGGAACTCTACTCTTCAAAAGAAATTCTGCTCAGTTGCCAAAAGGAAAAATTATTAATTGAGAACGAGTCATTTAATAATTGAAATCCAGAAATAATTTTAAAGTACCAGAAATAATTTTAGTTTTAGGAAATGAGAAGTTAAAACCTTTATAATTTTCTAATTGAATTAATTTCTTTTTTGTCTGAAAAGCAAAATTTGAAAACGGAAATTTGAAAGAATTATTTCAAAAGCCAAAAACCGAAATTTGATAAAAGAAAATTTCAAATTATTATTTCCTTTTTTAAAAATTCTAATATATTTTAAGAGTGATTAAACGGTTTTTAATCATTAAGAAATGAAATTATTTCATTTTAAATCGAAAAAGCAACACATCGGGTTGCCACTCAGCTAGTAAAAGTAATAAAATGCACACGTGCCTCATATCGTTAGATATCAGGAATACATTTAATTCTATAAAAAAAGAAAGCATTATTAAAAGTTCTTAAAAAGGTTGAACTTAGATGGTAAACTATTTAAGATTATTAATAGCTTTTTAAGTAATAGAAAAGTAATATTGAGAAGAGGGGAACATCTTTATAATGTAGGTATGCCGCAGGGATCGTCCCTGGGGCCGATCCTGTGGCTTGTTGTAATCAATGAATTGTTGAAGATAGAGAAATATAAGGATCATTATTTTATTCAAGCATTTGCAGATGATATTATGATAATGTTAAGGAGTCCAGTTGAGTATAAATTTACAGAGTTGTCTAAAGAGGTACTTGAAGAATGTGACAATTGGGCAAATAGAAATAGCCTTGATTTTGGCATCGATAAGTGTTCTTACACGATTGTGGCGAAGAAAGGATCAATAAGTCGAAGACCAACGATTAAAATAGGAAATAGGATTATAAAGTATAGATGCGAGATCAAATATTTAGGGGTACTCATAGATGCCAAAGTAAACTTCATAAAACGCTTAGATATGGTTAAAGAGAAGGCCTTGAATTATATATATAAATTGATGAGGATAATTAAGAAGACTTGGGGAGTTTACCCAGAGATTGCAAAGAAAATTTATAACGTTGTGATAGAAAAAAATGTTATATGCATCAGATGCATGGTACAGAGATCAAAAAGTATTTAATAAGTTGACCCAAGTTCAAAGACCCTTTTTACTTATAATAACGAAAGCTAATAGAACGGTATCAACAGATGCCTTGAATGTTATGGCGGGAAGTATGCCCCTATACCTTAAAGCTAGTATGAGTAGGAAACTTTACTACATTTATGAAGAAGGAAAACAAGTAGAGGTGCAGGGAGAAATGTTGGGGGAAACGAATAGTGAAACAAGGGCTAGAAGAATTAGAGGTATTGAAGATCTAATGAATATAGAGTGGGTATTTCATTCTAAACTGCAGACAAAAGTGCACATATATACAGATGGATCAAAAATAGAACAAAGGGTAGGCGCAGAAATGGTTGTGTATATGGAAGGAAGACAAACAGATATATACAGAAAGGATACAATGGGGGGGGGACTCTTATGTAGTAGAGTTGAGAGCAATAGAGAAGGCATTGGAGACCATGAAAGAAAAGAGCACAAATGTCTTTGATGTCTATACGGATTCAAAAAGTTCTCTAGAAGCGTTGAGAACTGTAGGGTATAAATGAGACATAGTAGAAAACAAAGTCTTTCATTGAGAGAGAAAATATGCGAGTAATGTTCCACTGGGTAAAAGCCCATATCGGAATTGAAGGAAAGGAAGCAGCTGATATAGAGGTGAACGCGGTAACGGAAAAGAATGACATTCAAAAGATCTACAAATATAACAGGAAAACCGCAAAGAAAAAGTTAGAAAAATGGGCAAAAGAGTGCTGGGAAGACAATTGGAATATGTCGGAGAAAGGAAGACGGGTGTATCAAGTATTCCCAAAAGTTACAGAGAAGAGGTTAAGTGTAGACTTTAAATTAAATCAGGCTATAACAGGCCATGGCTGCTTTGCCAGCTATCAACATAAATTCCATCATAAAGATAATAAGTGTACTTGCGGAGCTATAGACACAGTGGAACATTGTCTATATGAGTGTTTAAAATACCAGCATTTACAAAGTGTCTTACCATCTGACCATAGTAACTGGGATAGAGAAAAATATTTTAATAATTATTATTACAGAAGAGTAGTCAAGGCAATAATGAATGCACAAATGTATTACTACTTACCGTTCTCAGCTGTGGGAAGTGGTACTTAGGTAGAGCGCGTAGTGTTAAGAGATAGGCTATCGCGAATATAATGCTACGATAAATTCTCATGTTTAAAGATAGTAAAATGTTGTTTTAGTAATTGAAAATATGTGCTTTTAATGTAAATGTGTAACGCAATGTGTAAAATTTCAAAGTATTGTAAATGTGGATAGTAGAAATAGTATTGAATGATTTGTACATGATATATTCTGCAGCATAGTTCATTAAGTGTGTTAACAGTAAAGTAAATATAATTTTAATGAATGAAAAAGAGTAATGCAATGTATTAAATTAGTAATATAATGTAATAGTAAAACGAGTTAATAGATTTGAAAGAGCAACACATTGTTAAAGAATGCTGGGAAAAATTTAGAATTTTTAAATGTGTTAATATTAAAGCAAAAATGTAAATGTTAATAAATGTAAAATAGATATGTAATTAGTCAAAATAGAAAGATTGACTGCTTAAAGTAGAAGTATAAGATTGATATATATAGTAAATATTGAAAGTAATTAAAAATTGCAGTGCAAATAGTTAATTGTAAAGTATTGTAATTTAGAATGCTATAAAAAGAAACATAAGTGTAGTAATACGATGAAGTAACAGAACAGAAAGAGCAATGTACCTTTCTAGAGTAATACACTGTAATTATTGTATGGAAATGTGTGAATCGCAAAGTGAATGTGTACAGTTATATTCTATGCAAAATAGTAAAAGTATGTGTTAAATATGTTAACCGCAAAGTATTGTGAATATTTAGCTTATAGTAATGTATGAAATGCAATGCTTTAATATGTGTTAATTGAATAGAAATCGTTACATTTTGCTTATAAATATTACAAAGTGTAAATATTGATAAGGATATTGTAATTGAAGACTAAAATTGCTACCTAAATAGAAACTGCAAATGTGCTTGCTAAATAGAAGGGGCGATATATTATTCGTAAAAGATTATATGTTATAAACATTGCTAAGATTCGTGTTAAATGTATGTAAATATGTTAAATCAATTGAAATTCAAATAGCGATATAATATGCTAGCTATAAAGTAAGCGAAATAAGTTAGGTTAAAAGAAAAAAAAAAAAATATATATATATATATATATATATATATATATATATATATAAGTTGGATGAATAAAATAACAGTAATACAGCATTTACAAATAATACAATATAGTAAAGTAAAATTTACAGCTCAGAGTGGTTGAGGCTGGACAAAAATTAATTTGTCTAGGGTTCACTGATAATGTAAATAAAAGAAGTAAGAACAACAATTTCACGCTATACGCTTTAAGGGTTATTTATTGCCGATGAGTGATGGCGTAGAGCGAGAACGTACGCCGGTACGCCTACTACGGGCGGTAGGGTGTGAGTTCGAGCAAATAGTCAGGAACTACAGGGGGAAAAATTGTCAATAATGAGATGAATAAATGAAATGTATAAGATATATATACTGAAAATTGTATTTTATAAAGTTAACATTTTTATGCAAGCACAGTATATTAGGACATAATTAAGATTATAGAAATGAATGAGATAAAGGTGAACATTAAAAAGAGAAACAGCTAAGAAATATAATGAGATAAATTAGTAGTATAGAAGATAAGGTTAAAAGGGAAGTTTAAAATGGAAAGTGGTAACTGAATTATTGTATAAAAAGCAATGTTTTAAGTAACTATAATACGTCAAGTATAAGAATTGGAATAAATATAGTCATGAAATAAGGCCTACTTAGAATATTAAAAGCAATTAAGTTAGGTAAAATGAACATATTAAAGAGGAAATACAAAGATTATCTTTATTAATGTTACAAGCGTAATGGTTAATATAGTAATAAGATCAAAACAAGCAATAGCATAGAATAAGTTAAGGTAAGCTAATTAGAGTATCAGTATAATTAGTGTAATAGTACACTGAAGTGCCACTGAATTAGGGATAGCAAAGCCTATGCAAATTGTGTAGCGCTGCGCATCATGTATGCGCAAGTGGGGGTGCTGTGGTAACTGCATATATAGCGCGTACTGTGGTTGTTCTGAATTAGCTGTTGGAATTGCCAGTATGGGTAAACTGCCTGATTTAGACGTCTTCGATCGCGGACAAATCGTAGGTGCGCGACGCATGTGCCATTCAATTTCCGAAATCGTAAGACAGCTAGGATTTTCAAGGTCGACGGTCGACAGTGTCAAGAGTATACCAAGAATACATGGATGGTGGGAAAAAAACTAGCGATCGGGCAAACTGCAAAGGACAATTAGCCTTGACAGTGCGTGGTGAGAGACGGCTCAGGCGCATTGTACGTAGCCAGCGAAGCCAAACATTAGCTCAAATTACCACCCAGTTTAATGACGGTGCCAGTCGTACAGTCAGTAAACGGACTGTGCAACGCTCGCTTCACTGTATGGGTTTCGGAAGCCGTCGACCTACGAGAGTACCATTGCTCTATACTCGCCATCGGGCTGCACGTCTTGCCTGGGCAAGAGAGCACAGAGACTGGAGTGCAGAGGACTGGAAACGAGTAGCATGGAGTGATGAGTCTCGATTCCGACTACTTAACGCCGACGGGAGGCTGAGAATATGGCGTCAGGCTCATGAAGCCATGGATCCTGCATGCCTGGCTGGAACTGTACAAGGGCATGGTGGCTCAATCATGGTCTGGGGTGTTTTTTCGTGGCACAGTTTGGGATCTTTGGTGCGTGTACCAACCTCCCTCAATGCAATTCGGTACGTAGAGTTGCTGGGTGATCACCTCCATCCGTTTATGCTGTTCTGTTATCCGCACGGTAATGGAGTTTTCCAGCAAGACAACTGTACCTCTCACAAGTCCCGATTGGCTACTGGCTGGTTGGATGAGCATTCCTCTGACTTCTCTGTCATGAATTGGCCACCTAGAAGCCCAGACTTAAATCCTATTGAGCATCTTTGGGATGTTTCGGAACAAGGCGTGAAAGGCCATCACACAGCACCAAAGAACCTTACTGAATTATGGACAGCTTTAGCCAATATTTGGCAAGCCATTCCCGTGGAACGTGTCCAGAAACTTGTTGAATCTATGCCTCGTCGTGCGGCAGCCGTTATCAAGGCCAGAGGAGGCCCAACTCGTTACTAGGTAGGTATCCCTAATTCAGTGGCACTTCAGTGTATATTTAAAGCATAATACAACAACATAACAATCGTAGCACAAGTTTATATAAATAGGTCAAAAGGATACACCCTTGAATAGTGACCAATAGGTGAGAGATGACAGGAGCATCTAGTAGATTACTTTGAAAATCCAGATGGACGTTTTGTTTAAAAGAACGGAAGGACCAATCAAAATTCAAGTATGTGTCGATGCGGTGTTGGCATTTAATTAATGAATAAACCTAATTTGAGATAGAAAAGATTCAGCGAAAAATAAAAATTAGAAGAGAAGAAAATAAATGTGTATTTAGAGGGAAATAATTAGATTAAAGAATGATTAAATAATATTAGTGTTTTGCATAATAAGGTTGGAGAGAAAAAGTTACTGAAAGGCATTAGAAAGATCACCAGTGTAGATCAATGGCTCAGAGCTAAGGATCTAGACTTCAGTATTTGAAGGTAGTGAGTTCGGGCCTCACTTCGGGTTATGAGAGGAAAAAGTGAAGGAGGGTGAAGTAAAATTATTAAAAAATAAATAAGGCAGTGTAAAAAATAAATAAATAATTGAATAAATACATAATATAAATGAATAATTAATTAGCAATTAAATAAAAAATAATAATAATAAGTAAATGAATATATATATATAAATATAATGAAGGATAATTAAGTATAATTTAAAGGTAGTAAAGATTACATGCACTTAGTTGTTATTACGTAAGTTGATAGTGTGCACAAAAAAAGGTCTCGAGTTAATTTATTAATGAATGAATTGTTTCTGATATTAATTTTACATGATGTATCTTTGAGTAGTATGAGTTGTAGTACTGCTCGCCTACTGTTACATATAGTAATTAAAAAGAAAAGAAATGTATTGT
The DNA here is from genome assembly GCA_907164885.2 of Dolomedes plantarius. Classification (NCBI taxonomy): domain Eukaryota; kingdom Metazoa; phylum Arthropoda; class Arachnida; order Araneae; family Dolomedidae; genus Dolomedes; species Dolomedes plantarius. The sequence goes on from OU015490.1 coordinate 251,347,211, forward strand.
TATTTAACTTTGCTTGTAATCTATATTAATAAAGTAACAGAAGGGTTTGTCGAGATCACGTGACCGTAACGCGACCGGGCGGTCTCATCCTCCAAAAAAAATGGCCGACAAATGCAGGAATCAGTGTATTTTTTTTTCTTATGAAAGTACATAAATGTTACATATTTGGAAAGAGTTTCGAAAACTGATAATTTTTTCTGCGTACACTTATTCTGTTGATTCAATAGTTTTAGAGATATTTGGATTCTAATGAAGCGTCATCCCTCTGAGAAATTAAATCATGTATATCCAGTATGTGTAGTGGTGTAGCCATCTGTCAGCAGCGATGGGAATGAAAATTGACTTGAATTTAACACATTTGTAGACCTTTTTTTTCTTTTGTGGGGCCCGAAGTACATAGATATGTTACACAGATGGCTTGAGCGTAGCTAGGCTTGCGCCTGGAAATGCGATTTTTATCGCATTTCCATATATATAATATATATATATATATGGAATTATATATAATAATATAATTTCCATATATATATAATATTTTTATACATTTCCATATATTTTTTCCAGGCGCAAGCCTAGCCAGGCTTCGCCCGGCTAGGCTTGCGCCTGGAAATGCGATTTTTGTATATGAACTTTATTACCTATGTTTTTTCTTAATTTTTGTATCTAATTCTTTAAGTTTTTGTTTCATTATGGGTAATCTGTCATTGTATTTTTAGTGTTATCCGTGCCTTTTTCACCAAGTACCTAAGTGAAATTGTTTCTCTGCATTTTTGAAAATAAACCTTTACATCTTGATTTAAATTGTTATCGATTCGTCATCTTACCCACCGCCCTTAGTCATCTTACCCCACCTAATGGGAAGATGATGAAAATTACTTTCTTGGGGGAAGGGAATATTTTGCCACCTTCCAAGAGGAGATGAAATCGTTTAATTTTTTTTTTTATAAAACATAAAGGTTGAAAGAAGTCTTTCTGTAAAATTCAGGTTTTTAAACCACTTATTGAATTCAGGAAAAATATTTGAAACCTAAGTTCGTCCTCTTACCCCACTTTCCCCATAATGAGCAGGAAATGGCTGGTGCTGCCATCTTTTATCAGTTTAAAGAAGTTAAAACGTTTTGAAACCTTTAATTGGAAAATTTTTCAAGAGTTTTTAGGTTAAAAAAATCGGGGGAAAAATCTGCACCGTACAAACGGTGGAGGTTGTTACCCCTGAAAGGTATAAACAATGATACTGATCAAAATAATTTTTTTTTAAGTAAAGGTTCCTCGTTATACCCTTCATATTTGTTTTTAGAAGTCATTAATATTCTAGACATTGCAATAATCAAAACATTTTAATAAACTAAATAATAAATTAATTTTGCAGCTGATAAAAGAAATTTATACTGGTCCTCCTATGCCAGTAATAGGTTGCAATGAGCGGCTTAACTTTTTCTTCATCACACGCATGCACTTTACATGTAAACAAGAAAATAAAAATTCTCAACTCTGCACTAATGTTAAAAAATTAAGAAAACAATCAAAATTAAAAATCTCATTATTAAATTTTAGCTTTTATTTTATATTGTTTTCGATTGAATTATTCTACTCGTTTAATAATTTAACTGAATAATATATTTCATTACATCATTAAAATTAACTATGTTACTAAATCTAACTGTATTTCTGTTCAATTTGTAAAGTAATTCCCTTGTCAATATCAACGAATAATATTGTCAATATTTGTAAAACCTGTCATGGATAATTTTTTTGTTCAAATTTATCTATAGCAAATTTTATATTAAGCATTTAATTTTAATTTTATAATAATGTATTAATAGTGTATGTTGTTAATTTCAATTATTTATAATTATGAAATTTTTTTTTCTATTCAACTTATTTAGTGGTTAGGGCAAACTAAGATACATGTACGAATGGTTATGGTGGTGTACGAACAGTTATGTATGATATACTATTCGCACTTATCTGTAAATAAAAATATTCTTATATTACTATGTGTGTGTGTGTGCTTGTTTGTTTTGGTTAATAAGTAGTATTTCTCACAATTTTTGTTTCCATACAATATTGCCTTCATAATTCTTTTCTGTAATTTCATTTCATAAATTATTCAATCATTACAAAATTCTGAACTTATTTATTCTGAAACAATACACAATTATTCTGAAAAAGTTTATATAATGAAACATAACTCTTCATGTGTCAGATGTTTGTCATCTCATGTTTGGACAATGAATATTAAGGTGGGTCGTTTTTTACTTTTTTTTTAAATCGAAATCGCCTGTGGTGGGAAAAGCTGTGTATTGCTATCAAATGTTTGTAAAATAGTTTTTTTTTAATTAAAATATATTTAGGCCTTCCGCCCGGCCATTGAAGTTTCTCCAAAAGTGTAAAAAAAAAGCATTTTTTATTTATTTTTAAATTTTTTTAAGTATCAAAAATTTTAACTCCTTGTAGTGGAAGTTGTTGCATAGTAAGACCCTTTGTTTGTGAAAAAAATTATTTTGATATCGTATCATATTTAAAGCCCCCGCTAGGCCGGAGAAATTTTGATATTTTAACCCTTTGAAGTAGAATTTTTACTAAACATATTTTAAAAATTAAAGTCATTATTATACTCAATGTCCCATCTGCGTCAAAGTGTTAAAGCAGCTCTTTGCTTATTTTCCAAAATTATGGCAGAATTCACCACAAGGAGGTGGCTACACTCGAATTCCACCCGCGCCCACCCAACCAAATATGGGCGCATTTTTTTTTCCTGTTTAGTGATATAGCAATCTTACACTTTATATTTTACCTTATTTTCGAAGTTTGGCATCAGCTTTCGAGACGCCAATGTTCTGCGTATAAAACCATCGCGACTTTTTGTTCCACAGACAGATTAAAATACCTCTGACACTATCTCGACTTCTTTTTCGGCAGCTTGTGTATGGCATGGGAGATTCCACAGCTTACTTTCAATAAAGCATCCCTTTTCAGCCATTTTCTCAATTTCTGCACCGGATATACAGAAGGTCGTTCGCACTTTATGGAAACGATTTTGTAATTTATTTTTGTCGTTTGCATTTTGAGATAAAAAGTTGGCAATTTCAGAATAATCTTCTGCTACTGTTTTCTTTTGATTGCAATGTAAAATGAAAGAATTATTTTGAAAATGGCTCCTAAAATTGATAGATGGGTCGAAGGTTACGTAACTGCGCTTTCCGAGGAGAAATATTCGTATCATCAAATTATAAAGCGGTGTAAAAATAGCGGATATGGCGTTTCAAAAAAAGGTATTTATAATACATTAAATTTGAAAGGAAAAAAGCGTCTAACTGAAAGCAAAAATGAAAACATGACCGCGAAACCTCATCCTAAGACTGTTCGAACGCAGATAAATATCAAGAATGTGAAGAGTCTGATCCTAAAAGAAAATCCACCGACTCAAAGATCTATTGCATCGAAACTAGGAATGTCTTCTGGCACTGTAAGTAAAATCATTCATAAAGATTTGAAGTTACAAAAGTTGTTTAAACCTAAAGTTCATCTGCTTTTGCCAAAGCATATTGCTGAAAGAAAAACAAATTGTAGAAAATTGTATGAAAAACACCTAGCTGCTGAAAAATGAAAATTTGTGGTAAAACTCGATGGGGCATGGGTGTATTTAAGTGACTGTAATAAAAAAATATCAATTTTCTATTGCACAACTGACGGGAATGACCGTACGAAATGTCTTCGCCAGTGTACAGAAAAGTTACCGAAGGTATTTATGATAATTTCAGGATTTTGTTACAATGGCAAATTAAAAATCAAAAAGGTCTCAAGTAAAGCCAAAATTAATTCACTATACTATCAGCAGAAAATTTTAGAACAAATTTTTGAAGAAGAAATTCCAGCTTTTTATGGTTAGGGCATTGATAAAGTTGAACTTCATATGGACAAGGTCTCTAGTCACACGTCTAATTTACTGACGCTTATTTAGCAAAGAAAGAATCACAAACAGGAATAAAGTGTATCCCATTCAATGAAATACCTGTAAAATCACCTGAAGCGTCTGCAATGGACTTTTGCGCTTTTGGTTTATTTAAACGAGCCTTAGGAAAACGGCATCCAAGAACACTGAACCGACTTTGGAAAACGGTCCAAGAGGAATGGGGTAAAATTGACATGACAGTACAAAGGAAAAATTTACTTTCATGGAAAATTCGAGCTATACCTTTTGTCAAGAACTATGGCTATCAGATAGAAGCAAATCGCCGCACAAAATGCGGCATTTATACATAAAACTTAACTATCAAAATCGTTTCCATAAATTGAGAAAGACCTTCTGTATGTTTAGTCAATGGAGGTTCTGTAAGTGAATATTTCTACCAATTGATCAGTTCTGTGTAGTCATTTGCGTGAAAATTGAGAGGCGGAATGACAAAATCACGAGTTGTTTCATTGGAAAGTGTTCGGGCCTTCATGATTCTTCTGAAACCTAATTTCCTCACATAGGATCGTTTGTCGTTGATCATGGAAATCAGCAGGTTTTCTGCGTGACCATAAAACCATTCCTTTGGATTACAGGATCCACTACTAATTTCAGCTCATTGCTCAGATATCTTATAGTGTATAAATTCCCAAAGATTCTGTGAACCAGCTATGCATGAAGGTTCAGTTTTACAATAGTCTCTATTTCAAGTGATGGCTTTTCTGTACCAATATAGAGATGAAGCACTCTCTTAGCCGTTGTAAGCCACCTGGCACGATGACGCTTTCCTGGTGATTTAGTGGATAATGCTGTTGGACAATTTCCAGAAGATATCGCTTGACAGATTTGGTACAAATACTTTTGGCCAGTTTATCCACATATAATATGGGCAGATCAAGAGCGATTTTTCTAAACTTCCCAATTGGTAGTCGTTCATATAAATCAAGAAGTTTCCCTATAGGACCGCATTATGTAAAAGGGCCTGTAATGTTTCCATCTAGATGCCGTATCAAATGACGTAAAGGTAACTCATTGGCATGCAACTGACATATGAGCCACTGCAACGGTCTTCTTACATGCAACTCAAACAGTCGTATCACACCACCTTTAACTACAGTATTGACTGGCGCTCCATCCGATCCAATCGCAACTAAATCCGTTGTAGATAACTGACTTGTTTTCAAATAATCTAAATTGCTAGACAGTATTTCATTAGCTGTGCCATTTTCTGGTGACACGTGACCGAGGAAATTGCTTCCTGGCTCTTGCAATAACATTACATGCTCTCCCACTTAAATTCTTCTGTGTGAAATGCCCCTTTCTTTAACAATTACTAAGGTTTACTTCATTCCTTTCTTCCATCGAAATTTAGTGCCTGGAACGCTGCCTTATCTTCCACTAAATTATTCTGTAAGTCAAGGCAAACTTTCTTCCTTTGACGGTATACTTTACATTTATCGATCACCATAGTAGAGACTTTCTTCGTGATCAAGCTAATATCTTCAAGAGTAGCACTTGCTATCAGTGCACCTTTTCGACTCGAAACTCCGGATTTATCTAATGCTGTTGCCAGTGACGATAATGGAAGTGTCATTTTGGAGCTGCCCACTTCTTTTGAAGATGCAGCAATAATTTTTTTTCAAAAACAAAGGGTCTTACTATGCAACAATTTCCACTACAGGCAGTCAAAATTTTTGATATGTAAAAAAAAATTTAAAAATAAATAAATAATGCTTTTTTTACACTTTTGGAGAAACTTCAAGGGCCGGGCGGGGGGGGGGCTAAATATATTTTAATTTAAAAAAAAAATTTTAAAAACATTTGATAGCAATACACAGCTTTTCCCACCACAGGCGATTTCGATTTTAAAAGAAAGTAAAAATCGACCCACCCTAATACGCAGGGCCCGATTATGAACGCTGGGGGCCCCTGGGCAGATGCTATTTGGGGGCCCCCACTAACGGACATTTATAAAAATAAGAACTATCCATGGGCTATACATACTATTAGAAGTAATAGGTGCATACACCAAGAGGGTTTTGGGGCCCCCTAGCATCAGGGGGCCCTGGGCAAAGTCCCGATTTGCCCATGCGATAAAAAGGCCCTGCTAATACGTATTCTGTAGCTGCAGCTAGTGTGTGCTCTTATATGTGCATGTAACTAATGAGCTCTATAAAATAATGTATCATTGTTTAGTCATTTCCTTTAGGCATTTTAATGAAGTTTAGCAAAAAAAGCAGTTCAAATAAACATTTTAAATGAAAATAAACAATTGTTAAGTTCAATAAATAAAAAACTTGTTTTCTCTTTGGAAAATGCGAAAAATCCATATAAAGCGTATGGTTTCCGTGTCAAAGTTCTAGGTTTTTTGGTACGCGCGCCACCTAGTGGCGGTGACCAAATGTGAGACACTTTTTTAACACGGAGCTATACCTCCTTCTTATAGCTTCTTGAATCAATTAAAACAATTAATGAATACCACGGTACTTAGTTCAGTAGCGCACCCAGGATTTAATCTTGGGTGCGGGGCCGGGGGGAAGTTGAACGGATAAAAATATTTATAATGCAAATTCCGCATTCATAATGCAATTTCTACTGCCACTGACTTAGTTACACCATCTAGTGCTAAGTACTCCTCTTAGTTACACTACAAGCCAGAATAATTCTATTAGGCATGATTTTGTAACTAACAACAAACTATTTAACTGGTTCATCCATAAATCTAATGAAATTCGGGGTCTAAAAAGTATCCTCGTCTAAATTTTTAACCATTGGAAAAAGTTAGAGAATAAATATTTGACTTCTAAATACGAAAATATGAGTCAGTTGTTTACATTATTTAAATAATTGTTTGAAGTATAAGAATAATTCATTATTCTCAGTTGACGAAGACTCCGATTTAAAGAGTCGAGATTCAATTCGGAAATAATTATAGTTCAGTACAGATTGAATATGATACAAACCAATAAAGTAAAAACATCTCTTTCGTAGACGAGGTGATTGTTTTACAAGAAAACAAATTTTAGAAGACTCTACATACTGAATGCTATATATGCGGTCCGAGAGAAGCAATGCAGTTGGTGTCGCCATCTGTCGGAAAAAGTTAGAAACAATATCCATCTTAAAAACACATTAGTAATATCACGAAGCGATAAATCGCAAAGGTCCGGTCCGGCACTAGAGTCCTTTTTCTTCTGCGCATGCGTGCAATCTTGGGGCATTATGAATGAAGAGGTAAAAAATGAGAAGGAATAATTTTCTCTTACAGAAACTGTCGTCTGCTCGATATTTTTTCAAAGGCATAAGCAGTGAACGTTTATATGGAAAAGGCATGCTGATATTAATTTTCTTTCAAAATACCTAATTGTTTTGTTGTGTATTAATTCTATGAAAATTTAAATATAGTTAATAAATGGAGATAAACTTAATAAATAAATTATTACTTATTTACAAATAAGTTATAAAGTATTTATTTATACATTAAATTATTTAAAGATTATATAATTATAAAGTTATTTATTACAAAAATATTTACAAAATAAATAAATTGATAAATGATTAACTTATTCATAAATGAGTTATAAATAAAAATATTCTATAAATTTTATTTAGAAAATTTAAATTATTATAAAGTATATATTTATACTCTATATTATTTATAAATTTATTTGAAAATTATTTATTTAAAAAATTATCTTTAAAATAAATAACAAAACATATTTATTAACCTGTTTAAGAATTTATTAAAAAAAATCTAGTTGATAAAAAATTACAAATAAAAAATTATTTTAAGAATTTTTTTTTTAATTTTTAAGTTAATAGCTTTTAAATAAATATTTTTTTAATTAAATTTTTAAAATAAATTTCTTTAAAAAATATAAATATTCTATATTTTATATATATTAATACTTTACTTTTAAAAATTATTAATTAATAATTTAAACCGACCAAGAGTCTAACTTAGTGCACTGAACACACAGGCCCTGATTTTCCATTAGGCCCAGGTCTAGGGAATTTTATTTTAAAAGTAAAAATTCCCAATTCAAATTATTTTTTATTTTATCTTTTTTAATAGTAATTTTTTTTATAATATCCTTTCAAATTTGATTGATAGGTTCATCATATGTATGTTATAGTGTATATAAGGGATTAAGTTTTTCTGGTTGCATTGTATTGGTGTTTTAATGATGAATTTAATATGCTGTATTGCTTTTTGTTATTTGATAATGTTCTAGGCTTTTATGCTTTAATGCTTTTAGGCTTTTATGCTTTCTATTTCTTTGGTGCAACACTTTTTGTGAGCATAGTAGGGAGATTTACTAAAGAATTGTTTGCCACAAACACAAATTTTAAAGATTTTTTCTTTGTCTTTAATAGTACTTTTATCAACGCTGCTGTTTGTTGTACGCTCCATGGAATTTTTTTTCAAGAAATACAGCAGTAAGATTTTTTTTCAGGCTTCAAAGAACACTCAAAGACCAAAGAATTTAACAGTAAACTCGCTAACAAACAAAACAAATCTCAAGATCATTCACGCATGCGCAGAAGAAAAAGGACTCTAGTGCCGGACCGGACCTTTGCGATTTATCGCTTCGTGTAATATCCATGCTATTTACAGAATGAATTATAAGTATAACTTCTGTTCCCTGAGCTGAAAATTATTTAAATACCATGCGGGCAGAAAAGGAAAACAAATATCTTACTTTGTTGGCCAATGCCCTACCTAATGAAAAAAATCATTTGCAAGATCGATACATTCGAGTTTAATTAGGTTATCAATATTAAAATCTTAGGAAACCCATAACTAGATGGAAATCTACATCCATAACTGACATTGTGTTCATAGTTAATGCATATTTCTCGTCTTTAGTTCACATTATGTATTTCAAGACAAATAGCAGCACTAAAAACCAAGAGAATTATATATTTAATCTAATAATAGATATATTAATTATTGGAGAACAGCTACAGTATGTTTTACAAATTTAAAACCACAATAACAATTATCTCAGCTATATACGAAGAGACAATATATTAAATGGTACAAAGTATAAAAGTATTTTTTTTTAAATTAAAAGAATTAAATTTTATAAAAGGCAGTTAGTTACACACAATATAGTACTCTTTTACAAAGTTTAAAATTTTTAGAATGTAACAGGATATGTAATGAATAAAAAAAACTATCTATTTATAAATAATCTTAAAATTCTCAATGATAAAAGACTTGTATGAAATCAAATCTGTGAAAGTCAAAAGAGTTGGCATTATTTTATTAGAAATCCTCAAGGAAAATCTAAAATGTGTGTATATACAGTGGAATCTCGATCAATCGTTTTTCCATATGTGTCTTTCATTTTATCCAGTCCCAACGATCATATTGCTTTGTTATGTTTCCGCATTTATCGTTCATTTCATTCGGTCCCTTGAAAAATGATAGATCAAGATTCCACTGTATATATAATACTAGAATAGCAAAGAAAACTATAGCTTTGGGGAAAAAATAAGGTAACTCATAAAAAAAAAACAGGCATGATGCATTACAAAAGTCAAAAAATATTTTTATATGTAAACTTTTAAATATTCTTTGATAAATTTTTAAAAAATTGACATTTCTAAAAAAGTAGAAAGGTATGACATGTAGTAAAATCAAATGCTTTTAAATGGCATATCTATATATATAAAACAGTTCCGTAACTAACTCATTCATTCACTGACTGACTGACTGACATACAACGCACAGACCAAACCGCTGGACCTAAAGGGCTGAAATTCTGCATGGTGATTCTTCTAATAGTGTAGGGGTGCACTAAGAAAGATTTTTCAAAAATTCTTCTTAGATTTTTTCAAATTAAATTTTTAAGCTGTTTTTTAAACTTTTTTTACATTTGCATTTAAAATAATACATTGAGGGTTATAAAATTTATATCACCAGAAAGATCATAAAAATTCCTTCAAAATGAAATTTTTTTCGAATTTTACCTCCATTTCCTGATTTTTGGTGAATTTTTAAAGATTAATTTTTAGAATTTAATTTATTAAATGCTGATCATGTGATTTCTTTTTCTGGTACTTTAAATAAATTTATCGTCACGTGCAAAAAAAAAAAATAGACAAAAAAATATTTTTTTCTTGCTAATGCGGCAGACGATTGGACTTTATTTTGTCTATAAAAATATCCCTTACGATTTTTTTATAAATGTTTTTTTTACATCAATTGTATACATTTATCGTCGTATTTATTATAAATATATATATATATTCATTTTTTTTGGAATTAATTGCATACATTGACCGTTGTATTTAATTTCAATGTACTCCGTAGCGAAGCGCGGGTTTTCAGCTAGTTTAAAGATAAAACTTCAAAGGAATAAATACATAAATGGTAAAAAAAATATATATTTTCAGAGACAAGTTTGAAAATTTATGTTGATCAAGACTTACCTTAATTTTAATTATCAATAACATAAAATCGCATAGTAAAAATCTTAAAATTATTTAGTTGAAAGCATAAAAAAAAGAGAGACCACCTAGCCAATTACGGTTGTAGCCTGTTGATACCTGAGTTTATTTCCAACACAGTAATGGTCCATGATGAGGGTGTTCCAACACTAAAATTTGCCTCGTCAAATCATTGTCTTGTTCAGGCAAATATTAACTATAGCACAACCACAGAACTACATTGTGATAAAAATTGCTCATAAGTAGCGTTATTTATCAGTAACTTAATATGATGATTGATTCATACCATTAAGATATTATAATCCATTTTGATAGCACAAGGAATGTGTGTATAAACACACAGAGAAACATTTAAACAAACAGTTTGCACAAAATTCTATTTACAAAATGAATAACTTCTGTTTCCTGACCTAAAAATTATTTAAACACCATGTGGGCAGAAGAAAACATATCTTACTTTGTTAGCCAAAGCCCTACCTAATGAAAAAATTCATTTGCAAGATCCTAATACAGTTGGGTTTAATTAGATTATTATTATTTGTCCCTTCTAGGGCCATGTCTTTAGATATGATTCATAACTAACATTAGTATTTATACCTAAGTCCTTCTGAAAAATGTTTCCTTATCTTTTTGTCAATAATTCGCATTTTTAACAGCCATATATTCAAAAATGTTCATATTTCAAACACCAGATAATGAATTATCCTAAAGGAACAAGGCTGCATGAAGTATCATGAGACATGATGGCAAACAGAAGTTTTAATAGATTAAATAAATAACTAATACAGAAGGTTGCTACTTCCCTGATTTCCTATATAGCCTGTTTTCAGGGATACCCTTCCTAACAAGCAATTATTCGTGAATTATATGCCCAGCCAATATTCTGGACACTACAGTTATTAATACCGCTTGCTATGACTTTAACAGAATTTCAGCGTCTATGAATGGATGTTATTACCAGAAATTATAAAAATAATGGTCTTCCTCTACAGAGAAAAAAAAACTAAAATGAAAATTTTATTAAAAAAAAAGTAGTTTTACAAATAAGAAAAATTTACTATTAATTTATTATTTAAATATTATTTATTTAAGACAATTGTCATTGAATAAATGACCAACAAGTAATTAAACCTGTTTTCATTTGACATAAAAGTTTTCACAATGCAACTAACTTATATATAGTTTTCAAATAACTTTACTAAATTTTCTGGAAAATGAAAAAATAGCATGGCAGTTATCTAAAAGTTCTATGTTCTTCAACAAAAGTTCTCAAGTGTGAATCATGACTAACTAGTGTGACACAAGATGATCCCAGGAGGGTTGTGAAAATTTCAATCATGAAACTTCTTTATATGTTCATTAAGAGAGGTTCACACATCGAGAATTAGAAGGAAAACTGCTCTCAGAAACAAAAACATTTTCCTCAACCAATGAAAAAGGAGAAAGCACTCCTTCAAGCACGATAATTTCTGTTCTTCACGTGTTATGTGAAGAATAGAAAACAAGCACATTCTTCACAAAAACCTATCCATTATTTTTATATGTATTAAAATAATTAAAAAGTAATTAACTAATATTTTTTATTTAACAGTCCTTCTCTTTCTAAAATTTATTATATTACAGTGAGTGGGTTACAAAAATTATCACTTTTAAAAGTGGGTTGTAGCCAATAAAAGTTTGAGAAGCATTCTTTTATAAATTATATTAATTTCTGATGAAATGCTAACTTTATAACTGTAAAATCTCAAAAGTTCAAATCTCACACTTGGAAATTGATACTGAATTAAAACAAAAGTTATTTACAAAATAATAGGTATTTAAATTAAAATAATTTGCTGCATATTTTTGCAGTCATAAAAGAGAGAAAAAACAGAAAACGACAAAGAAAATATTTTTATTGGTTTATCACCTCTGAATATGTTAACAAATACATAACAAATGAATCCTTTTCATAAAGCTGTTCACTTAAATACTCAAATATGTGTCAAGTACAAATTACTTCTCACTGCTAATGCTGGAGTTAATTTTGAAAAATAAATACAGACACTGTTTTAAGATAGTTCAAACAAATCTTGATGAATTCAAAAATTTTATTCATTATTTTTATCAAAAATATGATAAAATGGTAAAAAGTAACAAAACATTAAAAGATATAAATTAATTTTTAGGTTATTACACTCACATACATTTCAAAACAATAAATATTTGAAAATATTTATCTGAAAAAATTTAGAGCAATAAATATGAATGTTAATAACTGAGATAAAACAAGGAATATATCTATGTTGCCCAAAGGAAATTATTTGAATTATTTACTGAAAAAAAAAAACACTGAAACTATCAAAACATCTAACTCTTAAAGTTAACCAACCAACATCATTTTTGGTTTTTAAATAACTTTAACAACATGCTTAAAATACCTTTAATCACCCTTAACTCCAAATACATTTATTCTATATAAATGAATCACAAAGTTCATATAAAACTTGTCTCGTCATTCCTGCTTGATGCTATGGGCATTGTTATAAAATTAATTTGCAGATAAACCAATGAGGACATTGTTACATAAGTGACTTTATATGCATAAAATACTGAAGGAATAAAGATACAAATTCTTCATAAACTGTAGTCAGTGACGTACGCAGGGGGGGGGGGGGGGGAGGGGATGGGGGTTATAAACCCCTCCCCATTGGTTCTGATTACATACATTATTTAATTAGGTTTAAGCTTTGCACTGATTGTTCAAAACTACTCTTTCACAGTAACCATTCCATAGAAAATTTCTGCGCACGCTGCTGACTGTTGTTAAATGCTATTTCTTTCCAAAGTAATATTGAATCTCTGTGCGATTTTTTTTGCATTATTTTGCTAACCTTTTGATGCCCCTTGTCCTTAACAATTATCTCAACACAGCATAACTTTATTTTCTGACAGTCAGGCCCAACCCGCCTTGAAACCAAAACGTACACTTAGCTTCATATTTTCATGAGCTTCCATTCCTTTATTATATTCTGCTTGAACACTAGCAATGATAACAAAAAGTTAGAGCAAGAAGCAAGACAAAGTTGCTAGTTCTTTATATCCTTAAAATAATCAGTTTTATAAACAGAAAGAATAACATATTACCATCATATATTGCAATGCAATTAAGTAAAATGTGTTGTTAATGCTAATAAGTTATAAACTAGATAAAAAGCAGTAAGACTGGGCCATTAACAAATTAAGCAACAAAATGTGTAACATAATAAAAATTTATCTCACCTGATAGAATTGAGATTTGATACCAAACCAACATAATCATTCATTTAACTCAAAAAAATTAGCTCACATTTTTTTTCATAAAATTATATACAAATTTTTTTTTTTTTAAAGAATGAAAATAACAAAAACGTCATTAAGTGAATGCTAGAATTTAATGACGATTTTAGTCAAAATATTTCAGTCTCACTATAGTTCTTAAAGATCTTTCTTTGTTTGTCTTTTTGTCAATCGCATATCACGCTCAATTTCAAAACTCCGTACATCACTTCTTTCAAGAAATCTTTTCCTCTCAATAAATCCACCCTTGCCACGATTAAAGGAAGCAAGCTCTTCTTCAATACCCTCTTCCTCTTTAAAGTTCTTCCAGTCCATCAAGGATTTTGTTAAGGTGGTCATCTTTTGTTTCTTATTAAGAATATTTCCCAAAATAGAATCTAAACCTTTTCTTTTGACAGCTGTTGATGTGGCTGGTATTATGGAAGGAGGAGTTTTCTCTGTTTTGGAATCTGAAATGCTGGTTGAATCAGAGTTCAAGGAATTGATGGTACTACAATTTTCAGGAACAGTTTGCTTAACTGATTCAACTAATTTTTCTGGTGTATTAGCAGTTGATGAATGACAAGAATTTTTATCACTATTTAGCACAATAGGAGAACTAGCAGTACTCTCAGAGCAAGAAATACCTGATGACATAGACTCATTTTTAGCGTCCTTCATCTCAGCAGCTACTTCATCTAAAAAGCTTTTGTAAACATCATCAGCCTTCTTCTTCTCCTCTACTGTGCTTGATTCTACTTTAATTTCTTCTGCAGAATTACACCCAGTTTTCGACAAAGTTATCAAATTTCCCTCTCTGTTTCTTGATTGTCTCTTAACTTCCTTTTCACCTTCACTAGGTGGTAAAGGTTCCTCATCATCAGATGATATTTCTCCTGCAGGTGGCTCATAATCACAATCTTCACTATCTGAAGAATTATCGTCATCAAACAGGGAATTCATTATACAGATATACAAAAAATCTGATTAGCTTCTCACTATTTAAATAGCTTTAATGATATGTTACAGACAAAAAGTCTGCTTTATTAAACAACCTATTAAAAAGTACAAAAATATAACCGGTTACCCTTTATTGCAGATAGTTAACTAGCTCTATCAGAAAATCTTCGTTACGCTTCGTTTCCCGTTACGCATGTCTTAAGAGAGGTTTCAAAATATTTGCAAACACAAACAATTGAAAAATAATCAAATTAAGAACACAAACAACCCATATAAACAAGAATTGTTGCTAGTTCTATTCAACAAAGTTACAGTGAAATTATTTAGTTGTTTATTTTGAAGTTACGAAAAGAAATAGGAAAAAAATTAAATATTTTAGTTTCTATTCCTTTAGTAACAAATTTACTTCAATCTTGTGTAAATTAATACTTTAACTTCTTTTATTATTTTTTTTGTATAAATCTCATATAACTAAAATAAAATTAAAATTTTACATATTTCACCTTTAAACATCTCAACACAATGTTTACCTTATTTGTTTAAAGATGGCTGAAAAGAGGAAGCACGTGTCGGAGGATTCAGAAAATGAAGAAGAATTTGAAAATGAGTCAAAACCTAATGTTCCAAAGCACATAAGGAAACAAGATAAACGACTGATCATAATCTTGGAAAATGCTAACTTGGAGACAATAAAGGTGATATTCGGTTTTAACTTCATAAATGTTTTTCTTGTTTCACCTCTCAGTGCATGCTAGTTGTATTGAATATATCATGTTATTTTTTTCTTTTCTTCCATATTAATATTATCCTTAGAAAGAGCGAGATAATTTATGATTTATTTCGTATATTAATGTTTCTGCGATTGTTGAAATTTGCAGTGTTTCTATCTTTCTGATTCAAGAGTGAGATTTGATCGGTACCCTATAAACCAGAGGTGGGGAACGCGCGGACTAGGCCGCATGCGGCCTCCATGATCTTCTCTTGCGGCCCTCATAAAAGCTAGCACTTGTATTAATTAATATTTAATTGTATAGATAACAACAATTTCCAAATCAATTGAATTAAATAAAGAACGGCATGAATGTATGTATAGTGTCGGCCAAAATAAAGTTGACATTTTGAAATTGTTGTTTAAAGTCGCTACAATTGTATATTTATCAAAATGAGCTTCGTTTACCTTGATTGTATGATACTTTAACCACACTTTATATATAATTTAATGCTCAGAGTTTCTTAGCAATACTACCAGACATGTTATATGATCTCTACACAAAAACTATTTTCTTACTATTATTGTTGTGACTGACTCCATGTACGTTAAAACGTATTATTTTTTCTGCAAAAAAAAAAATAATTAATGATTAATGTTATAACAAGTTTTTATCCTTATATGAATACAAAAATATTTTATATTGTAACTTTTTATGTCAAATAATAAATAAACAGGACTTTTTGTTATTTTTCTATATAATGCACCAAATTGTTAAAACTATATCGAACTATACTAATTTCATAAAAGTCGCATTTATAGGTTCATCAACTTATGCGGCCTCCTTTATTACTACCTAATTTACATGTGGCCTCTAATGGTAAAAAGGTTCCCCAACTCTGCTATAAACAGTGGCAACTTAGGCTATTATTCTCGAATTCTAACAAGTGCCTTGTTAGACTTCATTAACAAGCTATTGGATTGGGATAATTGATCATGAAAATAAAGATGCGATTAGTAGAAAGATGCCAGTAGTATTTTCAAACTCTGTTGAGATGCTGTGTTTCTAAAAAGTAGTAATAAAGTAATGTAGTATTTTAAACCATTCAATTTAGTTTCTAGTTCATTGATATAAGTAAGGGCTTGTATGTTTGAATGGGAAAACGCCTTGATACTAATAGTTTGAGAAAAATCCCGTAGGACTAACCTACCATATAAGATCAGCTTATCGGCAAAATAATTTGATGCCTATCCTTGTAGTGGGTATTATTGTGCTCTAAACGGACAGCAGATCAATGTGACACCAAAGCTGCAGTATAAAAGCAAGCTGATGTATCGTATATATTAATTTGTATAATATGTTTATACTTTTGATATACTTTTAGCTTGTTAACCAGTTACTGTTAGTCAAAATGTAACATCTGTTGGATAGATTAAATTAAATTGTTAAACTGAAAATTATTTTTGCTTTATTTGTATAGATTAAGTTAGACTATTTGCAATATTTTTTTTTAATTATTAGTAGAGATTAAGTTAGACTGATTTAATATATTGCCCTCTAAGAGTATAATATTGTAGTATGGGGCTGCTTGAGCTGGAGTGTCCAAGTCTGAATGGTTCTCAAAACATGTATTTTTTTATTGTTATTATAATTTAACACATTAGATTTTTTATGTATCGCTTTCAAATATTAGTGAAAGTATTGAGAATTGTGTGTATTTTAGTAGAAACTATTTAATGTTACTTTTTACATTATTAAAGATGCTATATTATATATTAATTTTTTAGAATGGAAAGAACCACGAATTATTAAACAGTGAAGATCATTTAGGACATTTAAAGAAATATAGGAAGAACAATACATTTTGTCGACCAGATATTACACATCAGGTAAACGAAATGAATGTTATTTTTTATAAAAGTGCTAAAAATGTATTAAATACATCTGTTTTTTTTTTTTTTTTTTTTTTTATTTATTTCAAACTTTCTTATTCTCATTCAAAATAAATGTAATTTAAAGAAACAAATATATTGTTTTAATTATGTACTTGTATTAAATTAAATATCTGTTTTACTGTTTCTACATTGCTCTGTTAATGTGTTTAAAATATTGAAATTTGTTTGTTTTTATGTAATGTTAAATTATAAAAATTATGGTTAACAACTTTTTTGTAATTAAATAAGTAAATTTATGTGGAATTTTAATTTTTTTATAATTATATTGTCACTGGGCTCTAAAAAAATCATTAAATATATTTCTAAATCTTTGAAAAGTTTAAAATTGTATCAAATCTAATTTTGGAATTTTAGAGATATAATAAAATGAACTGTAGAAACAAGTTCCCGAGTCCTCAATGATTACTACTGACTTTCATATATCGCTCACTCCTTTCAACAACATCATATCTCAAAAAACAAGATTTTTCAGTAGAGTAATTTGAAAGTTTGAAAGTACATTAAAATGTATTGAAAATAAATTTTAATTCTGCTCTCTAGCGGCTAAATGTTGAGGGGGGAGATATGACGACCTTGCAGGGATACTCTTTCAGGCCATTCAGATAACAGGCATAACTAAAAATCACCGATTTTTGAGATATGACGTTGTTGAAAGGAGTGAGTGATATGTGTGTATACTTGGTGAACTTTTCTTGGCAGTTGTCTTGTCATTTCTTATTACGGTAAATATTTATGGCCTTTTGTGATATTGTTAGCAGGGAGCCTGAATTTAAGAAAACAACTTATATATTGATTAAAATGAAGAAAATTTTATTTTGATTAAAGTTACGTGTGCCTTGCATGCATTTCCCCAAAACTTACTGTTTGAATCTTTTCTGTGATAATTTGGATAGATATATTTTCCTAGTAATTTTCTCTTTATAATTTTGTAGCCTATTATATCACTAAATTTTTTAAATTGGCTTTGTAGTATCAAAAGTATATATATTTTTTTTATTATGCATGCATATCACACACATTTAATCCAAATTTAGATTTTAATGATATATTATTACAGAATTTTGTTGCTAATCGATTGTCTTTCACAAATTAAAATGTGAGTTCTTACTTGTGTTCTTAAAATTGAGAATTTTACATAATTTTTCATTGTAATAGACAAGGGGAGGAAAACCTTGATTCTAATTGTAGAGATTAGGCAGGTTAGTTCAGGTGTCATAACTCATCACTTTTATGTTCGTAAATTGTTAAATAAAATTACTGCTAGCATGGAGTTATAAATAGAATGAAAAGGAAAATTTTTTTTTCTGGTATTACACTAATCTATAAATTGATGTAGTCATTTGTCATTTATTTGAAAAATGATGATAAAAAATAATAGCCTTCATTTTTTTTTTCTCTATGTAATTCATTTCCAGCAAAAATATTTGCTCACCTTTATGAGACTTTATAAATTACTGAAATAAATTAGCAATTTTTTTATTTTAATTAAAACCTTTTGTTACTATGTCTCTTTGGCTTTGTTTCTCCTAACTTCTGATGAATAGCTATAAATTTTCAACTTAAAATTTTTGAAAGCTTGCATAAAAAATATTTTCTGTGACATGAATGTTTTTTAAGGTTTAAGGTCTGCAAATATAATAAGATCTTTAAGAAAGGACAGGAGACTGAAATTGTTAATCTAACAAATATTTGCCTTTTCCTTTAAATTCTGTTATTTTCATAGTTATTAAAATACTTATGCTATCTACACTAATGTTCAAAAAATATTGTGAGCTGAATTTGAAAGCTTGAAGTCAATTCAAATGTTTGTTTTTTTTTGTTTTTGATATAAAAATGAAGATAGGAAATGAATGTCTTGATTTGTTTTTAGTTTGTTCATTTACTTAAATTAAAAAACTCTCTAATTTTTTTATGAGTATTTTGTGATAAAAATTAAATTTGGTATTTTAGGTTTGTGGGTAATATTAATCTAAAAATATGTTGCCATTATTAAAATCTATGCTTGTCATAAATTATACATTACAGTATTACTTTGAATTTATTTATTTTTTACAAACTGAATTTTGATAACAGTTTAGCTCATGTAAACACCTATATTTATCATCTAGTAAAACAAGTTTTAATCTTTTACTGACATTTTATTTATTTTTTCAGTGTTTATTAATGCTGTTTGACAGTCCATTGAATAGAGCTGGTCTCCTTCAAGTCTATATCCATACAGAAAAGAATGCATTAATTGAAATCAGTCCACAAACTAGAATTCCCAGAACATTCAAAAGGTTTTCTGGTCTTTTTGGTTAGTATATTGCCTTTAAAATTTTTAATACTTTTTAAAGAGTAATTTATTACGTTAAATTGTATGGTTTGTATAGTTTCTATCCACTGGTGAATTCTACCTAACATGAAACGAGGGAAGAAAATCATTTTAAACAAATTCCTAGGTGTTATATATCACTGGAAAGCTTATGGCCTCTAGAACTAGAACCTATTATTGCTTTTTCCTTACATTAGGTTTGTTTTGTGGGGACAGTAATGGGAAAATATCTATTTGTAAGTTTTTTTAGTTAGTAAAATTATGATTTTTATACATTATTACTTATGTAAATTATGCCACTGAATTTAATTCCAGTAAATTTAATATTAATGTAAAAACTATAAAAGTAAAATAAATGCATGTTTGTGACTGTTTTGAATATAAATAGCCTAGTTAAAGGTACAGTTGCAACATCATGTATTATATGTAATGTGTTACAAATAGTAAATAAATTCTTCTCACATTGTAAAAAATAATTTAATTTTTTTAATTATTTTCTTTAAATTAAATGTACAGTAACTATAACTCCCAAAATTTGTATAATTTAAATAAAATCTATGCAGAAACAGACATGTAATGGATGTTACAAAAGTTTGTAACGGACATTTCAACTTTTATGTAACATCTGTTACACATATTATTTTTCATTATAAAAATTTATTCAACAAGTCAAACAACTTATAAATTGTTAATTTAAGTGTTATTTTATTATATAAATTATAGTTCATTAATTTTTATTTCACTATATTAAGTGTCAACCAAAGATTTCTATTTCTTGGGGGAAGTTTTGTGAACATCGTCCCAATTCTGTTGTATCTGCTTCTAAAAAGTGCCAGGAAGTATGCCGTTGCCTATACTGTGACAATTTTCACTTGCTGTTACAAGTTGTCCATCAGTGGAATACTAATATTAGACTCAGTATTTCAAGCATGGTTGAAGAATCTCTCTGCAATCCAAAACAAAAAAACTGCATGAAGGGAAGATGTGCTGCATGCAAAACAGGAATTGATGAAATTATTGAAAAATATACCAATATTAAAATTAATGAAAATGCAGATAATGTTGTCACTTTCACTGTAAATCTGTGGGATGGTGGAGAACTTGCTGAGAAAATCTACAACATACAGGAAATGCAGAATGAGTTGAAAGTGCAACTTGGAACACTTAGAAGTCACCGGTACAATATTACAATATTACTTGGCAGACAGAACAGTTAAAGAAAGCAAAAGAGAACCTACAGCATGATCAGATTATTGTACTGGTTGACTTGGCTAAAAACTTTTCGATAAAACACCATAGAGAAGTAATGGCAGTGCATTGAGTAAACGATAAGCAAGTAACAATTTTTCACAGGAGTAGTATACTTTATCAATAGTGATGGTAAACTGGACCAGAAAAGCTATGCTATTATCAGTGACACTGAACATTCTTATGTATGCACAATGGAAGAATTTCCTTTTATGCATTCAATTTTATGTTATGTGAAAGAATTTGTTAAAGATCTGAGTTCTGTAAGCTACTGGAGCGATGGTTCAGCACAGCATTTTAAAAATTGATTTAACATTTCAAATCTCACATTTCACCAATCAGATTTTGGAGTATCGACAGAATGTAACTATCAAGAGTCTTATCATGGAAAAGGATCCCCTGATGGAGTTGGTGCTGCCATGAAATGGATAGTATGAAATACTACTTTACAAAAGCAGTTGACAGTTTGATCTGTAAAGGATTTCTATGATATAGCACCTAATGCTTCACAGTCAACCTTCTGTGCATATGTCCCAACTACTGAGATTAGTGAATTTTATCAAGATATTCTTAAAAACAGGGAATGAAACGAAGAAAGCTATGGGAATCCAAGTTGCAAGGTGCGTCAAGCCCATTCAAGAAAACAGTTACAATGTTTGAAAACTCTGGTGATACTACTGGAAGACTAGTTAAACTTTGTGCAAATACTATCTATGAATCCGATGACAATGACAGTGAGTCAAATATGGAGCTTAGAAGATCATTTAGTCCCTTCCAGGACATGAAAACTGAAAATCACCTGCCAAATACTGGAATAAATCATACTTCTACCCAGGCTAGCTCAAATTCTTGTACTAATACCAATGTCAGAGATTATATTGTAGTCGATTTCAATGGCGAGAAGTATCCTGGCCAAGTCCAGGAAGTAGTTGATAGTACAGAAGTTTCCTGCAGTGTACTGCACAGGTCTGGAACTATTTGCTCGAGAACTATTTGCATTTAATGTAGATGAAATGTAAACATTTTTTAAAATTCATGTAATGTAAAAATTACATTTGTAAAGTATTATATGTCATTTAAATTTCATAATTTGTGCTGAAAAGTGTTTTATCAAAGTTATTTTTTTTATATTATAATTATATAATATTGGGTTTATCATTTAACATTATTGCATGAATTGATTAAATTTAAAATGTTTTACTTTGACTTTTGTGGTTCCATTATAGTTTATAAGGAGTTACGGTATTACCTTTCAACTATTAATTTATCATTCGGTGCATATATAACATGTCTGTCATACAATGTAACATCCGTTACAACCCGTAATGTCTGTTACGAAACTTTTTTAATTTTTTATTACAGAAAAAAATGACTGAATTTTTATGTCAAAGTTCTGATAAATTACAGGCATGTCTTATGATGTTATTTAAAAATTCTTGAACAAATTTGCATAATAGATTCACAGATTTTTTTATCTTATGATGCTACAGTACAAATGATGTTCCATTTTATGTAACATCCGTTACATTAAAGATTTTTTTTTTTTTTTTTTTTTTTTTTTGCACCTTAAATACACCAGAAATAAATTTTGAAACCTGTCAAGTTTATCTTTAGTATTGATTTTATCAGGAAAAAATAACATACTCCTATTTTGAAGCGTTAATATGCATCTCATAATTTTTTATCATTTATTTTGTGTGTGAATGTAATGTCCATTACAATGGAATTCACCCACTTCTTAAAACACTAGGATATTGTTATGTATATGTAGCTGCCAACTATTACAGATAATTTGTAATTATGTATTTTAATTAAGTTTTATAGAATAATATATGAAATATAAAATGTTTTTACTGCAGTTTCTCTAGTTACTACAATTTGTTCTTTAACTATTTTATTAACATAATTCATGATTATTCTTTCTATACTTAGTATATTGCATATAATAATTATTTAGATTAAGAGCTTTAGATTTTTTCAGTCAGAAATTTTGAAAATATACACATAATTCCCCCTTTTTTTTGGCTAGAAAAATGTGCTTATTTTCAGGGTATTTTTTCATCAGGAAAATATGAGATATTTATCAGGAAAATATATGTAAAATATAATACATGATAATTATTTACATTTCGAGATTCATAGTTTTTATTAAAATAAAAGTTTGAATATATACACATAATTACCTTTTTTTTAAATTATATTTTTATTTAATGAATAGTGTGAAAAGCATGTATTCCTATATCTTTCATTTCAAAAAGAAATCCTGTGGCTTACCAGTAGCTTTCTAAAAAGTTTGCTGTTATATATTATAAGTATCTTAAAATCACTCCTGCATACTATTTCATTAATTTCTGTAGAGAAATGAAATTATATGTAATCTAAAACTTGCCTATGCATTAATATTTTTAAATTAAAATCTTATTTAGAAACTTAGGTACTTCCTTATCTTCACGGCTCCTGTCGCTAATTAGCCGTCAGTCCTAATTATTGCGATTTCATTGAACCAAGTGATATCCTATTGCTTCCTTGTTATCTGTTAATGGCTGGCCGTCCTAATCATTGTGATTTTGTTAAACAATGTGGTTTCATATTGCTTTTGTATTTGCCGTTGTAAAAATGTTGACCATTTTTAATTTACCAATGAGTGAAGAAGATTCTATATCATTTTTTCAAGAAAGAGGGATTTTACCTCATTAGAACATGTAAAGATGGATTCATCATGAAAATGTAAACGAAAAATATTTGGCAGTGCAACATAAAAAGTTCCAAGAAGAAAAAAGTATTTACTCTGACAACTGGCTCATTGGTTCCAGGATACCATTTGTAACAGCTCTGCGATTTGTTTACTGTTGGGCATAAGAACTTACGTCAATTAAGTGGTGCAAGAAGCAATTGAGCATCACCGAAAGTACATCAATTGACTGGAACAAATGTATAAGATGGGTGTATTCTTTAGATCTAATCCAACAACCTAAAAGGAGAATAGGCGGCCATGAAAAAATAGTGGAAATAGATGAAAGTCTGTTCGAAATGCAAAATGCTGGTGTGGTTTTTCTTTAACAGGGGATATTCTGCAGGGTATACCGAGAAACTGGTTGAGGTTGTCAGTGTAGAAGCAAGCACACTCATGGTGTAGATCATTGAGCATGGGGAAGAGGGATCTACAATTTCTTTGGACTGTTGGCATGCTTACAAGAAAAGAGGAACTAGAAAGAGCAGGTCCTAGCCATTTCACTGTCAACTATAAATATAATTCAGTTGATCCCACAATGGGTGCACATACTCAAAATGTTGAATGACTGTGGGGCTCTGCTAAATGATTAAATAAAAAACGAGGCACTGCTTGCCACCATCTTCATTCATACCTTGCCGAGTTTATGTGGTAGAATTCCTTGGAAGAAGAAAACGCTTTTGATGCAATATTAAAAGCAATTACAGAGATGTTGCCACAACAATCTTGACTTTTTCTTTCCTGGTAATAATCTTGGCACCTTTTCAGTAACAGGGACCGTGCAGATAAGGAAGTACCAAAACTTATTTCCAGTATTTTAATGTAGTGTTATAAATATTTTATTTTGTATTTTCATATTTGAATATTATTTGTCTAAGAAAATATAACAGATAGATTTTACCACCAATTAATGAAATATATTTTATTTCTAATGGCAAGTTTAAAGAACAGAAAAAAGAGAGCAAAAACTTGACACAGCAACTAAAGTCAGCTACAAGAATGGTCTAGGAACTCAATGAAATAAATAGACTAATGTAATTTAACATAGCTCAAATTTTCTCAAAATAGAATAACAATGGGGATTTTTAAAAGATTAATTTTATTATTCAAAGACACTTTATCGCTTTTCATTCTTAAATAAAGTTGTTTTTACTATTTACATAAATATTTCAACTGGACCCCAGTAGAGAAATGGTGCGGTCAATCTATTAGCTGAATGCATTTTTTTTTTTATTATTATTTCATTTCATAAGACTGTAATTTATCATTCGAACAAATATAATTCTAACTTGCTCCTTTTTTCAGTTTTGTTGTTTTTTATATATAATAGCACAGTTTATAAGACCTTTAATTGTTCTCTTGAGTACATGCTTATTAATCGTAACATAAAACAAAAAAGTCCAAAATTAATGAAGCTGTTAATTATTTAATAACATTGATTGCATATTCTGAGATAGTAGGCTTGGATAAGCTGTTTAGAGGCAAGAACAATGTGGTCTCATTTAAAAGATTTTGCTTGTGATGCTTTCAGAACTATACCATATTTTGTTTTGATTAATTTTTAAATAAAATTTTAATAAAGTATTTTTTATAAACTTTTAAAAATAATAAAAATACAAGAAATTGAGAACAGTATTTTTCCTAAGAGGGTACATAACATAAAGTGAATTTAAATAGCATTTTTCTATTTAATATGCACTGTTAAATAAAATATACCCTTGTATATAATGAGAAATATGAAAACTTAACCTTAAATAGTTAATTAACTAATGTTGTATGATAATTTTTCTTTTACATTTGTGTTAATAGATATATTTTCTTTTCAGTCCAATTACTTCATAAGCTAGTAATCAGATCTTCTGAGGGAAATCACAGATTAATGAAGGTAGTTGAATTTTGATTATATATAACTTAAAATTAGTGTAAAAAAGGGAGGTAAGGCATTTTCGTGTGTATAATTGAGTTATGTTAAATAACTTCAAGACAGTAAAATTTTAATGCAGTGGAATCTCGATCAATCGTTTTCCGAATAATCGTTTTCCTGTATGTGTCATTTATTTCTCCCAGTCCCGGCGATCTTATTGCTTTGTTATGTTCCCAGATCTATCTTTTCTCACATTTATCGTTAGTTCAGTCAGTTCCTTAAAAAGCAGTAGATCGAGATTCCACTGTAGTTAGGTTTTGTTAAACTTCATATTTTATAATCATAATGGACAAAATTCAGTGTATTTTTAATATTTTTTTAAAATGAATCAGAATTTAAGATCTGGAAATTGTGTATTATTTTTACATATATGTTTATGTACTAATAAATTAGGAAATTCATCTTTTTGGTGAACTTTTTACCTCAATATAAAAGGAAAAGTGGTGTAAAATATTTTTTATACTATTGGACGTTTGGTACCATTTTAGAGTTTCACATTTGGTATGAAAACCCTTTTTATTTTTTATCACTGTTGATACTCATTTATTGCAAGTTTTCTTCCCCTTCATAAAATTAGCTAATATAGCCCTTGTGTTGCAAAAAGGGATGATAGTGCTACATAGCCAAAAAAATGTTTTCTTAAGATTGTAAATTTTGATATCGTTTTGTTTTTAATTTTTAATTTATATTTTCCAGAAAAAAAATTTGAAAGAGATACAATACCTAAATAGTACAATCTTATTGCATTCACTCTGTAAATAGTTATTTTCCTTTTTCAAATGTGGAGGCACTTTGTCGCTAGATATTCGCCTGTGTGTACACCCCGAGACTGCTAGCCATCAAAAACTATACTATTTTAAAGTAATTATAAGGCCAACAAACAAAAGTTGGTCTTTTGTATTATACTCTTCCACTACACTAATACATCCCTTGCTCAGTCTTTTTTATCTCCTCTATAATAGTAAGAATTGTTAATAATTTTAATAGTAGGCATTGGATGTTTCTTATAATTTAATTTAATAGAAAAAAATTATTTCTGATTAAAAAGTGTGTTAGTGAAGAAAATGTTCTAAATGAAAATTGCATGCTGACATGATAGCTACTTAACATGTAATTGTTGCTGAAAATATTTTTTTCTCATATATATAAACAAATTCTAATATCTGTAGTATAGTTATTTATGCCTTATTACATTATGCATTTCTGCTTTATTTAACTGAATTATGAATTAAGAGTTATCGTTAATTTAATCACTGGGATTAGATCTGTAAAAAACAAATTTTACTCTTTTTTTTTCTTCTTTTTTTCTAAGTTGAGAAGTAAACTACTTTGCTTGGTTAGATTTTGTATTGTTTCTTATAATTTCTTATGATTTGCCTAGTTCCATAAAACTTCGTTTTGGGTATATTAAAATGTTTACAATAAGCATGTAATACTATTTTTTAAAAATTACTATGGTATTACTTAACACTAAATTTAACTATTTGAATTTTTGTTTTTTGTTTTAATGTGAAGTGTTACTGAAAGTTCTTAAGATCTTATCAAAAGTCGTTGAAAAGATAATATTAAAGTACAGACTAAATCGTTTTGCATTTAGGATCTGTGTTTAGGAGATGAATTCAAAATATTTATATTTGAATAATATTTAAATTTATCTTTTTGCATAATTATTAGTGTTGGACTTTATTTAAAACCACACTGCAATTTTAATAATTGTTATCCATAAAAAGCACTGTTTCCAATTAACCTAGCTTTGATAATATTTGTAAGGTAGTATTTTTATAAATATGCATATATTATGTTCTTCTATAATGTACAAGTGCTTGATGATAGTGCTGATTAATAGTTAATTCATGTAATGTTCACAAAGAACATTCTGAATCTAGTGTCTTTTGCAATTGTAAAGATTTTGATCTTCATCTGACTTTGTGATACATATGAAAAGGCAAGGAACTGACATAATCTGGGTAATAAATGTATTATAAATTTATATACATATTTTACTAATTTTTATAGTAAAAAAAAATGTTATTAAGCAGTTTCTTCTTGAAAGAATTTCTTTTAAATTAAATTTCTCTCTTCAGGTTATTAAAAATCCCATTACTGATCATTTACCAGTGGGCTGTAGAAAGATTGCTACCTCTTTCAGTTCTGAAAAAATTATACATCCAAGAGAACTAGTTCATGGTGATGAACCTATTGTCATAGTTGTAGGTGCAATGGCTCATGGAAAGGTATGTTTTTGTTTTTCTTTTGATAAAAATTCTCATGATTTCTTAAACAGAATTAGTAAAAGAAAATTAATTGTTTTAAATTTTGTGTTCCAAAGTTTATTTTGGTTTCAGTTGAAAAAGTTGTTTTAACCACCAGGCATCTTGAATTTCAGCCAACATGAAATAGAATTATTATCCTCTATATTCTGTCAGAATATAGAATGTCTATATGAGCACTATATTCTGTCAGAAAGGTCCTAGATATTATCTCTTGGCTGACTCCCCCCCCCCCCACCCATCACTGGTGCAAGAGGAGTCATCCTGGTACTCCCCCTTTCCTAAATTGTAATAGACCCTTTTCTAAATTGTGATAGAAGCTCAGAAATTGCACTCTCCAGGCTTCCTAGTGAACATACCTCAGGAGCCTTTTTTTTTTTTTTTTTTTTTTTTTTAACCAGGTCTGCCAGGTCTTAGTGTAGATGGAAAGGTCTTTTCCATCTGCACTGTGCCATGTCTGACAAGTCTCCCTGGAGGACATTTTGTAGTTCGGGCCTCACCAGAGAAGATCTCGTCACAAACCCTCTTCTCATCCTTGATTTTGCCCGAGTCAGCAACCTTATGGATCTCATCTGAATTTATTTCAGATGCCAGAGGATTAGAAACAACAACAAAACAATAGAGTTATTATAGAAAATCTAATTATAACCACTGTTTAATTAACCTGTTGAGATTAATCCTTTTGCTCACATAGAGAATTTTTAGTGGTTGTAACAAGGTTCCCATTAGCCGTAAAAGGGCAATATTTTTGCTTCAAAGGCCTCCCTGGAGCACATTTTGGAGTGTCTGGACCTTACCAGAGATCTCATCTCAAACCCTCTTCTCATCCTTGATTTTGTACCAGTCAGCAAACTCATGGATCTCATCTGAATTTATTTTGGATGCCAGACGATTAGAAACAACAACAAAACGACAGAATTATTATAGAAAATCTAATTATAACTGCTGTTTAATTAACCTGCTGAGGTTAATCTTTTTGCTTCCCTGGAGAATTTTTAGTGGTTGTAACAAGGTTCCCATTAGTCATAAAAGGGCAATATTTTTGTTTCAAAGCCTTGTCTTATTTTTTTCGAGGTCATTTTTCTGTTTTTTAAATGAAAGTTTTATGCTTGAAACCTTAAAGGACACAGGTGGAATGGACACAAACACACATACGCATATTTGTGTGTGTGTGTGTGTGTATGTGTACACGTACAAATGAGCAAAAACAGCAGATTTGTCATTGCTGATGACTTTTATTTACTCTATATTGTTTATTGAATTGTGAATATACATTTTGTACTTGCGGCAATAACTTTTATTTTTGAGAAAAAAAAATTTCTATTAATTTAATGCTTGAGATTGTTATTTACTTACCATTTCAAAGGATTTTTCATTTACTTTGTATTGTTTATTGAATTGTGTGTGTCTTTCACTAGCAGTATTAGATTTTATCTTGCATTAGATGATATAAAAAGTTTTAAATTTTTGTGAAATGGTATGATCAGTCACAGAAACATGGAGTAAAAATCTTTAGAATCGGTAATATAGTCTTCATTTTAACTGAGAGTTCAACAAAGTTTTGAAATTGCCATCGTGTATATGGCAAGATAGTAACTAAAAATAGCATTGAGGAGGACTTAATTTTGAGTTCATAAGAGAAGTAGATTGTATGTTTATAATGGCTACCCTTGTTGCTAAAACCTGTTTTTGAAATATGTAGCTGAATAACATATATTTTATCCTTTTTTTTCCCAGCTCAATGTGGACTATACTGAAGAAACAGTTTCTATAAGTGGATATCCTTTATCAGCTGCCCTGGCATGTACAAAGTTATGCTCTGCATTTGAAGAAGCATGGGGTGTTCACTGAATGATGTTTTAATCATTTACCTTTGTAAATATTTTATTTATAACATATTTACTTTTGTACTCAACAGAAATTAAAAAAATTTCTTTAAAATGTTTGAGCCCCATATATTTTATTTATTTTTTGTAGCATTGCAATTTTGATATTTTTGAGCTCCTTAATTTTGAAAAAGTAAAATGTAACTCGTTGAATTTAAAATGGTTACTCAGGGTAGTGCAATTTGTTTCTGTTTTATTTAAAACAATTTTGTTTTCTAAATTTGAAAATAAATCACCTAAACAACTAGTCATCATATATATATATATATATATATATATATATATATATATATATATATATTTCTGTTTTGGGTAAGAAGGAATGTATGATTTCTGTCATAAATAGATTAATAAATCTGTAAAATTTATGTTAGTACAGATTACCATTTGAATTTCTCCCTTAAAGGATAAAATACATCTTCATGTTCAATATTTGTAGAACAATAATGCATTTTTACTTTTGTATTAGGAAATAGATCCACAGTTTGATTTAATAATTCACAACATACTTGAGCTAACATCACATCAATAACTTATTTGAAACTGGTGGGAAAAATCAATACATGAACATAGAGCCTCTTAAAATCCCCAATAAAAATAATGGGGTGGGAACTAATTTCAAATTTATTAATAGTTCATCATTAAGCTGAGGAACAATATGTGTAATTATGTGTATAGACGTAAACCAAAGCCTTCATAATCTAGCAAGGAAATAGAGTTTGTTTCTATTTCCCTGACTGCATAACTTGCTTCATAGAAGGGCTGTGGCAATAGTCAGCATCTTGAACCAATGTCTTCATTGGGATAAACTCGCTCGCCATTTAGTTCTACGCTCTCACTTATAAAATGCTTTTACCAATGCTTGCATTACATACCCTTATTAGCATGTGATGTTAAATTTTTTTCTCAGAGAGCAAAGTGCAAGGTTTTATCAAGAGCTGATGTCTGAAGAATTTGTAATATAAGAAAGCATACTTTAAAAAAACTGGTTTGCAATGAAAGATTCTAAATTAGTTCTTTCCCGGATGTGGGCTTCACTAATATATCGGGCAGAGATCAAGCATGGTTTCCTTTAAATTTACTCAGATTGTGCCAGGCCTACTTTTCCTCATATTGTGCTTCGTTCCTTGTATTTGAGGAAAGTGCTGTTAATCCGAACAACTTTAAAATATTTTAAATCATTCAACTCAGAAAATTATAAAGGAACCTACATAATCGTTTGAGACATTTTAATTAAATGAGTAAATACTTTTTGTTGCTTTAAAAGAAGTTAAAAAATATTGATTAAAATGACTCAAGCAACTTATATTCCCGGAGCAACAATATATAAAAGCTCTCATAATTTCAGTCGCAAAGTTCTTGGTTTATGAATTTATCATTGTTGGACTCGAATGTGCTTTTAATTATTATTTTTTTCATGTATGGAGCAATGAATCTGTTTAGAGTTAAAATCAATGATAAGATAAAAATATCTGATAAGTAATTATATTATTTATAAAAGTATTACTTTAATAATTAAATGAAATAATGTTAAATAGGTTAAACATATTTTTAATAGAGAATTGACTCCTGGGGTCAATTTTTAGTTTACTTGATCTCAAGGATGGTGGAAAAATTGAATTTTCACTGTGTTTTAGACCTCAACATTAAACCTAATAATCTTACTAATCAAAAAGGCAAAATAATTCCCCATATTAAAAATAATCAAACGAAAATTCGCCAAATTTAAAAAATGAATTTAAAAAAAATTTCATCATTTAGTTTTGACTTAATTATCAGTTCATTGTTTGAAGAGGATATTTAGTAATTCAAAAATATTTCTTACACTGAACAAATAAAAACAAGCTCAACACCAAAATATCTTCGAATGTTTTGCTACAAAGTGCAGCTTCTTATTTGGCTATTTATTTTTTCTCTATTTTACCTAAATTTCAAATGTCATGTCTGTTTATTTATAACCTCTTGAAAGTGAATATATTAAAGGGAATGATGCATTGCTCAGCAAATGATTATTTAAATAACAATATGCAATATGCATAAATGTAAGTTTTATTGGGGATGTCTTCCTTTATTCACTTAATGACTCTTATAATTAATTTTAATTTGTAAAGAAAAATATTGCTGCTCCAAGAGAATGCCAAAATAAATTTTCGTTGCTGTGTTTGTGTCTTCACCGATTAACAAAATTTTTTACCTATAATATGGAGACATTTTCTTAATTATATTCATTGTTATTTTTACATTTTAATTTCACCAGGACTGTAGACAAAAAGTTTCCTAGGAGAAAAACCTTTTTAATAGGGGTATTTTCTCAAGATAATAAAAACTGAACAAAGAAGAAACACAAAATTGAGTTTTCAGCTTGGAGTAATGTACATTGAAGATAACAACAGAAACAAAATTGTTGATATTCCTGCATCTCTGCATAGGAGTAAAACAGTTTGTTTTGCTAACAAGAAAATTATAAATAGATGTGTCGCTACTCTTTAATTTTTTATTTACAAGCTTAACATTGATGCTGTGTGTTAAAAAATTAAAATCAACTGATCTGCTGAATGTTTATATTCACTCAATGCACAGATTTTTCCTGCAAATATCAGACCTGTAAAACTTTTTAAGAATGGAAATGAAAATCTCAAATGCTGTTATCCATATGTGTATTACCAACAGAGTACTTTTTGTACAATAACTAACAACAACTTAAGGAATAGAAAAATTTTAAGATATTCATGATAAATTACTGTTAATTATTTAATAGGCAATATTTATAACTTAATTTGCAGTTACACTAAGGTTTTTCTTTTCCTTGATATGTTGGTTATGATTTCTTCGGTTATGACAACTAATTTCATCATATTCGCTGTAAAACTGTATTCCTTACAAATTGAAAATTTTTAGGTTAAATTGAAATCTGAATATAGTTTTGTTTAAACGAAATAAAACATAACATTTATTAAACAAACACTTTCTGATACATGAACTTTTTATTGTTTGTAAATTAAATACAAGCAACATAAGGAATAATGTTATTTTTAAAAACTCATAATTGAATGGTTCAGGAAGCAAAAGCACACTGAGACAATTCAAAATTTAAAAAATACATAAATAAATGAAAATCTTAATATTCTTACTCGTCTTCATTCGCTTTTTCTATATAATTAAGTAGATAAGCGAATTTACTACACTATCTACCAATAAGTATTTGGACACCCATGCAACTGACGATATCTGCGGTCCTGATGTACGTCACGCCCTCCGTCGTAAAATATCGTGTAGGAAATAACATTGGCATTAGTCGCATGCAAGATGCCACGAAGTGCAGAGTTATCTGATTTCAAGAAAGGTCTAATCGTCGGGTATCACAGAAATGGCCGATCCTTAAGGGACATATCTAGCGAGCTGAATTACCCTAAATCGACAGTGGCCTATGTGATTCAGAAGTGGAAGGCGAGCGGTGATTGTCGGAATGTGCCCCGAGTCGGCAGACCCGCGAAACTGGGAGTTAGAGACCGACGGGTGCTGTCCAGATAAATTCGGAAGAACCGCACCCAACCGATGGCCCACATACTCGAGGAGTTTCAACAAGCATCCGGGAGTGCTGTTTCGACGAATACCATCCGTAAGGAAGCATATCTGTTTGGTTTTCATGGTCGTGCTGCCACCCATAGGCGCTGCTCGGTTAATGTGGTGCAAAGCACGTCGAAAGGGGACCATAGATCAGTGGAAACGGGTTCTCTGTAGCGACGAATCAAGATTCACCCTCTATCGTTCGGATGCCAGGGTCTGGATCTGGCGTCTACCTGGAGAACGCCTCCTGCCAGAATGCATTGTGCCCACAGTAAAGTTCGGCGGAGGTGGAATTATGGTCTGGGGGTGTTTCTCCTGATATGGACTGGGACCCTTGGTCTCAATTCATGGTAAGCTCAACGCCGACGCCTAGTAAACTATTTTGGATGACAGTATGCTTCTTACATTGTGGCAGTTTTACGGGTTGGACCCATGTTACTTCCATGACAACGCCAGCTGTCATGTTGCGAGGTCCACCCTGGATTGGTATGGTGACAATGGGGTTAACCGAATGGACTGGCCTGCCCAGAGCCCAGACCTGAACAATATCGAGAACCTCTGGGACAAGTTGGATCGCCGAATGAAGTTCTCCGTCCAGCGCTCGTTCAGATAAACCTTTAACGCTGCCTTTAAAGGCCTGTGAGCATTTACGATAAGGCCATTGCTCCAGGAATGGAATGGATTAGTATGAATGTGTTGTATCCCTAACAATTTAGCAAGTGTTTTAAAGATCTGGGACTCAAATTGTCGTCCCTGATCGGTAGTAATGGTGCTCGGTGTGCCAAACCGTGCAATTCATTGTGCGTAAAAGGCTTTCGCGACTGTATCCGCGGTAATGCCCGTCAGTGGCACAGCCTCAATCCAACGGGTAAATCTGTCAATCATCGTGAGTAGATATTGACAGTTATGTGATGTTTGTAGCGGTCCCACGAGATCGGGGTGAATATGATCAAATCGCCTGTCCGAGACAGTAATCTTACCAAGAAGACTAACTGTGTGAGTGTTGCGGACTAACTTGTGAGCTAACTTGCGGACTAACTTGTGGCCCGTTGGCACGGTATGTACGCCCTGGACCGCTTTCGTGCGTCCTTAGCGATCGCCGTCCAGATAAATCGGCTAGTTATGAGTTTAACCGTGGCGTTGATACTGGGATGCGATAAATTATGGACTGTGTCGAAAGGGAGGTGTCTGAAATCGAGAGGAATATACGGTCTAACTTTTGATGTTGAGATGGCACAATATAAGGGTGTCTCACATCCTGGGATTGTCATTAGTTTGAGACTTAACGAAGGACTTTTGAGGAGTTCCTGAAGTTCGGAATCTTCCTGCTGAGCTTGTGCGATAGTTCCGTAATCCTGTGTTTCTGGAAAATTGATTGTTGTGATGCGCGACAACAAATAAGCCGGAGTGTTCTCCACCCCTTTAACGAATCTGATATCCGTGCTGAACTGCCCTATGTAGTCTAAGTGTCTCTTCTGTCTAGGACAGCATTTGTCCAGTTTTTGGTTAAAAGCGAATGTTATCGGCTTATGGTCAGTGAAGATGGTGAAAGTACGCCCTTCTAGCATGTGCTTGAAATGTTTCATAGCCGCGTAAATAGCGTAAAGTTCTCTATGAAACGTAGACCACTTCTGCTGTGATTGATTCAACTTAGCAGAGAAAGCTGCCAGAGGCTGAGTTACTGTCTGTTTGCCCCCGAATGTAACCAACTGGTTTAACGAAGAATCTATGGCCCTATCGCTGGCATCTGTGAAAAGCATCAGTTTCGCCTGTGGATTGGGGTGCTCTTCCAGGGTCGCTTGCGTCAGCTGTTGTTTACATTTCTGAAATGCGTCTCTTGGCTTGCTGTGGTCACTCGATTGGCGCATTTTTGCTGCTTTTATCCTTCTTACCTTTATGTAGGTCGGTAAGAGGATTTTTAATTTGTGCGGTGTGTGGAATTCTCTGCAGATAATAATTGAGTAGCCCCAGAAAACGCCTTAGCTCATTTAAAGTTCCGGGTTCAGTATAATGCAGAATGGGTTCTACTTTTTCGTGCATAGGCTTGATACCGTGTTGGTTGATTGTATAATCTAAAAACGCTAGATCATCCACTCCTTGTATGCATTTGGAAGTATTGATACGTATGCCATATGTTGTAAGTCTGTGAAAAACTGTCTCCAGATGTTGAAGATGTTCAGTTTCAGATTTACTCGCAATCAATATATCATCCAGGTATGCAAAAACGAACTCTAACCCCTGAAAAACTTCGTTAATGAACCGTTGAAACGTTTGCGCTGCATTAGAAAGTCCGAAGGCTAAAAAGTTAAATTCGAAAAGACCAAAAGGTGTGGTTACATCCGTTTTGTGAACGTCATCCGGATGTACCGGGATTTGGTTGTACACTCTAATTAAGTCAATTTTCGAAAATATCACTTTGCCATAGTTTTCACCAGCGAAATCGAGGATGTGTGGAAGAGGATAACGGTCTGGTATGGTTATCTTGTTTAAAGCCCGAAAGTCACCTGTTGGGTGGTAATCAGTACTGTTGGGCTTGGGCACTAAGTGCAAAGGATTCAACTAATTCGATTTGCTACGGCGGCATATTCCATGGTCCAGCATATACTGGAATTCCCTTTTTGCTATCATCAGCTGTTCGGGATGTAGCCTTCGTGGTCTAGAATAAACTGGCTCACCGGTGGTTTCGATTCTATGAACCTCATTGTGAGGTACCCGCTGATTTACAGGGTACGGCTTGAGAATCTCCGGATATTTATCCACAATTTCCTTATACCTAAAGTTTTTGGCTACTAGTGTGATTTGAGTATGTCCCTTTGATGCAGCCTGCCCTTTAGTTGTTAAAGAGGTTTTAGGGTCACGTAAACATCTATTTTTATGCCAATAACTAACCCATAGTGATCCAGAAAATCAGACCCTATGATTGGCTTGCTTACGTTTGCCAAAAAAAAATCCATTTAAATACCTGCCATAAATTTAAGTCAGCGTTGACTAATCGAGTTCCGTATGTGTGTATTTGCGAACCATTGGCGGAAAATAACTTTATCTCGGAAGCGTTTTTAAACGAAGACCGAGGTCTATATGGTAAAACACAAACATCACTTCCACTATCAATGACATAAGCTAATTGATTTTTGCGGTCGTTGATGAAAAGACGACTGAGTTTTGTTGGGATGAAATCACAGCTGACCGCGCGATGTGACTTCACTGAAAGTTTCCCTAAGCCGAAAAATTACAAGGAGCATTGCATTTTTTTTGCTTGCTCTCGAAATTTGACATGATACCAACAAATGTCCTCGTGTTCTCTACGTGGGGAGTGGTCGCGATTTCCGCGTCGTCGCCGACTACTAGAACGTTTTCTAGGCCTATCCCCCGAACGTGAACGTGTCAAACGTCGCATCTGTTCGGTAAGTTCTGCGATTTGTTGTCGGAGTTCTAATATTTTACTAGCACCTGCTTTCTGTGAGACCGCATAACAGTGAGATGTGTTTACGTCGGAAGATTCAGAGATTTTATCCTCCATGATGGCAAGTTTCTCCAGAATGTCGTCTGACACAGAAAGGATTGCTTGCTTTTGATACGAGAGTCTCTGCAACCAAAGTGTTTTGAGCAATTCATCGCTGAGTGGCGTTAATGCCAATTGTCGCATTTTTCGTAACAGTAACGATGGTTTATCATCCCTTAACGAGAGTTCTGAGAGTATAGGTTTTAGCCGTTTTTGCTCTGAATCGGTAAATTCTGATATGAGCCTGTCCTTAAGTGTCCTATACACAGAGCCCGACTTTGACCCAATGGGGCCCTGGGCAAAGCAGACTTTGGGGGCCCCCTCCAAGTACAGATCAAGAGGGGAGTACAGGCCTCCCCCCTCCCGGTCCAGGTTTCCACATGAACATGTGGGACACTCACCCAGGTTCCCCATAAGTTGGGACCAGAAATTCAAAAAATTTTCGACCAACAATTAAAAAATTTGAAAAATAATTACAATAATAATAATAATAAGAGTTAATTTATTAATTTACTTTTAGTGTTAATAAGTAAATACATGAAATTTTGTTTTGAAATTCAAAATAGATCAGTCTGAAGTTATTACACCACCCCCCCCCCCCCCAAAAAAAAAAAAATAAACCAGAAACGCCTATAGATGTAAGTATGCTTTTACTATAGTGGGTGCACTGTGCCCCACCCAGGATTTTTTCTGTATCTCCCATTGCCCCCATTTACTGTATAAACCAAAAACCACATTTTCAAAAATATGTACAATTTAATATTAAATTAGGTGGGCCCCATAATTTTGGGGGCCCTGGGCAAGTGCCCCACTTGCCCATGCGGAAATCTGGGCCTGCCTATACATGTTAGTTGCCGGTGGATTGAGGACTATGTCATTGACATGCAGCAATATGTCTGCACTTTTAATGGCCAGCAGTGTATAATGGAATTTTGGAAAAAATCCAGATATCGATTTCGTTACTTAAAATTAGTTCAATTCAAGAACATCTGAAAAGTACATAGTATCAATTTTGTTATTGTTGCAAAAGTCAATCCTTTATAGGTATAAATCTAAATGAAAGTGGTACAAGCCAACGCAAACAGTATGAAATGTGAGAAAACAGACTGCTGCTGGAATGATGTGAAATACAGCATAAATAATTAATTATTTAATATAATTAATTATTTATCTACGTATACATACAAGTATTGTTGATGTCAATTGTTTTATAAAAACTTATTAGCAAATTAAACACTCGGCCATAACAGTAGCTCTTTAGTTATTAAACTCCGTTTAGAAGATTCATACAATGTTAAACACAAACGTATCGTTAAAAAATGCTTAATACTTGTAGATTATTATAGTATCAAGTTTTTTTAAATGTAAATCTCTAATGCATCAGGTGAAAATCCTAATTATGCATCGGCTTTAGTAATCTCGTAATCAATTTTTAACCAGTTATTATTCATTTAAGCACGAGGTTAAATGTATGTAAGTACTGCATTATCCGTTCCATTGTGTACAGCATCTCAGCGGGTTTAATTGTAAGCGGATGAACACACTTCCTTTCGTGAATGCATAATTAATAATTTCGAAGCTAGCTAAACTGTAACCGAGAAGAAAAAAAATTGTTTGCGGAAGCTTTGTGGGGTGATTTATTATTGAAGCAACATGTTTCGGTTTTTGTAGGATGCTCCTTAATAATATGGTAATTTGGCGAAATTTATTGATTATAAAGAAGATTTGTGCGTGATGCTCTCATATTTATAAGATTAGCGGCGAATCATTTTTTTTATGATTAATGGATGAGTTATTACAGGCTAAAAAGCCCCTTTCACTTTTTTTAACCAAATTAAGGTAAGATATACAGTCAATATGATATAAAATTAAATTTTAATTAAAATTTTCTAAAATGAAAAAAAAGACAGCTTGTCGATTTGGACATAAATGAATATATATTCATCTCTCTCTCTCTCTCTTTCATATATATATACAGACGAACCTCCATATATCGAAGTAGCAAATTGCCGGAAAAAAATTCGATATATAGAAATTTCGGTATATAGAATTGAGCTTAGTTTTATCATAATTCTCCTAAAAAAATTAAAGCTAATTTTCGTATATGAAAATCCATTTCTAATTTATATGCCAATCCCATTAAGTGAAAGTTATTAGCTAAAAAATGAATTAATATGAAAAATTTATTGAGTACTGCATACCTTTAAAAAAAAACAATAATCCAGACAGTGGTTACAATGATAACAGTAACATTCTTTTTTAAAAAAACTACGAATATCTTGCTGAACAGCCAGTTTTGCGGAGAAAGTTCAAAGAAATGTTCGTATTTATTCAGTCCACTAAAAACTTAATCAGGGATATTTTCGGTGAATTAAAGTCCACGACATATTGTTTCAAATGCCAAAAATTGGGAGATTTTATTCTAAAGTGGAATTAAAATCTCCCAATTTGTCTTGAAAAAAATTTCGATATATAGAGATTTTTTCGATATATAGAAACAATTTTTCTATGTAATGAAGATGGAGATTTGCTAAGAGTTCGATATATAGAAAATTTCGATATGTGGAAGTTCGATATATGGAGGTTCGACTGTATATATATACATATATATATATATATATATATATATATATATATATATATATATATATATATATATATATATATATACATACAAACAGTGCTCGATTTCTTTAAATAGAGGTGCCAGAACTATAACCTTCGGGGGTGGGGGGTGGAGGGGTATTGCAAATTATTGTCCTGGAAAAAAGAAATCTTTAGATATACAAAAACTTGAAAATTCTATTTAATTCCAAATTTTATTTTGCAAAACCAGTAAAAAAATGTGTTATAGTAAAGTAATAAAAGACGTAAAAAAGCACAGTTTCATGATTGTTTAAGTTGTCTGCCCATCCTAAACGATTGTTCAAAACTTCAACATGTTTTCATCATACTTCTTGTATCTTGACCTCTCCTTACTCTTGACGGCTAATGCCGAATGGTATCCCGACAGGAGCCAAGAGTCAACATAATTAACTGGGTTAAAGACCGAAGGGGATGTCTATTGATTTTTACAAACAACAGGCCAGAAACTATTGCAATATTCAGTTGCAATATCAAGTAATAGGCAAAGCCCACTCACTAACAACAGAGTAATATGTGTTTAAATAAATGTTTTTAACTATAGTAAATTTTTTTTCTTAAAGAAAGGTACCGGAACGCCTTTCCGGCGCGTTCCGCCTCAAATCGAGCCCTGCATACATATACACACACACACACATATATATATATACAGTCGAACCTCCATATATCGAACTTCCCTATATCGAAATTTTCTATATATCGAACTCTTAGCAAATCTCCACGTTCATTACATAGAAAAACTGTTTCCATATATCGAAAAAATCTCTATATATCGAAATTTCTTTTCAAGACATATTGGGAGATTTCATTCTAGTTTAGAATAAAATCTCCCAATTTTTGGCGTTTGAAACAATACGTCGTAGACTTCAATTCGCCGAGATGTCTCTGATGAAGTTTTTAGTGGACTGAATAAATGCGAACATTTCTTTGATGAACTTTCCGCAAAACTCGCTGTTCAGCAAGATATTCGTAGTTTTTTTAAAAAGAATGTAACTGTGATCATTGTAACTACTGTCTGGATTATAGTTTTTTAAAGAGTATGTAGTAAACAATAAATCTTTCATATTAATTCATTTTTTTGTTATTAACTTTCATTTAATGTGATTTGCATATAAATTGGAAATGGAGGTTCGTATACGAAACTCCATTATGAATTTTAGGAGAATTATGATAAAACTAAGATCATTTTTTTTTAGTTATTAACTTTCATTTAATGTGATTCGCATATAAATTGGAAATGGAGTTTCGTATACGAAAATTAGCTTTAATTTTAATGTTTTAGGAGAATTATGATAAAACTAAGATCAATTTTATATATCGAAATTTCTATATATCGAATTTTTTTCCGGCACTTTGCTACTTCGATATATGAAGGTTCGACTGTATATATAATTAATATATATAATATATATATATATATATATAATAAATATATATATATATATATATATATAATTAATATATATATATATATATATATATATATATATATGTATATATATATATATACCGGGTGGTCATAAAGGAACTTTGCCGATATATGGACCTCTAGCGGCCGTTCCGTTCAACCTATCAAGATGAGATATCAGATATAGTTATTCAGAGGTATGATCTCGGTATTCTGAGAACGGCAACACAGTGACGCTCACGGTTACGGTTATAGGTATAGAAACTCAAAATTTTCAAATAGCAAAGCCCACTTTTTCCCGTCGCAAACTGCTCAGCGCATGCGAAAATCTTAAAAAGCGTTGGAACGGTACGTGTATGACAAAAAATGGACGCGTTATGCACGCACAAAAAAATCAGCTCTGCGAACGGCCAACGAAGACACGATCGGAGCGCACGCAGGAAATTTGCATATGACAAAGGCTAGAAACCAATCACAGAACGCCGTTCGCCAGATATTCAGCGTAGAAAACCGATAAAAAGCTCTCTGATCGTGTTTGGCGTGCATAACGCGTCCGTTTTTTTTTTTTTTTTGTGATACACGTACCATTCCAACGCTTTTTAGGGTTTTTGAATGCACTGAGCATTTTGCGACAGGAAAAAGTGGGCGTTGCCATTTGCAAATTTCGAGTTTCTGTACCTATAACCGTAACAGTGAGCTTCACTTGGTTGCCGTTCACAGAATCCGAGCTCATACCTCTGAATAACTATATCTGAAATCTCATTTCGATCGGTTGAACAAAACAACCGCTAGAGGTCCATATCGGCAAAAACCGGGTGGTCATAAAGTTTCTTTATGACCACCCGGTGTGTGTTTATATATATATATATATATATATATATGTGTGTGTGTGTGTGTGTATATGAGTGTGTGTGTGTGTGTGTGTGTGTGTAAGTGTAAGGAAAAGAGATTCGAGTGCTCCTAAATTTCACCTAATACTTAATCCAAATTCTCTTTTATAAGCAATCACAACCCTTTACCTAAAACGCGACCTAGGAAAAATGTATCTGATAATGTATCACACTAGCCTTTAAGGCACGTGCCGACATTCTTTCGTAGGTACTGGAAATTCCTGAACCACGCAGTCAGTGATCAAATTGATGAAGAAACCGAGATTTCGACACAATTACTGTATAAAATGAAGACAGTCACATTGACACAGCGATACTTACTAACTTTGAGAAACTACTGTTACGATTCACAATTTAACTCATTTATCTGGTCGAGAGAGAAATTTTTACACCTTTTCTAATAAAAACAGCTGGATATAAAGACAAAATTTATAACCCGGTGGAAGACCAATGCTCAGCCTTTCACCCCTTGAGTTGGTAGATTAAATGAGGACCAAGCACGCTCGGGAACTAACTCTGGGGGTCCCGCGACAGGCTGACCACCTGCCCGAGACATATGCTGTATGGCCCCAAGCCCATGGTCAAGAAAGCGGAGATGAGCACCACCAGCCTCGCTCCGCAATGGACTGTTGCACCTCTACTTAGTTAGGAACACCAATGCATAAGATATATCTCAGTCTTCCTCCGAAGACATATTCTTATATGCTGGGAAAAAATTATATGTTAGCAAAGGGATTTCTATTTCAAATGTAGTACAGAATAGCTAAATTTACTTATTGAATATTGCTGTTTTTTAAGATAATAAAAGTGGTTAAATAAATATTTCCTTTTCGCTTTTCAGGTTACTTAGGGGTAATCGAAATTCATACAAAATATTAGCATATTTAGATTTATATTTCGTATTTTATGAATCGGATGTTTTGTGGCATTGTAGAAATGCCAAGCAATTTTGACAATGTTAACAGAGCTGTTAATAAGACACATAAATAATTACAAGATAAAAAGAACTTTTTATATACCATGTTTTTAAACTTTCTGTTGAATCATACAAACTTGACAATTCTATGCATTAATAAATACTTTTTGAAAATTTTTTGATGAATTTTCCCATCAACTTGAAAGAAAATGAAGTTAATTGGAAGTTAACTTGCGTTTAACTTTTCGTTCCCGTCGCTGCCGATAGATGGCTGCACCAATCTACAAAACAAAATTAACTGAAAATGAATTCAATGCTGCTTAAAAATGGCTAAAAGTATTAAAATAATGCATTGACATCGTGTTCTGAGCTATTCGAAAAGTTTCAAATGTCTAGCTAGTCGGGACGTTAGTTAAAAATCGATTTCAAGATTTGTACTGGACAAACACACACACAAACGAGAAAGCGAGTTAATAAAAACATTGTAAAAATATTCACTTGAATATTGCTTTAAACGACTTTAATTATTTTTCAAAAAAAAAAAAAAGAAAAGAGGGGAAACGGAAAAAAGACATCCCTATTTTACCGTTGTAATCGAAGTACATACAATTATCATTCGTCAGCTCATACTTATGAAAAGAACAATTTATTGAATCTATAGTCATAAGTCATCAAGTATTTGTCTTTTAAAAGGTAAAGAGTTCAAGCAAAATTTTCTAACTTGAATCTGATTTGTCTGTCATCCTGCATCTGATAAATGCCTTTAGCGGTTTTTACTTTACAACAAGCAAAACTGCATTGTAAATGACTGTTTTCTAGCGAGTTATACTGTCATACTTTCAGTGAAAATCTGTAAATATTGTAAATCACGTAATTTCCTGATTACTAAAATCTCTCTCAAGGTTATTATTTTTCTGCTTTTCCGTTTTGTTCTATAATACAGGGCGATCCAAAAGTTACTTTATCCATACACACATAAATAACTTTTTAACAAATGAACCCACATACTGGGAATTAAAGGTGAATATAGGACTCGAGGTGGTCTTGAAGTAGCACGCTGGCTTTCGGTACTGAGGGTGCTCGGATCGAATCCTGGCACTCGCCAATAAATACCTCCGTGTCTCG
This sequence comes from Dolomedes plantarius, assembly GCA_907164885.2. Lineage (NCBI taxonomy): Eukaryota > Metazoa > Arthropoda > Arachnida > Araneae > Dolomedidae > Dolomedes > Dolomedes plantarius. The sequence continues at coordinate 251,390,971 of OU015490.1, forward strand.
GCCGGATATGGGCACTTTAAATCCGTAGACCGGAAACTCCCTCTATGAAGGTCATAGAGGGTGGAAGAGGGTACGATTCGACCAGATGTCGCTCCTGTGGAGGCTTGGTCAAAATTGAGGTGGCAACTAGCTAAGACGGACTCCCACCCTTGTGATGCTATATATAAACCGGAGCCGCATACTTCAGCCCGAATCCTATATGGACCTGGCCTGGAACTTCCAGCCAGGGGGCATAAGAAACAACAACAATAAAGGTGAATATACCTCAGTCGATGCTCTTTACGGGGAAATCCTAATAAATACTCAAAGATTGAGACCTATTTCGGTTTGCATAAAATAGTTCGTCTACACATATTGACGAAAAAACGTTCCAGCATCTCAGCGGAAATTTCCAACTGATTTCTGCAGTACCCCAGTAGTGTCGGGCTTATTAGCATACGCCCGCTGTCTTCAACAATCCCTCATGAAAATTGCCCTTCAGTGTTAGGTTTGGTGATCTCCGAGGGCAATGTCCCTTTGCAGTCGAAAACTGTTCGCACCTGCTCCATTGAAACGAGGGATGTAAGTGCAGTTACACCGTCTTGTTGAAACTACGAATGGCCAGTTTTTTTTTCCATTTTGGGGTACAGTGCGTGTACGCAAATCAGCGGATATATTCAAAAACTCTAAGCTACCGAGGAACTGCTGGAAAACATTCGATTGGAAATTACCGCCATTCTGTAGGCGATGCTTCTATGCGTAACTATCAATATGAGGCACCGATTTCGTTTATGCGAAGAGGAAACTTTTGATTTCCACATAAAGAGCAACTAACGAACTATGTTCATCTTGCTCCCGGGATAATCGAGTGATTAGCGTGACAGAAATCGGTACTGAGTATGCTGGAATCGAATCCTGACAAGCGCCACTCCATGTCCCCCATGTTAACGCCGAGTATGGATACGTTAATTCTAGACCTAGGCCAGAGAGTCCCTCCGGCCTAGTTCTGTAGGGTGGATTGTTGGAGCTGGGAGGAGGGTGTGAGCCCCTCTCCCATAGATGCCGCCAGTGGAGGTTCTCGGTTCAAACTGAGGTTGCACCAGGGGCAATGTTGATTCACCTATACGGTTCTCTCATTACAAAAATTGGCACTTCAATTCTACATTTCTTCATTATCCTATTCTGGACCTTGTACCATTAAACCCCAACCAACCAACCCATTACAAAAAAAAAATCAACAATCTTGAGAGTGCATTGAGCAAGTATAAAAAAAAAGTGCATTGTTAAAATAACTGTGTTTAATTTTAATTACAAGTGTGTGGCTTCATTTGTTAAAACGTTATTGGTAAATTTGTGTGTAAAGCGACATTTGGATCCCCGTGTGGGTTTACATATATATATGAAATGACCCGAATGGTCATCTCTTGATATAGGTGCATACATCATGGTCGATGATAATGAAAGAAAGATTCACGTTAAAAAAGAATTTATTCCTTGAAGACAGCAACACATCTTATTTGAAGCCAGCCCCTCGTCTGACGTAGGGTGCGAATAGAGAATTAGGTCAAAGAATGGTTGCCGGGAATTGGCGGAGAGAGTTAGTATATGGAAAGGCGAAGCATCTCGCCAAGGTGTCAGAAAGGTTACCATATGAGAAAGAAAGTGTGTGTATATGTATATATATATATATATATATATATATATATATATATATATATATATATATATATATATATATATATATATATAAATAAATATATATATATATATATATATACATATATATATGTATATATATATATATATATATATATATATATATATGTATATATATATATACCGGGTGTCCAAAAAAAGACCGACGATTTGAAAAATCAATTAAAGAAAAACGGAAGGCGATAGAAATGTACGGTTTGCTGCATTCTGCTTAGGTAACCAGGGAATTTATTCTCACCAATTTTCAAAATTAGTTACAAAGTTCGTCAAAAGAGGGCGCTGCTGATTGGGAAAAACTATAAAACAATGTTTTCGAAATAACCACCGTTCTGCAGCAACAACGGGGAACAGTCTGAGGTCGAAATTCGCAGACTCCCGTGCAAACATTTCACTTTGAATGTTCTGCAAAGCAGCAGAGATGTACTGTTCCAGTTCATCTACAGTTTGTGGACTGTGACGATGCAACTGGTCTTTCAGGTACCCCCAAAGAAAAAAATCGCATGGCGTCAAATCTGGCGAATAGGGAGGCCAATCCATGCCACTTTGCGTATGCTTCTTGCTTTGAAAACATTCTTTTATAGTTTTTCCCAGTCAGCAGCGCCATCTGTTGACGAACTTTGTAACTAAATTTTGAAAATTGGTGAGAATAAATTCCCTGGTTAACCAAGCAGAATGCAGCAAACCGTACAGGTCTATCACCATCAGTTTTTCTCTAATTGGACTAATTCAAATCGTCGGTCATTTTTGGGACACCCGGTATATATATATATATATATATATATATATATATATATATATATATATATATATATATATATATATATATATATATATGTGTATATATATATATATATATATATATATATATAATAAAATTGTTAGTGCAGGAACGATGCCATTTTGGGCCAGAAACAAATTCTTTCTACTAATTTAGAAGCTAAGTTACACATCTCTCTATTTTAAACATTTTCTCATAACCCCCATACAGTTCTTGACACTATGTACCCATACATGCAGTATTTTTCCATAGTTGGCGAGGTTTCTCTGAATGGAAGCTATTAAAAATATATATATCGCAACCTGTAATATAACTGCAATTTTTCAGTCCGTCAAGTACTCTCTATATCCTGAAATGCCTTGCTTATTTTCAGACAATTGTAATGATATATGCAATTTCTTTTATCATTTCTTGGTGATATGATAATTTATGCAATCAGATTTAGAGTAACTCCATTAGCGAACGGAGAATTTTGATTCTATACAAAATCATTATCGATGCTTTTAAAAGACATAACCCCCGTGACTCTCAAATTTAAGGAACCGTAATAATATAGCAGAAAAAAATCACCAACGGTAAGCCCGTGACTCTCAAATTTAAGGAACTGTAATAATATTATAGAAAAAAAAATCACCAACGGAATTATTTGTTGCTCCATCTGCATGTTTTAATGATATTGTTCTACTCAACTGAATTTTTTTACTCTCCGTTGTTAAAAACCAAAAATAAAACAAATTTTACATTTACTTTCTATTTAATGAAACAATTTTGCTCTGTAAATAAACATCTGTTTGAATATTCAAATCTTAATTATAACTTGCAAGAAACAAAGAAAATATTTCATAAAACAAAGCTAACTTCTTTTACACTGTTTAAGAAATCAAAATTTTCTTATTTTTATTTATGTCTGATGTCCTCTATTGAATAAAATAGCTATAAGTTTTGTAAACGGAAAAAAGCAGTTTCGATTGATCACTGCAAGGCTATGTTATAAAAAGCATTCAGTACCTGAAGGGATTTTATTTATAATACAGTCTAGACTTTCAACCTTCATAGAACACAGAATGCCAATATATATATATATATATATATATATATATATATATATATATATACAGAAGGTCGTTCGCACTTTATGGAAACGATTTTGCAATTTGTTTTGGACGTTTGCATTTTGATATAAGAATATGGCAACTTCAGGATAATCGTCTGCAACTGTTTTGTTTTAATTTGAATGTAAAATTGAAGATTTATTTTGAAAATGGCTACAAAAATTGTTAGATCGCTCGAAGGTTACGTAATTACGCTTTCCGAGGAGAAATATTCGTATCAACGTATTATAAAGCGGTGTAAAAATCGCGGTTATGGCATTTCAAGAAAGGCATTTATAATATTATAATAAATTTGAGAGGAAATAAAGCCTAACTTAAAGTAAAAATGAAAACAGGATCGTGAAACCTGATCCTAAGATTGTTCGAACGCATGTAAATATCAAGAAAGTGAAGTCTCTGTTCCTATAAGGAAATCCACCGACTCAAAGATCCATTGCATCGAAATTAGGAATATCTTCTGGCACTGTAAGTAAAATCATTCATAAAGATTTGAAGTTGAAAATGATGTTTAAACCTAAAGTTCATCTGCTTTTGCCAAAGCATATTGCTGACTGAAAAACAAATTGCAGAAAATTGTATGAAAAACACCTAGCTGCTGAAAAATGGAAATTTGTGGTAACACTCGATGAGACATTGTTGTATTTAAGTGACTGTAATAAAAAGAGATCAACTTTCTATTTCTCAACTGACGGGAATGACCCTACGAAATGGCTTCGTCAGTGCACAGAAAAGTTCCCAAAGAGATTCATGATAGTTGCAGGATTTTGTTACAACGGCAAATTGAAAATTCAAAAAAGTCTCGAGCAATGCCAAAATTTATTCACTCTACTATCAGCGAAATATATTAGTACCAATTTTTAAAGAATGCATTCCAGCCTTATATGGAATGGACATTGATAAAGTTGAGCTTCATATGGACAAAGCGTCTAGTCACACGTCTAAATCAACTGCTGCTTATTTAGCAAAGAAAGAATCAGAAACAGGAATAAAGCGTATTCATCTATATATAGGTATGCGGCACAAAAATCGACGATATTTCTACACTCCGAATGGCAACGGCTGCAACTACAAGATGTAAACATTAGCGACCGTCCGCAATTTGCAACCGCGTGTCAACATGGATTTACGCACTGAAATCAGGAACGTTCGAAAGCGAGCTGCACGATCAATTGAAAATTGGGAACAGTCTTAAGAAAGAAAGCGAAGAAATAATTCATTAAGAGAAAGGCGTAAAACAGAGCATAAATATTCGCGAGGTTAAGCTTAACCGTCGCCGGCATAGCAATAAACAACCAGTAATAGTTAATTTTCTACACTTTTTTCAGTACTTGCTGAATTTTTACTCCATTTTATAAGTGAAGAAATTTTCCCAACAATTTATTATTTGATGTGATTATGTGTAGATATCTGAATTGTGAACAATAGCACATACAGAGAGTGATGTAATCCACACTATAATTTAGTACTTGCTGAATTTTTACTCCATTTTTTAAGTGAAAAAATGTTTCCTCAACAATTTCTTATTTGGTGTAATGACAAAGTGTATATATCTTAATTTTGAAAAATAACACATACAGAGAGGGATGTAGTGTTTAAAATCATTGGTGTTTTGGTTTCTCGGTCTTCTCTGTTCTGAAGTAATGGAAATTCAAATTCTTTAATCACGATGTTTTAGAATCAGCCTTATGGAGAATACCCCTTAACAACGTATATTTATGATGATAGATAATGGTAACATTCCTTACGCATGTTATTTTCAGTTGAGTTGTTTTGCAAAAAAAAAATATAAAACTAAAAACGACCACGCTGGTCGCGCAGCGGCTAGTTTAATGGAATACCTGTAAAATCATCTGACGCTTCTCCGGTGGATTTTTGCGCTTTCGGTGTATTAAAACGAACCTTAAGAATACGCCATACAAGAACACTGAACGGACTTTGGAAAACGGTCCAAGAGGTATGGGGTAAAATTGGCATTACAGTACTAAGGAAAAGTTTACTTTCATGAAAAATTCGAGCTAGAACTAATGTCAAGAACTATGGCTATCAGATAGAAGCAAGTCGCCGCAAAATATACGGTATTTATACATAAAACTTAACTATCAAAATTGTTTCCATAAAGTGCGAATGACTTTCTGTATATATATATATATATATATATATATATATACAGTAACCACCGCTTAGAGTGATCAGTGGTTATAAGAATCAACCGTTTATAAGAATCAATATGGCAAAAACAAAACAAATCTATTATTTCCATGTTAAATTTTCGCTTTAAAGAATCAATCCACCGGTTTTAAGAATCAGTTTACACTCTTCGCTTTCCTTTCATTTTTCCAAAAAAGCCACTTAAACCCTCAAACGGTACGAAGTTCTTTCTTTATTCTTTTTAAAAGAAAGAGTGATAAGATGGGATGGAATACAGTCGTAAAACGCATCCCTTTCTTTGTTAGACAGAACATAATAGTTTCCCCTTAAAAGCTTTAGCTAAACACTGTCCTATTAGCTTGACCCGGGGGCATCCTACCCGTGTGGATCCAATTTCACTTTTCTCCACTGACAAACAAAGACAGGGACTCTTTTTTCCCACCTCCCACATCCTGGTTGCAACTTCCTGGACCCTGAAGCACATAAATCTTCGGGGAAGTGTCCACTATCACTTAGGAAAACATGACATTAGTAGATTCAGCACGTTATCAAACCGTGAAACGTAAGCTAGAAGGTGAATCTTGGTCTGAGACTATTGGTATTGAAAGAGGTATAAGCATCCTCCTGAAAACTTCATTACGTCAAACTACCATAGAAAACTTTTTCTTGCACCCTTCCTGTAGTTGAAATGTTAAACTACTAAGCAGGTATGATGTAACAAATATTGGATTTTTTTTCTTCTCTTACTATAATCATGTGTATCTACTTATAGGTCTAGAAATTAATTGTATTTTTAAAATGATAAAAATAATTTTAATAAAAGATAATTAACGTAAATTAAAGAGTATTTTATAGTAAATTATCTAATATATGCATATATAGGTGTGTGTGTGCCTATCCAAAAACCTAAATTTCGGCTATAAGAATCAACCGCTTATAAGAATCAAAAAGAGTAATAACAAACGTGATTTTTATAAGCGGAAATCACTGTATATATATATATATATATATATATATATATATATGTCAGAAATTAATTGGGAAAGGAATAATTAAGTTAAATTTAAAGGGGGCTTAGGGATTAATTCATTTTCGCGGCGCGAAAATGCCACTAGATTTCATATTTCCAGACGCGAGGGTAGAAAAGTAGGTTATTTTCCCCTTTTGAGATTGAGCTTCGATTCGCAGTGTAAAGGAGTCTCGTAGAGAGAAATTATTTTTAGATCATGTACATGATTTGGGCGCGAAAAGAACTTCGAGAAAATTATAATTTGGGCTCTGCGCATGTGCAGGGAGAGTGGAAGCGAGGTTTTGACCTCGAAATCGGCAGAGCGCGGGATAAAAAGTCAATGCCGACGGACGTGTGTTCGCCGGGTCCCAACATGTAAAATGGCGAACGTTTAAATTGGATAGATCCTTGGATCAGTGGTCGTGTTCGAATGAAGAAATAAATATAATCAACTCGAACCGATGCGTATTCAATGTTTACTGGATTACTTCTTGCTACACCACCGGATGACCATGACTGCCATAAATTGTAATATGACGGGTGTAATAGTACGCTCGTCAAAGAGTCGGTAGTGAAGAACTGCAGGGAAACCGACAATGTATAGTGGATTAGCGCAAAGGCGCAAAGTTCTGCAAAAAAAAAAAAAATCAACGGAAACTCAAGTGACTTTGTTATACAAAAAACTTACAGAGAAGGAATAATGGCATCTTACTCAGAAGAACAGGACTTAAAAACACGGTTACACCTGGATGATAGTATGTTAAACCAGGTTGAAGCTCGTGAAGGGGCAGAAACAAATAAAGATGTGAATGAAACTGAGAAAAATGTGATGAAACTAGCTGTTGGCAGTACGCAAACTGAAAAAAGAAAAAGTGACAAATGTATAGAAAGACGAAATCCTGAAAAAGAATTCAAAATACCCAAGTTCGATAGCACAAAAAGTAAAAATATTCTCCCATGGATTACAATGTTTGACGAGAAGGCAAAAGTTGTGGGATTGGATGACAACTGGAAGAAGGACAATTTAATAAATTTCGTGTGTGATGAAGTGCAAGAATTAATTATTTCGACTCAGTTGTACAGAGAAGATTACGATAACTTAAAACAAAATCTACTCACAGTATTTTCACAAAGCAAAGAACAATTAATAACCGAATTCCGAAGGTTGAAATTAGACGAAGACGGCGATCTTTTCGAATATTACAGAAGAAATGGAAATCGGACGGTCGCTCCAAAAAGAAATGATAGACATCCTCACGATAGACTCGCCCCGCCAGATGAGAACACTGTTAACTTTGCAAGATATCAGCAACCCCCTGGAAGGGTTGTCCAAAGCCAAGAAAATCCACATACCAAGTAAGGAAAGCAACGAACAAGAGAATCGCCACATCAAAACATATGCGAGAGAAGTTTTTGGAAATCAGCCTGCAAATCAAGGACAGTTTATTCATAAAGATGACAGAAGGAACTGGACTCATCGACATCCACATCGTTTCCAGGAAAGACAAGAAAATTACGAAAGCGGAATTAATGTCCCTGCGGAAAGGAATCAATCGAACCAACGTCGCTACCAAAACAACTTCCAAAGAGCAAATTACGAAAGGAGAGACCAGAGATGACTGTTAGTCTACGGCCACACGAGCGATTTTTCCCTGAGAAACACAGCTGGAAAACAAGCCCCAAAATATAGATAAGCTTCTGTAACATAGGGGTGGCCAAACACAGCTGTTTTTCCCTTTAGCGGGGGAGTTGTCTGTCGCATTCTCAAGGTCGGCCGCTGGAGGATAGAACCAGACCTATTTTTTCTAGCTGGATTTCAAGCTAAATCGGTGGCCACACGTGCGTGAAAACACTCGCTGGTAGTATTCAAGACGTTTACGTAAAGATAGGGTATAATGTACAGAGCCTGATTATAATAATTTTAATCCGATTTTTTTTATTATTCCCATTTCTCTTGCTGCTATATTCGTGTGTTCTAGTAATTTTTTATACTTAAATTTTTTATATTTAAAATATCATGGATTATTACTTGGATAGCGAACTTTTGATCTTAGAAATAGAAAAATATCCATGTCTTTATGATGCACGGACAAAGGATTTCAAAAACCGGGAACTAAAAAGAGAAACATGGATGACCGTAACAAAGAATGTTATTGGGGAAAAATGGGACCAGATGGACGAAAATGGAAGAAATAAAATTGGTAATTAGTAAAACAAATTAAATTTTATTTTTTAAGTTACAAGTTATAACCTAAGTTGTAAGTAGGTGATAGTTATAACTAGATCGTGGATTATATACAATTGCATACAATATTTTCTGATTTGCATATGTCTTTCTATTAAGTATATTATAAATAAAAATTGCATTCGCTTCAGAAAAAATATATTATGTAAAAGTTATATCCCCGCTTTACACATCTGAACAACAACAGAAACCTTATTTTAAATATGTTCTTTTGTTCAGGTAAGTAATATTTAGATCAATATTTAGATAACTAAGTAATATTTAGACCTATTTCTATTTGAAGTGCATATTTATATTTTTAAGTGTATATTTGCATGGATATTTTGCCATTTTTAAGTGCATATAATCCGCTGTCTTGTTATAACAAGAGGGCATTATACAAAACTTGCTAGTATACAATTTTAAAGAATTTGATACAAAATTATTGCTGTTATTAGTTAGTAGCTTGTACTGTGTACTCGTAACAATAAAGTTCCTATTCTGCAATGTTGCAAGTATCGACATTCTATAATACTCAAAAAACTTGTCTGGGTATCCTTTCAGCTTACTGTGTAGAACTGTAAATTTTCCCTTTACTGATCTCTCACTTATAAGAGGATGTTCCCAGTACTTTCTTTGACGTCGACGACGTTGTCGGCGAACAATTAATAAAGCACATAACGCGTTAACAGCATTTTCATTTATTGAAACTGGATTCATGTTGTACTGCAAAGCACAAACGACTGACCTCGCATGAAGAAACCGCACGTGTGGCCGGCGTAGATTTTCAAGATGCGGGAAAAGTCCCAGCGGGGGAAAAAAATGTCACATGCACGTGTGGCCGGCTGGTGTAGATTTTCAAGCGCGGGGAAAAGCCGTACCCGGAAAAATCGCTCGTGTGGCCGTAGCCTTAGTTCCAACTCGGGTGAGTGATACCCATTTTCAATGCCTATTAGACACAGGCTCTACAGTTACCCTGATGTCAGAATCATTATTTAAATTAATTAAGGACTTTAAAAATTTAACTTAGATAATATTATTTTAAATCAGACTGAGGGTCAAGTAATTGTTACAAATTTAATAAAAACAAATGTTACAATTGGCTATGTAATTAGAGAAATTGAAATTTTAATTATTAAGAGTGAATTACCATATTTATTACTGAGCTTAGAATATATGAGATTATTTAAATTAGATATTGATTTAAGAAATTTAAAAGTATTTCAATTTAATAAAGAAATAAAACTGTGTAATGAGAATAATTTTGTTAATCCATATGCATTTAATTTTCAAAGAATAAAATTTGGAAATTATTGGGATAACATGTATAATGGTAAAATATATTATAATGATAATAATATGTGTGATTTTAAAAGGGTAAACAAAAATGTATATGAAAATAGAAAATATTTTAAGGATTGGAATTTGAATGGTAAAAGAAAGTTTTATAAAGGTAGAAATTTTGTTAAGAGAAACTATTTAAGATATGATCACTGTCTTGAGCATAACAAAAGGACTGTTTATAAAAATTGTATGAACCATAATATGAGAAATGTTTTTCTAAATGACTATAAACCCCTGAATTTTGACAATAACCAAGGTATGAGACACTCAAATGTAAATAATGAGAATTCAAACAATATAACGAGTAAGGATTGTAAAGTTCAAAATTTAAAAGAGCCATCAGGTATCCCCGATGATACATTGAATACTCTGTTTAAAGAGCCCGGTGATGTTTTGGACATTGTGACACCAGAACAAATTCCCGAGGACTGGCCCCAATTAGAAAACATTTTAGAAGCTTTCGGACATATCTTTTCAAAAAATAAATATGGTGTTGGAAAAATTAAATTAGAACCCCAAAAGATACATTTAACTTCAGAACTCCCAATTGCACAAAGGCCATATCGTACATCCCAAACTGAAAATGCAGAAATAAAAAGACAAATCGACGAATTGTTAAATGCAGGTTTTTTAAGCCCTCACATTCCCCATTTAGCGCCCCAGTAACTTTGGCAAACAAGAAAGGTGAAGGAAAAACCAGGCTATGCATAGACTATAGAAAATTAAATGTAATTACAAAAACTGATTCAGAACCCATACCACGAATTGATGACTTATTAGATCAACTAGCCCATGCGAATTATTTCTCAACATGAGACTTAACTTCAGGATATTGGTATATTGAAATACACGAACGTGACACTGAAAAATTGGCATTCACAACTAATTTTGGACTTTATGAGTGGAAAAGATTACCGTTTGGATGGAAAAATGCACCAAGTGTCTTCCAGAGAGCAATAAGACAAATTCTAAACAAATACCAAATCAACTATGACTTGAACTATTTTGATGACATAATAATCTTTTCAAAAACTTTTGATGAACACATAAAACATTTAGAGGAAATTTTTACAATTTGTCAAAAAGGAAATATCAAATTAAAGAAATCAAAATGCCAGTTTGCTAAGAAAGAGATAAAATTTTTAGGATATGAAATTTCACATGGAAAATATTCACCCCATAATGTAAACATTGAAACAATAAAAAAATTACTACCACCCAAAAATGTTAAGGAATTGCAAAGATTTTTAGGCTCAATCAATGTTTATCAAAAATTTATACAGGACTATGCAAAACTAAGACTTCCACTAAACAAATTGCTCAAAAAGGATGTAAAATGGGATTGATCCCAAGAATGTCAAAATTCATATCAGAGACTAAAAGATGAATTAATTTCCAAGCCAATTTTAACTTTATTTAACCCGAATTATCCTTGCCACCTTTTTGTCGATGCGAGTCAAGAAGAAGTTGCTGCTGTTCTAAAATAAAAACACCCTGATGGTCAACTACACCCAATCGCTTTTCATTCAAGACAATTAAAGAAACACGAAAGAAACTATGCCATTACAGAACTTGAATGTTTGACAATAATTGACTCAATTGATAAATACCATTGTTACTTACATGGGAAGAAATTCACGATTCATTCGGATCATTCAGCCTTGCAATGGCTCAAAAATGTTAAAAATTTAACTGGACGACTGTTTAGATGGTCTTTAAAACTCTCCATGTATGATTATGAGATAATACACACAAAAGATAAACACAATTATGAAGCTGATATGCTATCAAGAAATCGTATAAGTCACTTTGTATCCCAATATTGTTATTTTTTAAGCACAGATGAAATCATTCAAGGACAATTAAATGGTAAAGTAAACAATGTAAAATACAAGAAATACAATGGAGTTTTAACAGTGAAAAAGAAAAATCTAGTCAAAATTGTAGTTCCGCCATCATTAAGACTAAAATTAATAACCTCTGCACATGAAAAATTTGGACATCCAGGTGTGAAAAAAATGTTACAGTTAATCTTCCCTATTTACTATTGGCAAGATATAATAATATATATTTTAGATTTTGTTCGTTGTTGTGAAACATGTCAGAAGAAAAAAAAATCGACTCAGAGAAAATTCGGACTGATGGAGCAGGTACCAGTTGCCCACGAACCATTTGACCTAATTTCAGATGATACAATTGGAGGTTTTAACTATTATAACTCGACAAAAAAAATCTTCATCTGGTGATTGATCATGTGGCAAGATATATTTGGACTTTTCCTTCTAAGAGTCTAACAAGTAAGACATATACAAACTGTTTAAAACAAATTTTCAAGATTAAAGTTCCTAAACAAATATTAAGAGACAGAAATGCTGCATTTACTTCCTCAAGGTTTAAAAAATTCTTTAAACATCACAATGCAAAACAATTATTAACGACAGCCCATAGGCCACAGTGTAACGGAAAAAGTGAAAGATGAAATCAAACTATAGTGGCAAAATTAAGATGTAAAGTAAACACTTCAAAAAAAATTCCATGGACCAAAACTTTAGACCAAGTAACTTCTGAATATAATAACCAACCCCATAGTGTAACTGGATTCCCCTCGAATTACCTTTTATTTGGAAATTTACCATATGACTCACTATTGCCGAAAACAACTTCATTAAATTATCCGCCAGTTGAAGAAGCAAGAGAGATTGCAGTACAAAGAACCATTCAGCACCATAAAATTAATAAACAGAGATATGATAAACATTTTGTAAAGTCAAACTTTAAAATTGGTGACTTAGTAATGTACGAAGAATTTAAATATCCAAATTCAAGAAAACTAAACCCACCTTATTCAGGCCCTTATAAAATCTTAAGTCAACTTTCTAATGTTAATTTTGAAATTGATAGACCCAACCAATACACTGGGAAAAAGAGTGAAATTGTGCACTCAACCAGATTATGGCATTTTCATCCACATATTGAATTTAAATTAAAATAATTTTGTTTCATGCATAATTTCTTGGGGAGGGGGGGGAGAAATAAGAAAAGATTTTAGTATGAATTACAAGTAAAAAATTGAAATTATAAAATTATGAATGTTAATGAGTAAATAAAATGATAAAATTGGTATTGGTAATATTGTGGAATTAAAATATAATATGATTTGTATTGAATTTATTGGTTTTTAACAACTGTGTGTTTTCAATCGAAATTTAGTAACTAATGAAAGAATTTTTCTAAACTTAATTTTTGGATTATTTTGAAATGTTTTGTTACCATTTTTTATAATGTTTTGGTTTGTTTAATGTGCTGAACTGTTTCTGCATTTCCCAAATATGACCCTACTTCATAACTCAGAGGTCCATTTCTTAATTGATTTTATATGTTGGGTGCCTAACACCCTTTTGACTCCACTTAGGTGGTTAAACTTTCTGTGTTGTCTTTAAAAAATAAGCTATCTATTGATTAAACTTTCTACTAGGAAACTTTTGTATGTGATTTTCTGGATCTTCTGAGCCAACAACCGAATGTGACAACCCTACTTCTTTCATCTTTTAGTAAATTTTCTCCTTCTTGAATGCTCTGTCTTATCACCCACCTCTAATCCACGTTTTGGAAGTCATCCCAACCTCATTATATCATTCTAAAATAAATTGTACTTCACTTGTTCAGGCACCATGTGCTGATTAAACCTGATGAAAATTGTTTATTTCGCGCTGTTTAATTAGCGATAATTTACAATTAAAAATTTGCTTTCTGCGCATGCTCAGTGACATTTTTAAATCTGGCTTTAGATACTCACTAAGCACGAGGCCGCTTAAACATTAATTTGTTTCTGCGCATTATTATGATTTTCAACATTTGGCAATGATGTGTTGAGTATAATTTGTGTATTAGTACATTTATTTACTATCTAGCCGTCATGTTTTACCGGGTACCGACTGGTTTTAATTTTGAATTAGAAAGAGGAATTATTTTTATCAGAAATTTTTCTAAACAAAGTTGGCATCCTAACACCTTAGTAAAATATTTTGGGAAAAACGTCTCCCGCAAAAATTTAAAAAATTCCCTTTTCATAAAATTTTGGTGAATGATTTATGTTTCTCTATAGTTTTACGGGGTATTTGATTGTAATTAGTAGCAGAAAAGTCATTAAAGAAAATTATTTTCAAATTGTTTTTATTTTCAGAATATAAGCATTTACAGAAATATTTTTTAAAAGATTATCCATTGAAATGGATTGTGTTTTTAGGTAATAGTCGTTAGACAGAAACGTCTTATTTAATTCGGAGTTTTCAGAAACCCAATTTTTACTTTAAGTAGAGAGGCAGCACATAAGTGTGGTAAATGTTCATTTCCTCAGATTTAATTAATAAAGTTTAGGCGTCTAAATGCATAAAGTTATATAGAATAGGACTTAGAAAATGCTTTTCTCTACCATTTCATCTATAACGCTATATTCAGCTGGTAGCGCTATTTATTTAAATATAGAAAATATAAGGTGTGTCAGATGCAATACAAAGTATCGTTAAAAATATATTAATTGCCTTTTACATCCTTGAAATATATTAATAGTGGGAAAATTTATCTATTGCTTTAAAATAAAAAAAAAATTATTCTTTGAAGAAATTATTTTTTTTATGTCCTATGCTTAGGCAAACATTATGTCCGTGTTTGATCAGAAATGTATCAATAGTATCTGGGAATAGCTGAGATCTGTTCCTGGATTTATGAAAGAGAAAAACATGAAACGGAATCAGTTGTAGATTTAACAACCTAATGGTCTTAAGCCCATCAAATTTTTAGGCCCCTCTCAGAACTGAATTTCGTAGTTTTCTTCCAGATAGTAAACATTACAGACTTCCATGGAATCATATCTTAAAAAATTTAACTCAGTATCTATTGAATATTTTACAATTCCCCCGTAAAGAAGTGTTCCCAATAGCTACCTTAAAATTACCAAAAAAATATGTTTGAAATTTTAAGTTAAAAAATATTTCTTACCTGAAACCTTTATTAAATTGATAAATTCCTACTACAGTCGAACCTCGTTATAACGAACTTTATGGGACGAAAGGTTTTGTTCGTTTTATCCGGTGGTTCGCTATATCCGAACCGTTAAGAAAAATGCTGGAGTTCACAAAATGTCATTACTCATAATGTCAAAAACTCTTCATGTATTAAAAAAATGATAAAATCTATTAAAAATAATCATTAATGAATTAAATCGACTAAAATCGAATACATTAAACTGACAGAATACTAATTAAATTACGTACAACAGGAAAACGGCGGGACCACAATTTTCATTCGTTATATCCACGAGTTCGATATATACCGGGTTCGTTACAACGGGATTCGACTGTAGTACTATTAGACGCTGATTATGGGCGAATTGCTCTCTTTACAAAAGATATATTTATAGATATAGCATTTTGGGATGATATTTTTCATCAAATGCAATTTCATATGAAGATAAATTTACATATAAAAGTGCTTGAACAATTTGAAATTTACTTAAAAACATTAAATTTCAAGATTTATTACATGCTTAATTTTCATATATCAGCTGAACCAAGAGCTTCATTTCCATATTCTTACTTTTTAGGAAAGGTTTTAAAATAACTTTATCCGAGGATTCATGTAAATTTTATTGATAAATCTCTAAGGGAAAAAATTAATTTTTTTCTTGGGTTATTTTATTCTAGAACCTCTATGCTATTTTAAGATTTCAAATCATGAAACTACTTGGGCTAAAAATAAACTGAAAATACTTCTGAAGGGCTGATAATTATAGACATTATATACGTTTTATCTATCTCTGAAAACATAGTTGAACATTCTGGTTACTCTGTTTTATTCTAAAACTTTATAATATTATTAAAGTCAATTGAATAAATATATTTTTTATAAAAATTTGTGTCTTGGATTCACCTAAAACAATAAACAAAATTTTCCTGATATTAAACTACTCTTACTGTAATAGCAATGAAAATAATAACCCCTCAACTGACAAGAATTATTTTTCTTCTATACTATCCCATTCGTATCAAAATTTAAAATACTAATGTATAGATAAAAAACAGTTCCGTAACTGACTGACTGTCATATAACGCACAGACCAAACCGCTGGACTTAAAGGTCTGAAATTTTGCATGGCAACTCTCCTTATACTGTAGGGGTGCACTTAGAAATAGTTTTGAAAAATTCTACTTAGATTTTTTAAATTAAACAGCTTAATAAAAGCTGTTTTTGTAACTTTTTTAAAGTTTGCATTTAAAATAATAATCTACGGGTTACAAAATTTATATCACGAGAAAGATCATAAAAAATTACCTTGAAATGAAATCTTTTTCGAATCCTTACCTTCATTTTCTGATTTTTGGTGAATTTTCATGATTAAATTTTAGAATTTAGTTTATTAAATGTTGATCACGTGATTTCTTTTCTTTTTGTGATACATTAAATTAATTTTACGTGCATAACAAAGAAATAAATTGACAAAAAAATACTAAAATACGGTAAAAGATAAAATATAACCACTAGATTAATTGAGATGGAAATTTTCAAAGAATTTAATTCAAATTAGTATGTTTTATGGATATTAAACATACAAATTAATTGCCTACATTGACCATTGTATTGAATTTGAATATTTTCTTCTACATTATTTTGTCTATAAAAATATCCTTTACGATTTTTTTATACATATATATATTTTTGGCATTTCCAGAGCGAAGCAGAGATATTCAGCTAGTAATAGATAAAATTGCTTCCTCAAAAGACAAATATCTCAGAAAATCACTAAAATTCTTCAAATCAGCATCTTATTAAAAATTTCAGAGAAAAAAATCCAATCATCTCGCTTGGATAATAAATCATTTTGCAAAAATTAATCGAAGCGAAGAACATTTTCCCCAACAGTTCAAATTAATATCTCAGTAATGATTAATCATGCATTCAGGAATTAATATTTTTATGCTGAAGAGTTTAAACACAGAGTCACTATTTATAGAGAACATTATAATATTTGAGTTCATTAATCCCTGTCGACCTGAATAAGTGCTTCAAAATTGATGCGTAGAGTACTGAAGCTATTTCAAATCCCCTAAATTGCATTAGCTATTATATTAGCATTTAGGTATGATTAAGAAACTAAATTATTGATAATCCGCTGGGTTATAAATATACTGGAAGTACTTCAGAAGAGCAGGCATGTATAGATATTATATACGTTTTATCTAGGCATGAAAAGATAACTGAAGCTTGCAGGTAACGCTGTTTATACTGACACCTCTATAATATTTTTTAAGCCAAGAGAAAAATTTTACTTTATATGCTTTATCTAGGCATGAAATGATAATTGAAGCATGCAGGTTACGCGGTTTTATACTGACACCTCAATAATATTTTTAAGCCAAGGGAAAAAATATACTTTTTATGAGAATTCTTATCCTAAATTCTCTAAATACAAGAAAATAATTTTTGTCTCAAATTACTGCCGTTCGCCGAAAGACATAAAAACAGCAATCCCTCAACTGACATTTTTTTTCTTTTAATCTTTCCCATTCCTATCAAAATTTAAAATAATGAAAATCAAAATTGCTTCAGCAAAAGGCAAATAACCTAAAAATTATCCATTTTTTTAAAATTAGCATCTTATTAAGGATTACAGAAAAAGAACTTGAGTAATAAATCATTTTGCAAAAATTAATCGAAGCAAAACACATTTCTAACAGTTAAAATTACTTACCTCAGCGATGATTAATCATGCATTCAAGAAACAATATTTTTATGCTGAACAGTTTAAATTCAGACGAACCATTTATATGGAACTGGAATTTATTTAAGTTTATTAATCCCTGTCGACCTGAATAAGTGCTTCTTAATTGATGCGAAGAGTACTAAATCCGTTTCAAAGTCCCTAAACTTCATTAGCTTTTATTAGTATTTAAGTATAATTAAAATACTAAATTATTAATAGATTTATTTTTTTCTTAAAGAGTTCAAATACAGAGGCACCATTTATTGGGAACTGGATATTATTTGGGTTCATTAAACCCCGTAGACCTGAATACGTTTTTCAAAATTCATGCGAAGAGTACTGAAGCTGTATCAAATTCCCTAAACTGTATTATCTATTGTTAGCATTCATGTGGGATTAATAAATTAAATTGTTAATAGATTAATTTTTTCTAAAAGACTTCAAATACAGAGGCATCATTTACTGGGAACTGGATATTATTTGAGTTCATTAATCCCTGTAGATCTGAATACGTTTTTCAAAATTCATGCAAAGAGTACTGAAGCTGTATCAAATTCCCTAAACTGCATTAGCTATTGTTAGCATTCATGTGGGATTAATAAACTAAATTATTAATAGATTAATTTTTTCTAAAGGAGTTTAAAAATAGAGGCTTCATTTATAGGGAACTGGATATTATTTAAGTTCGTTAATCCCTGTCCACCTGAATAGGTGCTTCAAAATTGGTGTGAGTACTAAAAGTGTTTCAAAGTCCCTAAACTGCATTAGCTTCTATTAGTAATTAGGTACAATGAAAAAACTAAATTATTAATATATTAAAATTTTCCAAAAGTGCTTAAATATAAAGGCACCTTTTATATGAACTTGCTTTTATTTAAGTTCATTAATCCCTGTCGACCTGAATAAGTGCTTCAAAATTGATGCAAAGAGTACTAAAGCTGTTCATAAGCCTCTAAATTGCATTACGTATCATTAGCATTTAGGCACGATTAATAAGCTAAATCATTAATAGATTATTTTTTCTAGAAATAGATTATATAATATTATAATATTATTTTTTTCCATACAAGTTTTTCAAAAGAATTGAAAATTACAGCTAAAAGAATTGGACTTTTATCGAAAATACCGTTTTATGGGGCCTGCCCATAGTTAATTTTCTTTAACTCTTGAACGTGCAGTCACAATTTCCATAGTTATCTGTCGACCTGAATAAGAGTTTCATAATTGATGTGGAGAATACTAAAGCTGTAATTAGCATTTAAGTACAAATAATTATTTAATCTATTAATAGATTATATTTTTCCAAAAAGAGATACCCATGCAAATTTTTACAAAAGAATTGAAATTTACAGATAATAGAAATGGATTTTAATCAGAGATGCGATTTTATGGGGCCTGCCCTTAGTTAATTTTCTTAAACTCCTCAACTTGTTTTCAGAATTTCCGTGATAGTCTGATTCAATCGCTTTTAGAGTAAGATTACAATGTGTGAAGGACCAGAAAGTGGAAATATGACTAAATAATGTGTCGTTTAATTAATGTGTTTCGTGCCCTTTGAACCGAAAACGAGATTTCGTCTCGGCTCAAAGAGTCCGAGAGCTATGTGATAGAAAAAAAAAAAGAATTTTCCATCGCCTTCCGTTCTTGGGATTTTAGTAATAACTTTAATTTTCAGAAGCCTGTAAGCTTTTTACTTTGATTTCTAAACTGGATTATTTAGAAAACTTCTTTTTTCATGACGTTGAAAATTTGGTTAACGATAGTAATTCGGATATTCGTGTCAAAGTTGCTTGGAAAGTTATTGTGTACTAGTTTTTTCTTTGTATTTATTTATTTATTTATTATTATTTTTGACCTGATATTCTAAGGCTCTTTCCCTTTTTGTGTGTTTTTTTTACTGCATGTTTCCTACTCTTTTCCACTTCTCTTGTTGGGTAAAAACACTCCTTTGGTGCAATTTACTTACCGTGGCTGAGTGTGTAGGCGTTTGGTTGTTTTTTTCCGGTTGATGAAAGTGATTTTTGGTTTTGAAATTCAAATCGATATCTTTTTAACTGTTCTTAATAGAAACGTATTAAGGTTATTTCCTCATGCAGAGCTAAAATGATTTAAAACACAATTATTTTCATAAGAAGAGAAGAAAATCAGCGAGAATAAAAATTATCTAAAACAAATCGAAACTTATTATGATCAAGACGATTCCTGAAATTTCTAAAATTAACTGTAAATAAACAATCTAAAGCGAAAAGGAATGCAATCCATACCAGACATCACTAATGTTACAAATTTTATCTGTACAATTTTTTTTTAAAAATAAACGTTTAATTGCTAAAAGAGTAAAAAAAAAATATGGAAAAAATTTAACAATACACTTTGGCATTGAAATGCATTTCACTTAAAGGCAGGCTGACAAACTGTGAAGTAAAACATTTGATTAAGAAAAAAAATGGCTATAAAAAATTTGTTAGTCAGAATTTTTGCGAGCCAGAATTTCATATAGTTACCTTAAAAACAAATATTGAATATATGAGTGCAACGTTGAGGTTCATTACTAATCAGTTCGTATTAAATCCCTTTTAAATGAAATTATACTTTACCGAAACTTCGAAAGCATGCTTCTGAAATATTATCTTTTCATTAGCATTATTTTTATCTGAAGATACTTGATACTTCAGCTAATATTATTTTAATCCATAATTATTCTTAGCACAGTAAATAAACTTAGAAGCAAATAAAAAAAAAGAGGAAGCGAGTCTGGAATTAACACTTAGCGAGTTGTGCTAAAAGAGAAGGAAAAAGAAATAAGCCAAACACATTAAACGTAAGCCAACTCAGTTTCCTAGCAATTTAAATTTATTTAAAAGCTCTTTACTCATCCACTTAACGTTAAACATGCATTAATCAATAATATCGTATACTTTGTCCCCAATTTTACTTTCGACGAAACTTTTAAAGGCATTTCCCCCCCCACAAATTTGTAATCGATAATCCCAAAGGAAAGTAATTACAAGTTTCTAAAAAGCAGAAAGAGCTCACGCGGGTAAATTTCTTTCGCTTTTTCAACTCGAACTAAACGTGGTAGCTAAGTTACAGACATTTAAGCATGCATACAAGAGAAATTTTTAGCTATCGATTATTTTCTTTGTCTCGTGTTTAATCTAACGATAATATTGTCTCTTCCCCCCGTGCATAATGATTGACAAAATGAGAAATAACGAAAATCAGGAGTGGAATGAGTCATTCTTAGAATCCCTTTCTGTATGTTTTAGTAGCTTAGGCAAGTAAACGCAGAGATTTTCTCCCAGTACAGGTAGCATAAAATTGAAAAGATATAATTCTAATTAAAGAGTTAAACATATTAATGGTATATGAAAAATAAAACCCTAAAGAAATTACATCTTTTTAAGATGTCATAGAACTTTTAGAATAAAATTATATGAGAAATAACGAAATGAGAAATAACGAAAATCAGGAGTGGAATGAGTCATTCTTAGAATCCCTTTCTGTATGTTTTAGTAGCTTAGGCAAGTAAACGCAGAGATTTTCTCCCAGTACAGGTAGCATAAAATTGAAAAGATATAATTCTAATTAATAAAGTCAGAGTTAAACATATTAATGGTATATGAAAAATAAAACTCTAAAGAAATTACATCTTTTTAAGATGTCATAGAACTTTTAGAATAAAATTATATGAGAAATAACGAAATGAGAAATAACGAAAATCAGGAGTGGAATGAGTCATTCTTAGAATCCCTTTCTGTATGTTTTAGTAGTTTAGGCAAGTAAACGCAGAGATTTTCTCCCAGTACAGGTAGCATAAAATTGAAAAGATATAATTCTAATTAAAGAGTTAAACATATTAATGGTATATGAAAAATAAAACTCTAAAGAAATTACATCTTTTTAAGATGTCATAGAACTTTTAGAATAAAATTATATGAGAAATAACGAAATGAGAAATAACGAAAATCAGGAGTGGAATGAGTCATTCTTAGAATCCCTTTCTGTATGTTTTAGTAGTTTAGGCAAGTAAACGCAGAGATTTTCTCCCAGTACAGGTAGCATAAAATTGAAAAGATATAATTCTAATTAAAGAGTTAAACATATTAATGGTATATGAAAAATAAAACTCTAAAGAAATTACATCTTTTTAAGATGTCATAGAACTTTTAGAATAAAATTATATGAGAAATAACGAAATGAGAAATAACGAAAATCAGGAGTGGAATGAGTCATTCTTAGAATCCCTTTCTGTATGTTTTAGTAGCTTAGGCAAGTAAACGCAGAGATTTTCTCCCAGTACAGGTAGCATAAAATTGAAAAGATATAATTCTAATTAATAAAGTCAGAGTTAAACATATTAATGGTATATGAAAAATAAAACTCTAAAGAAATTACATCTTTTTAAGATGTCATAGAACTTTTAGAATAAAATTATATGAGAAATAACGAAATGAGAAATAACGAAAATCAGGAGTGGAATGAGTCATTCTTAGAATCCCTTTCTGTATGTTTTAGTAGCTTAGGCAAGTAAACGCAGAGATTTTCTCCCAGTACAGGTAGCATAAAATTGAAAAGATATAATTCTAATTAAAGAGTTAAACATATTAATGGTATATGAAAAATAAAACTCTAAAGAAATTACATCTTTTTAAGATGTCATAGAACTTTTAGAATAAAATTATATGAGAAATAACGAAATGAGAAATAACGAAAATCAGGAGTGGAATGAGTCATTCTTAGAATCCCTTTCTGTATGTTTTAGTAGCTTAGGCAAGTAAACGCAGAGATTTTCTCCCAGTACAGGTAGCATAAAATTGAAAAGATATAATTCTAATTAAAGAGTTAAACATATTAATGGTATATGAAAAATAAAACTCTAAAGAAATTACATCTTTTTAAGATGTCATAGAACTTTTAGAATAAAATTATATGAGAAATAACGAAATGAGAAATAACGAAAATCAGGAGTGGAATGAGTCATTCTTAGAATCCCTTTCTGTATGTTTTAGTAGCTTAGGCAAGTAAACGCAGAGATTTTCTCCCAGTACAGGTAGCATAAAATTGAAAAGATATAATTCTAATTAAAGAGTTAAACATATTAATGGTATATGAAAAATAAAACTCTAAAGAAATTACATCTTTTTAAGATGTCATAGAACTTTTAGAATAAAATTATATGAGAAATAACGAAATGAGAAATAACGAAAATCAGGAGTGGAATGAGTCATTCTTAGAATCCCTTTCTGTATGTTTTAGTAGCTTAGGCAAGTAAACGCAGAGATTTTCTCCCAGTACAGGTAGCATAAAATTGAAAAGATATAATTCTAATTAAAGAGTTAAACATATTAATGGTATATGAAAAATAAAACTCTAAAGAAATTACATCTTTTTAAGATGTCATAGAACTTTTAGAATAAAATTATATGAGAAATAACGAAATGAGAAATAACGAAAATCAGGAGTGGAATGAGTCATTCTTAGAATCCCTTTCTGTATGTTTTAGTAGCTTAGGCAAGTAAACGCAGAGATTTTCTCCCAGTACAGGTAGCATAAAATTGAAAAGATATAATTCTAATTAAAGAGTTAAACATATTAATGGTATATGAAAAATAAAACTCTAAAGAAATTACATCTTTTTAAGATGTCATAGAACTTTTAGAATAAAATTATATGAGAAATAACGAAATGAGAAATAACGAAAATCAGGAGTGGAATGAGTCATTCTTAGAATCCCTTTCTGTATGTTTTAGTAGCTTAGGCAAGTAAACGCAGAGATTTTCTCCCAGTACAGGTAGCATAAAATTGAAAAGATATAATTCTAATTAATAAAGTCAGAGTTAAACATATTAATGGTATATGAAAAATAAAACTCTAAAGAAATTACATCTTTTTAAGATGTCATAGAACTTTTAGAATAAAATTATATGAGAAATAACGAAATGAGAAATAACGAAAATCAGGAGTGGAATGAGTCATTCTTAGAATCCCTTTCTGTATGTTTTAGTAGCTTAGGCAAGTAAACGCAGAGATTTTCTCCCAGTACAGGTAGCATAAAATTGAAAAGATATAATTCTAATTAAAGAGTTAAACATATTAATGGTATATGAAAAATAAAACTCTAAAGAAATTACATCTTTTTAAGATGTCATAGAACTTTTAGAATAAAATTATATGAGAAATAACGAAATGAGAAATAACGAAAATCAGGAGTGGAATGAGTCATTCTTAGAATCCCTTTCTGTATGTTTTAGTAGCTTAGGCAAGTAAACGCAGAGATTTTCTCCCAGTACAGGTAGCATAAAATTGAAAAGATATAATTCTAATTAAAGAGTTAAACATATTAATGGTATATGAAAAATAAAACTCTAAAGAAATTACATCTTTTTAAGATGTCATAGAACTTTTAGAATAAAATTATATGAGAAATAACGAAATGAGAAATAACGAAAATCAGGAGTGGAATGAGTCATTCTTAGAATCCCTTTCTGTATGTTTTAGTAGCTTAGGCAAGTAAACGCAGAGATTTTCTCCCAGTACAGGTAGCATAAAATTGAAAAGATATAATTCTAATTAAAGAGTTAACATATTAATGGTATATGAAAAATAAAACTCTAAAGAAATTACATCTTTTTAAGATGTCATAGAACTTTTAGAATAAAATTATATGAGAAATAACGAAATGAGAAATAACGAAAATCAGGAGTGGAATGAGTCATTCTTAGAATCCCTTTCTGTATGTTTTAGTAGCTTAGGCAAGTAAACGCAGAGATTTTCTCCCAGTACAGGTAGCATAAAATTGAAAAGATATAATTCTAATTAAAGAGTTAAACATATTAATGGTATATGAAAAATAAAACTCTAAAGAAATTACATCTTTTTAAGATGTCATAGAACTTTTAGAATAAAATTATATAAACCGTATCTGTTCTAGGAGGAATGCTGGGCCAGGTTCGACGTTTTTATACTGTGTATCATAATTTAAAGCTTTTTATCTCCGAATAGGGGTCCATGGCACCTAATGGGTAGCACATCGGAATTTGGCACTGAGGATACTCGGCTCGGATCCCGACAAGCGTTCCTAAAGGCCTTCGTGTCTATGCCGTATATGGGCACGGTAAATCCGTAGACTGGAAAGTCGCTTGATGTGTCATTTGGGTGGGATGATCCCTCCAGATGTCACCTCTGAGGGTGCTGGTTTTAACCCTTTCAGGGGCAACAACCTGCACCATGCAAACGGTGCAATTTTTTTTCTCGATTTTTTTAACCTAAAAAATTTTGACAGGTTTTCCAATTAAAGGTTGTAAAATGATTTTACTTCTGTAAACTGGTAACAGATGGCAGTACTAGCCATTTTTCTGCTCGTTTAACTGGAATACATTGAATGCAAGTGAAAGGAGGACGAGATGTAAGCGTTTGCACTGTGCAAACAGCGCCCCTCGTTAAGTGCCACCAGGGGGCAATGCTGATTCACCTATTCAGTGCCCCCACTACAAGAAACCAACAAGCCTCTCGGTGTACAGGGAGAATATCGAAAACAACGTGCTTGCCACGTAAGAAAAAAAAAAGAAATTTCAGAATGGTGTATTTTTATGAATTGTCTTATTGAAAAGGTTTTATGTAAAATTGTCTGTATGAAATATTGAGAAGCATGCCTTTGTTCTTATTTTCTCTATACCTAGATATAGCATTATTACCTTATAGATAAATATCAATAATATTGCCTCTACGATTGTTTAATTTTCAAAACTGTTTTCTTTATTTTTGTTTCTCTCAAGTTGTGTGCTAATAAATAAAAAAAATTTCCCTTTTCCACTTATTTTGATTACTATATTTTGTAATATATTAAAATTCTCTTTACAATAAACTTACACAGGATATGAATTTCACCATATTTTTATAGAAAAATATAAAAATTGCTTGGAGGGTTAATAATTTTTTTTATATGAACGTCATATATTTACTATATGTTATTACAATCATTATAATAATTCAGTTTTATTGAGGCACGAATTTAAACACACAAGCATTAAAGTAAAGCTGAAACGAACAGAATTAAATGGTACTGACATTATTATTTACTGAACCATATTAGCAGTGAAATATGTTGACTATTATTGAATAATAATAAAAGATAAAGGCGTAAATTAAATGCCCTCATAACTCAGTCTCCTAGCAATTTAAATTTAATTAAGAGACCTTTATTCGCTTTACGTTAAACAATGATTAATCAATAATATTGCATACTATCTCGTTAGTTAATTTTGAAGAACTTTTTAGTGGCATTTCCTTGAAATAACCTTTAATCAATAACCTCAAAGACAAGTAATCACAGGCTTTAAAACGAAGCAAGATTGAATGGTTGTAATTTTATTTTTATGGTTTGATAGCTTGTGCAAAATTAGGTGCATGCATAGAATATTTTAAAGTATAAACGATTGTAAATATAGAAGTGTTCAATTTACTAATGTTGTAATATATTTTGCTCTATATCCACAAGATTAGCTTTACATTGGTTATATTGAAAGCAAGTTTGGTCAGAATGTTTACCGTAGTGTTATCGTACTTGTCTAGTACGTGGTAGTACATTATCAGCAGTTGGACGGCTCGAAGCAGGACAAAGTGTCACTACTGTGGCCAGAGTAATGGGAGTGGCAAAAAGTGTCATATCGCGATTTGAAAAGGCCTCTGAAGGTGGAAATTCTATGCGAAAGCATGCCAGTGGTCGTGGAAGGAGCACCACACCTCAAGAGGATCGATATGCATCCATAGTGGCGAAAAGGAACAGCCCTCTCACTCCTAGTCAGATAGCTGCAAACCTTGCAACTGCTACTGGTACAAATGTATCAACCAGAACCATTTCTAGGCGATTAAATCAGGTTGGTTTGTATGCACGGAAGCCTGTTAAATGCATTCCACTTCAACCCCGCCATCGTCGAGAAAGATTACGTTGGTTTATGGAACATATTGGTTGGGGTCAGCAAGAGTGGTCCAGAGTGATGTTCTCTGACTAATCCCGTTTCACCGTGACAAGTGATTCTGGCCACCAATTAGTGTGGAAAGAGAGGGGAACACGTTATGCACCACAGAATGTTCAGGAACGTCATCGGTATGGCCAAGGCGTGATGGTGTGGGCAGGCATTATGTACAATGGTAAAACACCGCTTCACATTTTTGAGCGAGGTACCGTTAGATCGCAGCGGTGTTGCAGAGAGATTATTCTGGATCATGTTCGTCTTTTTAGGGGTGCGGTAGGTCCCGATGTTCTGTTTATGGACGGCAATGCGCGCCCACACAGGACCACTGAAGTATCGGACACACTAGAAAGTGAAAATATTGAACGTATGACATGGTCTGCTTACTCTCCTGACCTAAATCTTATAGAGCATGCCTGGGATGCTCTTGGCAGACGTGTTTCTCAAAGAACTTGCCCTCCCCGAACCATGCAAGAACTTAAAATCGCCTTGAGAGAGGAGTGGGACAATATCCCCCAAGGACTCATCAATACTTTAGTAGACCTCATGATAAACAGATGCAAAATGTGCCCTAGTGTCCGAGGAGGTCACACACCTTACTAAGGTACTCATAGCTGTTTCATTCTGGCAGGAAGACCCACTTTTCGTGGGTGTTTGGAAATGCTCCAAAGAACATCTTTTTAGTTTTTCGTTTTCTTCTTTTTCCATGTGGCGTAATCTGTACCATTTTGCATAATAAATAATGCACAGTATCTCTACTAAATATGTACGAAGTTTCATTTCTTCAACAATGTATATTATGAAATATTGCGAAAGATGTGACTGTTCCTTAGCAATTGTCAAGCAGTGTATATACACTGAAGTGCCACTGAATTAGGGATACCTACCTAGTAACGAGTTGGGCCTCCTCTGGCCTTGATAACGGCTGCCACACGACGAGGCATAGATTCAACAAGTTTCTGGAAACGTTCCACGGGAATGGCTTACCAAATATTGGCTAAACATGTCCATAATTCAGTAAGGTTCTTTGGTGCTGTGTGATGGCCTTTCACGCCTTGTTCCAAAACATCCCAAAGATGCTCAATAGGATTTAAGTCTGAGCTTCTAGGTGGCCAATTCATGACAGAGAAGTCAGAGAAATGCTCATCCAACTAGCCAATAGCCAACCGGGACTTGTGAGAGGTACAGTTGCCTTGCTGGAAAACTCCATTACCGTGCGGATAACATAACAGCATAAACGGATGGAGGTGAACACCCAGCAACTCTACGTACCGAACTGCATTGAGGAAGGTTGGTACACGCACCAAAGATCCCAAACTGTGCCACGAAAGAACACCCCAGACCATGATTGAGCCACCATGCCCTTGTACAGTTCCAGCCAGGCATGCAGGATCCATGGCTTCATGAGCCTGACGCCATATTCGCAGCCTCAAGTCGGCGTTAAGTAGTCGGCATCGAGACTCATCTCTCCATGCTACTCGTTTCCAGTCCTCTACACTCCAGTCTCTGTGCTCTCTTGCCCAGGCAAGACGTGCAGCCCGATGGCGAGTATAGAGCAGTGGTACTCTCGTAGGTCGACGGCTCCCGAAACCCATACGGTGAAGCGAGCGTTGCACAGTCCGTTTACCGACTGTACGACTGGCACCGTCATTAAACTGTGTGGTGATTTGAGCTAATGTTTGGCTTCGCTGGCTACGTACAATCCGCCTGAGCCGTCTCTCACCACGCACTGTCAAGGCTAATTGTCCTTTGCAGTTTGCTCGATTGCTAGTTTTTTTCCACCATCTATGTATTCTTGGTATACTCTTGACACTGTCGACCTTCAAAATCTTAGCTGTCTGACGATTTCGGAAATTGAATAGCCCATGCGTCGCGCACCTACGATTTATCCGCGATCGAAGGCGTCTAAATCAGGCAGTTTACCCATACTGGCAATTCCAACAACTAATTCAGAACAACCACAGTTCGCGCTATATATGCAGTTACCACAGTGCCCTCACTTGCGCATACATGATGCGCAGCGCTATACAAGTTGCATAGGCTTTGCTATCCCTAATTCAGTGGCACTTCAGTATATATATATATATATATATATATATATATATATATATATATATATATAAAACAGTTCCGTAACTGACTGACTCACCGACAGACGTACAACGCACAGACCAAACCGCTGTACCTAAGGGGCTGAAATTTTGCATGGCGATTCTTCATATATTGTAGGGGTGCAATAAGAAAATTTTTTGAAAAATTCTCCTTAGATTGTTTAAAATTAAAGTTTTAAGCTGTTTTAGTAACTTTTTTTAAGTTTGCATTTAAAATAATAATTTGAGGGTTATAAAATTTATATAACGAGAAAGATTATAAAAATTCCTTTAAAAAGAAATTTTTTTCGAATCTTTACCTCCATTTTCTGAATTTTCGTGAATTTTTAAAGATTAATTTTTAGAATTTAATTTATTAAATGCCAATCACGTGATTTCTTTTTCTGGTACTTTAAATTAATTTATTGTCACGTGCATTCAACGAAATAGACAAAAAAAAAATTTTTCTTCCTAATTCGGCAGACGATTGGACATTATCCAAAAAAATGTTAAAATACAGTAAAATATATGTTCCTCAAACTGTACGATATTAACTGTACTATATTCTTTAGTATGTTTTATTAGATTTAATTTGAATATTTTCTTCTACTTTATTTTGTCTATAAAATTATCCCTTACGATTTTTTTATAAATATATTTTTTAAATTTTTTTTTACATGAATTGCATACATTGATCGTTGTATTTATTATAAATATTCTTTTTTTTGGCATTAATTACATACATTGAGCGTTGAATTTAATTTGAACGTACTCTGTAGCGAAGTGCGGGTTTTCAGCTGTATATATATATATATATATATATATATATATATATATATATATATATATATATATATATATATATATATATATACATATATATATATATATATATATACATATATATATATATATATATATATATATATATATATATATATATATATATATATATATATATATATACATATATATATACATATATATATATATATATATATATATATATATATATATATATATATATATATATATATATATATATATATATATATATATATATATATATATATATATATATATATATATATGTGGGATGCCTCCTTTAGATTAAGCTAAACTAGTCGTCTGATATAGCAATCTAGCACCCCACATTCAATACAAGACTCATGATAACTCATAAATAGTCTCTCACGAACAGTAACAACGAATATTTATTTAAAGTTGACAAGATGATTCACAATTACATTTAACATATAACGGTTGACCTCTTAAGGTAAAAACAATAGGGCCAAACACCCAATCGGCCTGGACTTCTGGAGTCACTCAGACCCTCAGCACGGGAGCTCACTATCGCTTCCCTTCGGAACGTAGCTACAAGCTAGGCCCAATCTCAGGGGGTCTCTTCCCCGTTCGCTCTTAGGAACTCCTTCCTAAACTCTGGCGCGCGAGCCTCTGCTCTCGTTCGCCTACAAATCTTATCTGCCCTTCTCCTGGTCCGACCGTATCGCTCTCGGCGGTGGGGAGTGCGCTAGGCAGCGGCCTTTCAGGGTCCCATATATATATATATATATATATATATATATATATATATATATATATATATATATATATATATATATATATATACATATATATATATATATACATATACATATATATATATATATATATACATATATATATATACATATATATATATATATATACATATACATATATATATATATATATATATATATATATATACATACATATAGATATACAGTCAAACCTCGATATCTCGAACTTGAAGGGAGAGACAAAAAAATTCGAAATATCGAAAATTCGAATTATCGAAAATTGCATGTTATCAATATTAATAGAGAAAAATAAGCATTTTTACATACCTTTTAAAAAAAGTCATCCATATTTTTATTTTAATAAACACTATTTACAAAATTCTTTGAAAAAAGATTCAATTGTTGTTCGCTTCAGAGAAGAGTCTGAAATGTTATCTATTACACTTTCTAAGTGGACAGTGGCTTTAAATGTCTCTTACCTATTTGGTTGACTTAACATATATATATATATATATATATATATATATATATATATATATATATATATATATATATAAATATATATATATATATATATATATATATATATATATATATATATATATATATATATATATATATATATATATATATATATATATATATATATATATATATATATATATATATATATATATATAAGCGTCTACTGCAAATAGTCCTTCTTTGTTTGTCACATTCGGTGGCAAATGGCGGATTTCGTTCTGCTCTTCTAATGATAATACACAAGAAGCTTTCGTCTCACCGGTGATGTCATTGTCCTCCCACTGACCGCACACTATTACCGTATCATCTACGATGACAAAGTAATTAAATTCCATGTTATCGAGGTGCATGAGCATCGAGGCACTAGCTTGAATGCAAGACAGCATAGGCATGCATTCACACCTGTAGTTTTTCCTTTCACTCCTTGTTGCAATGATAAGAAATTCTACAATCTTCTTGGAAGCCACCCACCTCTTGATTTCTTGTTCCTGCCTTCATTTCCTGTTTTGTTAAAACCACCCCAACCCCTCTAGAAAGTAACCTTGGAGAATAAAAGCAGAAAAAATAAAAGAAAGGATCGATGGTCACTGCATATGCATGGCAACAAACTGAAACGAGATAAGAAAACAATAAACAAGAATTTCAATTTCCCATCTTGGAGGGTCAAGAGAAGTTGTCATTTGTGTTATCTTCCGTCTTTATATCAATTATTTTTAAAGTTTTTGCAGGGTTTTACCACTGTAATGTTTGAATAGCTTTTCTATTTTTTAGAAATTTCTATTTTTTGGATATTATTTCTTTGTTTTAGGTAAATTTTTCTTCTCCATTTATGGAAAAAAAAATCAAGTTATCGAGGGATGAGCCAAAATAAATTCGCCAAACCAATGTTTTTTTTAACATTGAGTGCATAGGAAACTTAAAGGGAATTTTTATTTCTTCGAGATATCGAAAAATTCGCGAAATCGAGGTTCGAGTTAGCGAGGTTTGACTGTATTTATATATATATATATATATATATATATATATATATATATATATATATATATGTATATATATATATATATATATATATATATATGTCTATATATCTCTCTCTCTCTATATATATATATATATATATATATATATATGTCTCTGTGTGTGTGTGTGTATTCAGACAGATTATAGATGGATATCGCAGTTGTACAAACTTGAGGAATATCAGAGATAATACTTTCAAAAGAGAGCACACCAGTATCGATCAACCTCTGAGAGCATTAAAAATACCATATGTTGAATCCCTAAGCGAAAAAGTTTCCCAACGATTTTAATTTCTTTCAAAAAGATGTTGACGCGCTTTGTCAGTCCCGAACACGCTTTTGTCAATAATAACCCAAACTCCCCATATTCAGTTCTATTTGCTTCCTAACTTTTAGAAGCATTTACTTCTACAAATCTGTAATCGATAGTTCTAAAAGGAAGTAATTACAAGTTCCCGAAAAAATCTGTGGCAGACAACTACAAGAGTGCGATTTTTTTTTTGTGTAAAGCGTCAATGAAATGGGGGTGATAGAATAAAATCGTTTAATTATGTACTTTTAAAATTCCTAATTTCATAGCATTCCTAATGGATTTCTATATATTCTCTTGTTTTTACTTAATGCACATTAATCGCAGTGTAAAAGCAATTAAAGATTCTTATTTTTCTTATTGAAGTTGATTTACACATATCCTACCTATAGAAATGAATTTTTCGTTCGGCTGTAACTCAGAATTATTTATTTTGAGATATATATGCTGTTGTAGCGTTCCCTCTCTGTTTGATACCAATAAAATTTAAAATTATTTTTCTAGTTTTTCTAGTTTTCTTCTGTCATAAAAATGATTTACATTTTGCGAACTTATAATGGAAAATGACTTTTAGAAGCTTTGATTTTGTGATAATGCAAATTGGTTCAAATTATTATCTATATCTGTATTATCTATGTATGTAAATGCTTATATGTATAAATATATATCTCTCTATATATGCACACACACACACACACACACACACACACATATATATATATATATATATATATATATATATATATATGTATATGCATGTGTGTGTGTATGTGTGTGTATGTATATGCCAGTTGATAGCCGAATGGCTAGGGAGATGGCATCCGGTTCAGATCCTGTGTGTTCGAGTCCCACTGTTGGCATGGTTGTTTGTAGAAGTTCGGAATTGGCTTTAAACTGTCGGTCCCGGTGACCGTAGCGCGTCAAACCATATATATATATGTATATATATATATATACACACACAGTGGAACATTTCCAGCTGGCTAACTGGCTGAACGGCCATATTCTGTTTAGAACCGATTAGAGACTTCATAGAGCGAATTCTATCAAAGAAACCCCTTTTCTTCGGCCACACCTGAAAACGGCCATTTTTTTCCAGAACCATTACTGGCCGACATAGAGAAGTTGTACAAACAGTTAGAAATCCACAGTTGTACAAACTACTTAGATAAGTTGATATATACATATCCTAAACATTCCATTGAATTTTTCGTTTGGTTGTCTGTTGTTAGTATTGTTTATTTTTAGCATTATATGTTGCTGTAGGGTTCCTATTTTTTGTTTAATATCAACAAAATTCTAAAATGAACTACAACTGATATCTCTCCTATCGTTTACATGCATTTTCTTTTTTGGGGGACTGATTATTTCTCCATGCACGATACTTGTGAACAGCAATAAAACATTCTGAGTTTTTCAGCTGAAGAGGATGAAATATGCCTGCTTCAAAATATATAACATAGCGGTGAATTTTTAGATGTTTCTACGCGTTGAACATTTTGGCTTTAGCTATCGAATTTCTGATAACATATATCCTTCGAAATGTATATATGGCTGAGAATTTTTCTTACATGTTTGAGTGTATTATTCATTGTGGTCATTTCCAGATATACAGGGTGTTCCAAAATTCGACCGACAAATTCAGAGGGGTGATAGTAGGCATCAAGACGAGCAATAATCACATAAGAATGTATGACTGGAAACGCAAACCTAACGCTGGAGGGCGCTGTTTACTTAATCGACCGTACCTCTTACCAACCCCACTAGATGACCGCATTTTTCTGGAGGAGGTAGAAAACTCAAAAACAAAACAGAATTACATAGGAATGTATGACCGGAAACGCAAACCTGGTTAGCTAGAGGATAAACAAAGATGCAGAAATGTTGACTTTTCATTTCTGCATCTTTGTTTTCATTTCTGCCTCTTTGTTATGTAATCATATATGGCTCCGGCTGAAATTAACAAAAATATAATTTCAAAATTATCAATTTCTGAAACCTTTCCTATTGTTCCAATAACTTCCCTTTTTTATAAGTATTACTTCTCCATATGTGGGTAGTAGTGAAATAGCTATAAATCATTCTGAATGAAGATAATAAAATATATATTCTTCGGACATGGAACAACGCATGGAACAATGTCATATTTTTAGCTATTTGTTACTAGTTTTTGTTTCAAGTTTTTAGTGTTAATATGGGCATAATTTCAATATGAACAGCAACAGAAATCTTTGTTATTGTTGAAATGAGTTTCCTTCTTTTACACTTGTGATTTTTCTATCTATGAGTAACAATACAAAGGCAATAATCATTACATTCTTCTATTGAAGTTGATGAGACCTACACTGTTAAAGAATGAATATGTGGTTGGAAAATTTTTGTCTTAAGTTCGGTTATTGATGTCGATTAAGGGTTTTTTATATTAAGGGTGTTTTATGTGGAGAGCTCCTATTGCGATCTAAAATAAAAAGACTTCAGTAGGAAGGATTAATTTATTTACATCATATTAGGGGCCTAAGGTAGCCTATGGGTAGCGCGTCGGTTTTCGGTACTGAGGGTGCTCGGATCGAATCCCGACAAGCGCCGATAAATACTTTCGGTTCTAGGCTGGATATGGGAACGTTAAATCTGCAGATCAGAAAGTCCTATGAGGCCAGTGGATGGGGAAGGTACGAACCCCCAGATGTCGCCCCTGGGGTTGTTCGGTCAAAATTGTAGTGACACCTAGCCAAGTCGGACTCTTGTGGCGGTATTATAAAACCAGAGCCGCACTACTCAACCTGAAGCCTATATGGACCTGATCTGAAACTTCCGGCCAGGGGACATTAGGAACAACAAGCAACACATGATTTTAGAAGACTAATTTTAAAGCTTTTAATCTCCTATACAAATGACAAATACTCTGGGCAACCACAAAATATTAATAGCCATAACATCGGCCCCTCCTCTATCAATTAAATTTTGTATGAATGAAGAGAGTCAATGTTCCACTGCTAAAAGCAATAACTTAGGCTCTTTAACTCAAATTAGCCATGCCCTTCAATCACAAACACTGGTTGTACTGCTGTTAAGGCTGCGGTGAACTAACCCTATTAGATTTACTCACCTCAGTGTTAACCTATGGAGAAAATGTGTCTACTATTTACAGCTACATAAATTCTGATAATCCAATAAAAAATGGTATCTTCGGATAGGCTGAACTTTTCTGCAGAATTTATAAATCCTGCAGAAAAGTTCAGCCTTATAAGGTTTATAAATTTCTTCCACCAAAGGAATTTTTGAGCGTTTAAAACACACTATACAAGATTTTTTTTTCTCCAAATAATTAAAATTTAAAAATATAATTTGCATTTTTTTAAAACGAAAAATGCCCCAAGGTGTAAAATTTCTTTCTCTATTATGGAGTACAATTTTTAAAAAAAAATCTTTGAATCCAATTCGGCAATCGTTGGACAAATTTTCTCCATACGTTAACACTGACGTAAGCGAATCCAATAGGGTTAGTACACAGCAGCCTTAACTCAAATTAATCCTGCCCTTCAATTACAGACCCTGGTTGTAATGCTGTTAAATATAATTAGGAAACAGGAAATTATCATATAGGCTATTATTTTCTGTTATTGACAACTTGTACAAAATTTCTTTTAATCGTAAATTAGAAAATTTTTGCATAAACCAACGAAAATTCAGTCGAAAATCTATTTCAACCCAATATTCAGTTTAAAAGTCCAAATAAGTTTTCCTTAATTAACATTCAGTTTGAAATCTAATATCAGTTTAGCGTGAGTATTCCTGTTTTTCGAACATGGTAGGTGTTTTGTTCTGAAGACGATGCACAGCACGAATTTGTTAGTTATGTTATTACGGGAGTACCATACAGGTAAACAAGCAATGCTCCTTACAAAGGGACAGCACAGGAACGCTCATGCTTTTGCCGGGATTTGAATCCGAGCCCATTGATGTGTAAAATTTCTTTCTTTATTACGGAGTACAATTTAAAAAAAATATCTTTTATTCCAAATTGGCAATCCTTGGACACATTTTCTACATATGTTAACACTAGCTGAAAACCCGCACTTCGCTACGGAGTACATTCAAATTAAATACAACGGTCAATGTATGCAATTAATGCCAAAAAACTAAATAAATAAATATATATATATATATATATATATATATATATATATATATATATATATATATATATATATATATATATATATATATATATATATAATAAATACGACGATCAATGTATACAATTGATGTAAAAAAATATCTTTATAAAAAAATCGCAAGGGATATTTTTATAGACAAAATAATGCAGAAGAAAATATTCAAATTGAATGTAATAGGACATACTAAAGAATATAATACAATTAATTTACTAGTACAGTTTGAGGAACATAATATCTTTTATTGTATTTTAATATATTTTTGGATAATGTCCAATCGTCTGCCACATTAACAAGAAAAAAAAATATTTTTTTGTCTCTTTAATTGATATGCACGTGACGATAAATTTATTTAAAGTACCAAAAAAAGAAATCACGTGATCAGCATTTAATAAATTTAATTCTAAAAATGAATCTTTAAAAATTCACCAAAAATTAGAAAACGGAGGTAAAGATTCGAAAAAGATCTCATTTTAAAGGAATTTTTATGATCTTTCTCGTGATATAAATTTTATAACCCTCAAATTATTATTTTACATGCAAACTTAAAAAAAGTTACTAAAACAGCTTAAAAATTTAATTTTAAAAAATCTAACAAGAATTTTTCATAAGTATCTTTTAGTGCACCCCTACACCATAAGAAGAATCGCCATGCAAAATTTCAGCCCTTTAGGTCCAGCGGTTTGGTCTGTGCGTTGTATGTCAGTCACTGAGTCAGTGAGTTACGGAACTGTTTTATATACAGTGGACGCTCGTTAATTCGAACTCAAAGGTTCTCAGAAAAAAGTTCGAATTATCCGATGTTAAGAGAAAATATATAACTTTAAATGTGTATCACTGAAGAAGAAACTCTCCTAGTATGTATAACCCCAGAAAATATATTATACTATGTTATCTAAAGTTAAACATATTAAAAAGCAATACAGACTTACCTTAATCATAAAATGAAGCAGAAGATATGCAGTATAAAGTAAAATTTTATTAAAAATATGAATTACACTTTGGGGAAAACTGTAAAATGGATGTTTGGTTCTGTTTATGATGCCTACATTGTTCAGCCAGCTTCACGATTTGAAGTAAACAATTCAATTCATTTTCAGAGGAAGGTTCCATCTGAATAAATGCTTTCAGAGTTTTAATAGAGTCCATTATGGCTTTGTCCATTATGGCCGCATTAAAAATATATTTCGGTAGGTAAGTAGAGAAAAGCCCTGGAAGTTTCTTTCCGAATTTAGTTCATACGTGTTCGTTTACATCAGAGCTTTGGCCACATACAGTTTAATAAGAAATATTTTGCCTTGACATAAATCGAAAAAGCCATCCATCACTGCATTTAAAATCTTCAATACCCATCCGACTTGCCAATTCATCAGCCTTCGTCAGCACTAGGGGTCCATTTATCGGAAAATTTCGAGATCTAACATCCTGAAACCATAGCAGTAGAGTTTTTTTCTAGAACTTCTTGGGACGCATTTGCCACGCGTTTCCTTCCTCCAGCAAATTTTGATTTTTCCCATGAATCTAAAATTGACTCCTTGTTTTTCAAATTAGTTGACAAGGCATTTATTTTTAATTTCATAGTCAGCTGCTAACTTTGTTTTACATTCGCCATTCTCTACTTTCTTTAAAATTTCTACCTTTGTCTCCAAAGTTAGGGTTTTGTACTTTCCACGTGTAGACATCCTGAATTTTTATACTTTCACACCACACATTGAGAAAGAAAAACTAGACCACATTAACTTGTCTGCACTACAGTTATAACTGACGCAGCTCCCTAGAATCTGTAGTAAAGACTAGTTTTTCTGAAATTCTAAGAAAATCGATCCAAATAAAGAAAAATTGCTTTTTCCGTTTAGCACTAATAAGAAGGACAATAGCTACTAACGTTTAGCGGACATGCAATAGTCTAGGAATACAGGCATGTGCCGTACACAGAAAAAAGAATTTTGACACACAAAATAATAAATACAGTGTGTATTTTCTACATTAAAAGAGGAAAATTTTTTTTGTCAAATTTTTAGTTCGAATTAACCGAAGTGATAAAAATTTTGTTCGAATAAATGAGATATTTTTAACATTAACTCCAATACAAGTTGTTTGGGGCCTTTGGATTAGTTCGAATTAACCGAAAGTTCGAATTAACCAAGTTCGAATTAACGAGCGTCCACTGTATATAGATTGAGGTGAGCGAATCCAATCGGGTTAGTGCACAACAGCCTCAAGTCGATAATAAATGTGTTTCATGCAGTAACTGCCTATAAGAGTTCAGGTGCAATTATTATTGCTTTGAGAGGATTGTGTTTCTTACTTTCTCAAGTTTGTCCGAAATTTCCAATGAAACAAGTAATATAGCAATGTCGTGGGGACGTCTATCAAAGGAAGAAAATATACTGCATTAAAACAATTACCAGCTTGGTGCGTATTTAAAATCTCGAACCAAGTTATTTTTTATCATTTTTTGTTGTTACTAAAATTTAGCTTTGCGAAAATGTTTGCAAACAAAAAACTTATAGAGTTTCTATGCTCACTTCTACCCAGACTTGGGTGTATATAATTTGAAGTGGCACTCTATTTGAATTTGAAGCAAACACAGTTTATACATGAAACAATGTTTATTGAATTCGTTGCACATATAATTGGCTTTTACAGCAATAAGCATGCGTACTACTTGTACGGAATGTATAAACACAGCTTTCAAGAACAATATATTTTTATACTCACGAACAGTAAGTCAAACCAGCAGTACTGCCATGTAAACTTCTGGCCCGCTAAGCACTAGCGCAGGATAACACCATTTCAACCTTA
Organism: Dolomedes plantarius; assembly: GCA_907164885.2. Lineage (NCBI taxonomy): Eukaryota > Metazoa > Arthropoda > Arachnida > Araneae > Dolomedidae > Dolomedes > Dolomedes plantarius. Next base: position 251,430,501 of record OU015490.1, read on the forward strand.
ACAACCTCCTCCTTTTCATTAATGACGCTGCGCGGTATTTATACTAAGCGCGTATGCCGAAATTAGCATATCTAAAGCAGCTTCTTTAATTCACTCAAAAGTTCGATTCTTGTGAATCGAATCTTGTGTATACCTTACAAACTGTAAATGGAAAGGGCTAGTCTGAGTAAATTTTAAATCACTGATAAAGTTAAGTGATTTAAAGTTAATAGAAGTTGTTTTAAGTATTTTATTGGTAAAATTCCCTAGATTACTATTTAAGAAAAGGAGTAAAAATATTTGATTGTTAATTCCTTATTGTATCCTCGTAAATTGGTAATTGTTCCGGAAATCTGCTTCAGTTCCTTTTTACAGAGATATTTCTACAAAAAAAGGGGAAAAAAATTGAAAATTTAACTCTGTACAAGTTCAAATAATTTAAAGTTTTTGAAATTCATCGTAATTATTAGTATTATTGAAATAATGCGATGGTTTTAATATCTGATTCTATAAAGTTTTTAAAGCACATTAATTTAAGGGGGTCCAGGACACATTTTGAAAATTTTTTTATTTATTGAGTTAAAACTTTGATTTTTTTTTGTGATGGTTAACCATATCATTTGTAAACAAAATCACATCATAAAACTTCTCAAAAAGTTTTAAAGAAATTTTAAAATTTAAAATTTTTAATAAAAGTGGGGTAATTTAAAATCGTTATAACTCGAAATATTTGTCGAATTTCAAAATTTTTTCATTTAATTAAACAGAAATATTTAAGTTTTAATTGTGATTCCCCATTTTTTTAAATATTAATTTTTAAAAAAATTAAAAATATTTAGCTTAAAAATTACGAAAAAAAAAATATGTAACTTATTTTTAAAAAATCATATTTTCAAAATTAAATATTTTTTTTCAAATTTGCTGAATCAAAATTTAAGTAAAATAAATGAAAAAGACTTGTTACAAGTTTCAACCATTTATCTTTAACGATTCTTGACTTATAACAATTTAAAGACGAGAAATGGGGAAAAAAATCCATCATAAAGAAAAACACACTTACAGGTTTAAACAACGATTGGCTACTATTAGAATGTTGCACAAAAAAAAATAATAATTTCTCCTGTTCTAATTAAGATAGAAACATGATTTAAACGTCATTTTAAGTGCAAAAGAACACAAAAATTTTTAATGCAATAAATATGTTTTCGAAAATTCGAACAATTTTGTGTCCTGGACCCCCTTAAAGTTTTTAATTATTAAGCTCTTAAATTTTTTAAAAGTTGATAATTTATGAGCTTTTATTTGTATTCTACCGAAAATATTGTACAATTTTTTTTAATGTATTAGACTATATGGAATTTAAATTAGAAGATATTATGCACTTTATTATAAAATTTAACTTTTAACTAAGTTAAAGTAAAGTAACGAAAAATGATTCATAACATAAAATTTACTGTCCCTCTGCTATGACACTAAATGATCAGAGGAAATATTTATGTTGCTACCTATAAGTACAAACTTTAAAATCGAAGTAACTGATCTGTCCAGAGAGTGATTATAGAGCAGATATCAATGAGTCCCTTGTGACGTTAACAGTGAGTGCATGGGGAAATGCGATGGCTCTATGGAAACTTGATATGACACTGAAACCTGATTAGCGATATGATAGCTAAGTGCGCAGGCTGAAACCAAATAATTTCCTTCCTCCATAGATGAGATACCATTTTATAGCTAAAACCGATACTGTTATGGCAATATCTAACGCTCTTAGTCAGAATTCAAATATGCGAACTGAGAGCTGGTTTACGGCTTCCCGAAATTTTAAATTACTGTTTTGGATTCCATGAATTTAAATGTCCTCTCTCAGGAAATTAAAGATTGCTGCAAATATGCACTTAGTGAGAAATGTTTAATTGATTTGGATCTAGTGAAAGGCGGAAAATTACGCATGGAATTATCTGGAATTTGAAATTTAAAAATGTTGTGAAGCTTTTAAACACATTTTTTGTGGTGAAGATAGGAATTGTTTATATTTCTATAAGTTTCTAAGGGTGATATTTTGTCGTGAATAATAGGCAAATATGTGTTCTGATTTGTGATTGCAAGTGATTTATTTAGTAATATTTATCATTAAATATGTAAGTATTTCATTTCATAATCTGAAATCCCTTAGCATGTATGAGGTTTAAGTTTGTTTAGCAAACAGCCGGTAAAGACAACAAATTTTATCTACTTGAAACCTATAACGTTAGTAAAAATAATAAATGCAGCTCTTAAACATGACCTCGCCAAATTACCATAAAAGTAACAAGTATAAAGTGGAAAAAAGTAGCTAAGGTTTTTTCAACTTGCAGCTTGCATCTGAGAATAATATAAAAACATCCCCTAAAAAATGTGTAATTGTTAAGTTACTTAACTGGCATAAAAATGCTATGACAACAATAATGAATATAGGATGTTGCAATAGCACGCTAAATGATGTTATGTACAAGTACGTTAGTTTCAGTTAATAGTTTTACTATCACTTCTTTTTTAATTATTTTTTTCTATTTGACATTTTTACATTCTAAAATTTCAACATTAACTGCATTATACATAATCCTCTTCCATTGGGTTTCCAACTGATTTCTGGTTTTGAAGAATTCTAGCTAATTTTAGTAAGCACCAGAGAAGTTTATTTTGAGATAACTGAAATAGATATTTCAATCTTTTTATGTAATTTACATTTTAAGAACTGGAATTTATCATTCATCATTGTTTTTTAAATGACTTCTCATTATTCCTCAAAGAATGCTTTTAATTATCACAACAGTGTTGTTTTTTTTACCATCTCTCAAAAGTGTTAAAAATTTTCCTTTCTTTTTTCTCAAGCACATGAAGCCATGTTATCATGCCGTTGTCATTTTTTCTGAAAAGTTTGCTGCAAATAAAAAAAAACTCTTTTATAACCTATTGATGGCAGCAGGGAAATTTGAAATAATCCCACCATCTGTTGTCTGAATTTAATGATGATTACTTTGGAACATAATGCAATATACCTATCACTCGGTAACGAGGAGCTTGGATTCGAAACTTGTTCGACCGAAATTTTGTTTCATTCTGTCTTAACCTAGATCAGGATTATTCCATTCTTTTAAATATGACACTATTGAGAGAAGTTTATGCTGAATTGAATTACACACAAACAAACTCAGAGTTTTAATATTATATAACTTCAATCTTACATATTAATGACGTTCACATCACGATGGAGAGGGGAAAAGATAACTATGCCATAACATCTATACAAGCTTTCTGAATGCAAAAGTACAGACTCGAAACCTCAAACTTATGAACCACAAAATTTTGCCCTTGTAAAATATTCAAGAATTAATAACATTTGGAATAATTTCTAAATATCGTTGTTTATACCCTCTAGTTTCAGAGGATTTTATGTTGCTTAATTTTCCCTTGAAAGCCTTCAGAACATATTATAATGTCCTTCAGTTTATTATTCAAATGTATCTAAGACCTTTTTGAATACCATCGACTATTTCCTCACCCACATCTACACACTTCTGAACATCCTTAGAAGCTGGTGAGTGAATGGACGAAGACATTCAAAAGTATCTAAAACCTTTTTGAATATCCTCGGCTATTCCCTCATCCATATCTATACACTTTTGAGCACCCTCAGAAGCTGGTGAGGGAATGGACAGAGGTATTCAAACGTATCTAAAACGTTTTTGAATACCCTCGGCTATTCCCTCATCCACACCTATACACTTTTGAGCATCATCAAAAGATGGTGAGCGAATGGACGAAGGTATTCAAAAGTATCTAAAACCTTTTGAATACCCTCACCCACAAACATGCACTTCTGAAAACACTCAGAAGCTGAGGATTGCTCCATAACTACCTCAAGAGCTCGAGCTATTCTAGGAAGCTGAGGGTAGCTCTACACCTGCACGAATTAGATGAAGTCTTTTTTATCGACACAGATATGAGCAATACCTTACCGACGTGCTTCTTTCCAGTCTGAAGTGAAAGGGAAAAATGATGTTTTATCTGAAACGTCTGTCTGTCCGATGCCCTGCCTTCTTTAGGGTTCATGTTTGCCTGGAACTTCTTTTGATAAAGATATAAAGTTTTTAATATTAGCCGACTTCTCATCAACCTCATGGACCTCAATCTGCTACATCTGACAGAAATCCAAAACCTTAATCTTTTGAATCGCAGTTTAATGCTCGACAGAGTGGAGTTCAATCTGTAAGGCACTTCCTAAAATAAAAACCTGCTTCATTGCCCTTTCAAGATATTGTCAAAATGCATGAAATGATGCACTGCTTCCCATAAGATTTTATTTGAGCTGTTAAATGTACTTATTTAGAACACTAAATTTCACGCCTCTTTTAAATGGTATAGAAGCATTCAAATATATATATATATATATATTTATATATATATATATATATATATATATATATATATATATATATATATATATATATATATATATATATATATATATATATATATATACACAGGGTGTCCCATAATGATTAGGACAATTTTTAAGGGGAGGTAGAGCATGTCAAAATGTTTCAAAATTGTATAGCAACAAATGGTCACAAATGTCATGGGAAAGTGGTATCAGAGGTACAAGAAATGAAGGAATACAAGAAAGAAATTATCAGAAATATTTATTGCTCATAAATATTACGTATGCTGTGGTAGATGTTACCATTTCAAAAGGTTACAAAAGTGGCTCAAAGTTTCCACCATTACAAGACATTTAAGCGTTACAGCGACGGTCCATGGATTGGCGGACACGTTCGAAAACACCTGGATTTGCATGTACCTGGTTGCCTGGCCCCCACTCTCTCTGGATTTAAGGAGCCTGAATTTCTTTCTTTGGGGTGCACTTAAAGATGCCGTGTATGAAACCCCTGTCGAGTGGGAAATGGATCTCGTTGCAAGAATTGTTTGCGCTGCTGCAGATATCCAAGCAAATCCAGGTGTGTTCGAACATGTCCGCCAATCCATAGTCCGTCGTTGTAACGCTTGCATATCTTGTGATGGTGGAAACTTTGAGCATCTTTTGTAACCTTTTCAAATGGTATCATCTACCACAGCATATGTAATATTTATGAGCAATAAATATTTCCGATAACCTCTGTCTTGTATTCCTTCATTTCTTGCACCTCTGATACCACTTTTCCATGACGTTTGCGAAATGGGTTGCTATGCAATTTTGAATCCTCTTGACATGCCCTACCTCCCCTTAAATTTTATCCAAATCATTATGGGACACCCTGTATATATATATATATATATATATATATATATATATATATATATATATATATATATATATATATATATATATATATATGTATATATATATATAAAACAGTTCCGTAACTGACTCATTCATTCATTCATTCACTGACTGACTGACATGCAACGCACAGACCAAACCGCTCGACCTAAAGGGCTGAAATTTTGCATGGCGATTCTTCTAATAGTGTAGGGGTGCACTAAGAAAGGTTTTTCAAAAATTCTTCTTAGATTTTTTCAAATTAAGTTTTTAAGCTGTTTTTTAAACTTTTTTTACGTTTGCATTTAAAATAATACATTGAGGGTTATAAAATTTATATCACGGCAAAGATCGTAAAAATTCCTTCAAAATGAAATTTTTTTCAAATTTTTACCTCCATTTCCTAATTTTTGGTGAATTTTTAAAGATTAATTTTTAGAATTTAATTTATTGAATGCCGATCACGTGATTTCTTTTTCTGGTACTTTCAATAAATTTATCGTCACGTGCGTAACAACTAAATAGACAAAAAAAAATATTTTTTTCTCTTTCTAATGCAGCAGACGATTGGATATTATCCAAAAATAATGCATATCCCTTACGATTTTTTTATAAATATATATATATAGATAGATATATATTTTCCATCAATTGTATACATTGATCATCGCATTTATTATAAATATATATATTTATTTTTTGGCATAAATTGCATACGTTGACCGTTGTATTTAATTTGAATGTACTCCGTAGCGAAGCGCGGGTTTTCAGCTAGTATATATATATATATATATATATATATATATATATATATATAACAATAATGACAATCAAAATATATATGTAAATAACAATCAAAATAATAACTGTATCCAGAGGCAATTACAAAACATGGATCATTCTCAAAGATTTTATGAAAGAGACGTTGCATACGCTAGTAATTTTAAGAGTTCAACAATGAATGTCATCGTGAAACCCGATTAACAATCTGACAGAAAACAATATTTCCAACCGGTTTGCCTATTCGAGCCATTTCCTGCAGTCTAAAATGAAGTAGCAATTCATTACGGAAATCGATATTCTGTTAACGTGTTATTTAATGACTTTAATCAGGCATAGCCGAGCGTTTAATATGCGAGGCGCAAAAATATTTCGAGACAATATATATATATAAAGAATGTTTTAAAGCTTTGCCAGCTTCTAATTAAAGTTTTCGATCCCGCTAACTCGGGCGCGCTCTCACGGGAAATTAAAGATGAATGTAAATGTACGTTTGAGTAGCAAATAACGAGATATTGTTAAGCAGATACACGATAAGCCACTATTTAGCAAATGTCTGGAAACAGATATGGTAGTCGGAAATTGTTTTGACTTGAAGATAATGCTTGCGTTATATAATGTGATGCGTTGTGTAATAAGATTCGAAAATTGTTTTGAATAATGTGTAGTATGTATATAGAAATACCCCGTCCTCATTAACAAGCTTAGATTTCAGAACAACCTTGGATTAACGCAACAAGCTCCAAATTAACGCAACCAGTCCTTGCTATTAGCCCTGATTCTAGGAATTTTTATGATTAGTAAAGTGAAAAGAATTAAATGTATAGTTGAGCATTAAACACACGGGACTAGTCTCACTTTTAAGGGCTGAAACTCGGATTTGGTGAGTAATATTTTGCCTATCCCAGTACTGTTTCCCTAGACAATGCTTCATCAGATCCTTTCTCGGAAAATTTGAGTATGTAAGTCAACTTTATCAGTTATGACCCCTTAACAAATATCGTAACAAGTTTTAGAGAATAGTCATTTGGAGTAATAGTAGGGGAGCATATGTCGAAAACATGAGCTCCGTGGCGGTATTAATGATGGGAACATGGGTGGATATTATTTTCATCAGAAACTACCTCTAGATGAATAATTTCCATGGTGTCACTCTTTGGTGTGCGGCGTACAGTAGTAATGACGTCATCAAGATGGCCGCCATGGAATTAAAAAAATCCACTTTATTTCGGTTATTTATCGGCCGATTTTCTGTTGTAATACCTCATATTGAAGATAAATACAATGTCTAGATGACAGATGCAGAATCAAGGACGACGGAGTCATCCACAGAGCACAAAAGGGAGAGAGCGCGTCCTGTGAAGAAGATGGTTGGCTCGCGGTTGGGACCTGTGTGTGATTCTTAGAAAAGAGAGGAAGAGCCCCCCCCAAAATGTGCGAATAAAAATGTGCCTCAATAAATGTGCCAATAGCACGTAATAAGGCCATACATATGTGTAACTCTCCAGGTCGTAGCACAAAGCGATCCCGAAGATTCTGTTGAGCCATGATAAGTTGCTGCACAGGACGGTAAAGACAAAAATCTAATGGAACAACACATTTTGAATCTACTCCACACACATATATAGTCAATTTTTCAAAGTACGTCTAGAAAGTCAATGGTATGGAACGATCTGTTGGAGTAGCTGGTGTGATTGGTAGAGCACATATGTGAGTGATTGGTTTTTGGTCTTATTGGACCTTATATTTGGACTTATTGGAGTGATTGGTTTTTGGTTCTATAAGGAGCAGAGAGATCCTCGGGGAGGCTATAACCCCTAGTCCCAAGGTGGCGGATCGGGGAATGCCGGAATTTCCATTGGGTGGTCGAATGGAAATAAATAACCTTCCGCGGACCAACAGGCAGAAGTCCAAACTCTTACGAGGCAATGGCATCCATCTTCTATGGACAGTGAAAATTCTTTTTAACGTAGGATTACGCTCCTAAGTTAATTTCCTAACATAATCCCTAACGGTCCTCCGGAAAGCAAAATTTCAGATGTCCTACCTCGGCTTTGTAAAAATTCTGAAAGCTTTGTAAAAATTCTAAAAAAAAATAGAATAGCTTTGTAAAAATTCTGTAATTGATTTATTTATTTATCCGAAAAAAATTAATTCTGAAACTACAATTGTGCAAGTTTTATCTGGCAACATCGAAAAATATTCCGGTTGCGAAATCGCCGCTGGAGGCACCGTTAATCGCTGTGGCGCCATCCATGCAGGAGAAATCTTATTGCGTTTTGGAATACACCAAAACATTTTCGTCTATCGTTCCATCAGTTGGAAGAAGCGATTCTCGGCTTCATTATGCAGCATGACGGTGATTGCATAGGTTACGACTCATCACGGACTGGTTTGTGATTGGAGTCGGTTATCAGTTTCTTTTGAGTTGCCCCGTGTGCAGACGGCCTCACAGATGGGTCGCGACTCGATCCTAAAACTATCAGAAACCATCGAATAAACCATCAGAAAAGATAAGAAAAATCGAAACTTACTTTAAAACAGCAATTTTACATATTGATAGATTGTGATAACAATTTTCTTAACTGTAATTATATCAAAGCTGTATGATTTTTTTTTTTTTGCCTGAAAAATTTAAATGGTCTTTGTGTACTTTTATAATTGTAGTTTTTATCTTCACCTAGGAACACTTGTTAGTGAGCATGAAACCACTTGTTGCATATATTGTAAACATATATCTATTGTTAAATAAGCAACTGTTTTGCTACAAAGTGCTTATATTTTGTCAACCATTTTCAAATCAGAACACAAATTGTTTATCAATAATCAATCTCTATCTTCAAAAAAAGCATATATATATATATATATATATATATATATATATTTGCAATATTTGATGGTAAATTATATATACATAAGGAAGGGATACGATACAAATAAGGTTTTTTACTCCACCATGGACCGATGGACCGTGGAGGTATTCCGATACGGAAAGGTGAGTCGCCAGCTGAAAAAGGTTGGGAACCACTGGTCTACCCCATTGCTCGATTGGCCATGTTGGATCAAACGATATGCCATTGCTTCGTTGGCTACCGAGATCCCCAGATCTAACCCCTTATGATTTTTTCCTATGGGGTTTTGTTAAAGACAAAGTGTTCGTGCCTCCTTTTCCCAAGGACTTACAGCAACTGAGGCAGCGGATAACTGAAGTGCTCGAATCATTAACAAAGGATATTCTGTCACGAGTGTGGCAGAAACTAGAATACCACATAGATATTTGTCGTGTCACAGGAGGGGCACACATAGAACACCTATAGAAACTTTGATAACTATAGTTTCACTGTAAATTTGATTTATCAAAATAAAGTTATTACAGCGTTCACAGGTATGCTTTCTTTTTGTCCCATTCAATATGAAACACCCTGTATATATCTATACTTATATATAAAGAGAGAGCGATTTTGTACGTGGAGGGTAATCTTCAGAACCACTGTACCTATTTGAAAAATTCTTTCACTGTTTGAAAGGTACATTATTCCAGATGGACATAGGCTATATATTACGTATATCTGATCAGTAGAAATAAAGTTAGGGGCTTAATCCTAACAATCTCCATTGTTTCCGCTACTGTCTTCTACCGCTTTTTGTTCCGAAGATTTCAACGATACTTATCGTGGTGGTATCGCGGTGGGCTTCTGTTCTGACGCTAGCGGTTCGAACCTAGCCTTTCTCAGGCACGCCTTTTTCTTTTAAAAAATTTATTTTAATTATTAACTAACATAAAATTAATTTAAGGTATTATTTAGGTTATTATTAAGGTAAAAAAAGATTTACAATTTATTGCCTATCAACTGGAAATTTATTGGTATAATATTTTGTTCAACCCGGACAAAGTCGGGACGGGCCGCTAGTATATATATATATATATATGCATACCAAAGAGATAAGCAACGATAAGTAATCCTACATTAATATCCCGCGGTAGTTAGAGACTACCTGAAATTTTTTTTACTTCTTTTTTCTTCTGCGCTATTCCTGGACAAGACAACAACAACAACGGCAGCAGAGAAGAGATGGATATATTCTTTGCTGTTGTTGTTATTTCTTATGCCCCCTGGCTGGAAGTTCCAGAACAGGTCCATATAGGCTACGGGGGCTGAAGTGTGCGGCTCCGGTTTGAAATAGCACCACTAGGGTCGGAGTCCGTTTTAGCTAGTTGCCACCTCAATTTTAACCGAACAACCCCCAGGGACGACATATGGGGGGATCGTACCCTCTCCCACCCTCACTGACCTTCATAGACGGACTTTCTGGTCTACGGACTTAACGTGCCCATATCCGGCCTAGACACGGAGGTATTTAACGGCACGCGCCGGGATTCGATCGGAAAGCTGACGCGTTACCACTAGATTACCTCGGGGACATAAGAGTTTTTGAGTGCAAAATAAAAAAATATTAACTTTTTTGTATGTCTATCTAATATATGTGTCTCTTATGAGGTTATTTTAATTTCAAATTAGAAAGAAGAATTATTTTTAACAGAAATTTTACTAAACAAAGTTGGCTTCCTAACATCTTAGAAAAATATTTCGTGAAAAACGTCTCACGCAAAAATTTTTCATAAAGTTTTGGTGAATGATTTATGTTTCTCTATAATTTTACTGGATATTTGATTGTAATTAGTAGAAGAAAAGTCACTAAAGAAAATTATTTTCAAATTGTTTTTATTTTCAGGAAATAAGCACCGAAAGCCAGCAATGTATTCTTTGAAGTAGATTTACGATGAAATAAAGAAAGAAAAAGAAGAAAGAAAAAAATCATGCAAATGGACGATGTGATGAAAATTGATCGAAGTCTAGAGAAATTACACCTATCTTATATGTTTTTTTATCGAGGCTAAAGAAGATAGAGAAGTTCTTTGTTATTTAATTAAAAGGAACTTAAGTAACAACTAGATAATTCGCAGACAATCCAATCATTTTAACACTCTCAGAGATTAAAATGAAATAATGATTCGAAAAGTGAATACGGATTCTCAAAACCATAAATTAAAAAAAATATATTCCTTAAAATTTATTTCTTGTGGAGAAGTAATAAAACATTTAATTCTTTAATGGAACATTTAAACAGATAGTTACACTGTTTAGTTTCGATTCCGGACGGCTACAAACACCGCGGGACTCAAACCAGCAGACTGTGTTACTGTAGGACAACGCCAACTAGCACATGCCTAGTGTTGTTTATTATACCGGAGTGCCATGTTTAATAGCGCATACAGATTGGTACAGAGTTCTCTGCCTCCAGACCCCCGACTCCTGTCATCACATTAGTCACTGTAACATTAGACACGGTATTTAGAACCACCCCCATTCCCGCACGCAAGATTTCTTTGATGTGGTGGCTCCCCCAACCCCGCTCGATACCATTTGACCCGCTGACCCCCCACTCTTTCTTTGATGGACCGCCAGAGGAGGCGATCCACGCATAGTAGAGAGTACAGAGAGACATAAATCACTGGCAGATGCAGAGAACTCTGTACCAATCTGTATGCGCTATAAGCTATGCTTCGCTGCCTTGGCACTGAGCCAAAAATCCCTCTCACCTCCACTCTTTGGTCCGAGTAAGGCAGCCGTGTTCTAAACACGCTAATTTGTAACTCTCTATAACTGATATATAATTAAAGATGTTCCTTTTTCTAGTAAGATTTAATAACGTGATTATAGCGCACTTCAACACCTAGAACAAACGGAGAAGGAAGTATCAAATTCCCCAAGTATGATTTGGACGTAACATTGCTAGAATGGCTAAACGGGCAAAGCGATGTCGATTGTCATGTCGATTATTTCCAAGACGAAAATGAGGAATCTCTTACAGGACCGCCTCTGAAGAATAAATGGCTTTGGAATGCAAGCGACAGGAACTGCAAAATTCCTTTTTTTACTCCAAGGATGTTATTGGCATGTTTGTCCCTCGGCACCACAGGAATTTTGTTAATTTTAACGTGCAAAGGTGTTCTTTCCACTTATAATTCTTTTTTGTATGATAATAGCCTATTAGTTAAAAATTTATAAATATTGATATAACACGAATACCAAAACAAGCAAAGCAAAAACAAATCAATTCATATTATATTTTTTAACAATATTTGGTATGAAATATAGTTTCCATTGAGGATATCCTATCCAATCATTTCTAATAGGATATTTGGATAAGTTAATTTTTTTTCTCTTTACTGAAGTCTCATTTTCTCTCCAGAAAAACAAAACTTCTTATCTATAAAAATATCATTAGGCCTGTCCTAATGTATGGTCCTGTGACATTGTCTCAATTACTACGGGAATTAGTATTTCTATAAGTATGTGATGTCCCATTCCTACCCCTCAACATGTCTTCTATCGGCGAGCTGTTGATCTGGGCGGTCTCATAAACTCTAGGATAAGAGGCCATAAAGTTCTGGTAATGTGCGATTCTGACGTTATAGAACGCATAAATCCCAGAGTGGTTTGAGGGCTTTTGAGAGTTTTGACACTATAGTGACATTTAGAATCCCATAAACTTCGGACACTTACCAGCACTTCAAACGCCTGAGAAAGCCTTTTGAATTCGCCGACAGTATAAAAGAAGACCCCGATAGTCCACGCAGAAGAGATCTGTTTTTGCGTGCCAGAGAGACGCAGCTCTCTTGGCAGAGATGCCTCATAGGCCTCAGAGCTGTCATTGAACCCGAAGCCATCCTGACTCCCACAAAGCACAAGCCGGGCCCGACCTGGCCAAAGCCCCACTGGGTTAATCCCGGCTGTGCGAAAAGACCCACAGCAGGCGACCACCCCGCGCACGGCCCAGACAAGCCCCCACCGCGCCAACACCAGGACAAGCCCCACAAAGCAAGGCACATGCGGACTCCAAGCAGAACAGACGGAATGGCCATAAAAAAAAGAAAAATTTTGAAGAAAAATGACTCTGCCGGAGGACACTCGCACAAGCCAACTCACAAAGAGATAAATTAATTAAAAGTGAGGAAGGAAAAACAAGGAAGAAAACCCAAACGAACGACAGCACATAATTAATGATTGAGCGAAACGCGAACCTAGTAAGTTAAGAAGATTAAAGAGCCACCGAAAGTTACTGGCAAGATGACTCTAAAAAATAAAAAAATAAAAAAATAAAAGACGGCAGCGTTGCAAATTCCAGACTGGAGACGACTAGGCCTAAATTGGGGATGGTCGATTTTGAGAGGGAACAGTCGCAACCCTGGGCGCAAAACCAGCAACATGGTAAGAACCTCATCGTTGCTGTGCAACCCACCCTGCGGAACCTTCGTGAGCCAGCATGTCCTGCATTCGCCATGGACACCACTAAAATGACGAGGACCGTGACCTTTAGGGTTGGACCAACTCAAGGAAGGCCCAGCTAACCTAACAAGGCTGCAGTCGATAAATCAGAATCCGAAGATAAGAACAAATCTCCTGACTTACGCAGGCCCCGTGCCTTTTCGCTCATCATGGCAGGAAGCCATCCTGGCTATCTAACTGTATAAATTCTAACTCGCTGTACATACTTGCTTTAACTGTTGCAGTTGTAGTATGTTGAACGTATCGTAGTAAAGTAATTGAAGCGAAAGGCTTGTCGTATTATTGACTACGGTACAGTCCGGAAACTTGGTCTTTAACAAAAATGGACAATACAGAATTGCAGTACAGAATCAATACAGAATTGCATCTTCGAGAGAAAGGTTCTCAGAAGCATCCTTGGTGGTGTCAAAGAAAATGTCGGAGACGTTTTAATTCAGAAATCTATAGATTTTTTTAAAAAGCCCGATATTATTAAGAGTTTTAAAATTAAGAGAATGAACTGGGCCTTTCATATTGCTAGAATAGATGAAAACAAATCCAGTAAATAAGATTTTTGTTACAAGGCCCTTTACTAGTCGGAAAAGAGGAAGGCCAAAACTAAGATGGCTCGACTCTGTTAAATAAGATTTTAGAGTGAATGGAGTGAGGAACTGGCAGATCAGGTCTAGAAATAGGCTGTCCTGGAGAAATCTTCAGTAGAAGGCCCTGGCCCACCGTGGGCTGTCGTTCCAAATATGATGGTCTTATTTCAATAGTGGTCCAACACCATTCATTTTGAGATACAGAGCCTTAAAGTCTAAGGAGTGCTGAGAAATGACTGCTGAAGTCTGATTTGTAATGCCCTCTGTTGGCAGCAAAAATAAGCTGGAGGTGTACCAGTTTAAAAATAAGATTGAAATGACTTGTATGAACATGAAAGTGAGGCTAACTCCATTTTTTTTTTAAAAAATTAGAGCTGGCTCACTATTCAAATAAGGCATTCATATGATGATGATAAAAATTTTTCCTTTTTTCTTGACTTTAATTAATATTTTAATTCACTGAATATAAACCGACCCGGCCTATGAGGCTTACAGCGTGTTTTAATTTGCAGACCAGTCTCTACGCAATGATCCTGAATACGCAGCCGAAGGTCCGCCTAAGCGTGATAATAATTTAGGACTTAGAAGCCCAGTCAATTAGTAAATACAGAGGCTGTTCACACATTTTTTAGACGATGTATATTGTATTCACAAAACTAAATTACATAAAATTCTTGTGTTTTAAATGTTCTATTTGACATCCCTTATTCTGAACTATCTTTCGACACCGCAATTTCCAGGATAATAATGCCTTTTGAAGTGTCAGAAGAGGTATTCTATCCCATTCCTCCTGAACAGCTTTCCAGAGTCCTGTAAGGGTTTTGGGACGACATTTGGATAATGCAGATTTTAAAAGTCCGAAAATCCATAGGTGATACATCGGGAGATTTAGTAGGGATATCAGTGAAGGGTATGGCCTTGATACAAGATTTTTGTTCCATTTCCTTTAGGAAATTTACAGTGGCTTTTGATTGTGACTGCTAGCTTTGTACTGATGGAGTCTGACAGATTGATGGCACTGTGGGTAAAGCGATGGTATTTCATTCAGAAAAATTGGCGATAAAATATGTTACTGATAGTATTTGGAGTTAATCTTGACATTTTTTTCCACTCTCTTTATTTTTAACTTGCCATTGTAACAAAAACCAGCAACAATCATGAATCCCTTAGAAAAACTTTCTTTCGATTCTTTGAACCATGTACTTAAATTTTTTTCTCCCCTTTTATGATAATAAATGGCTCTTCTTTTGTTGCAATCATTTGAATACACCCATGATTCATCTATTGTGACAATTGTTCTCCATTTTTCTTTGGATAAGTGTTTCTCATATAGAATTCTGCAGCGTGTCCTGCGTTCAGGGATATGATTTGGAAGAAGACGATGCACATTGCGTTTTTTCGCTTTCTTAAGATTTAAATCAACGTTTATCATTTTGTTTACAGTGGACACCGAACATTTTAATGATTTTGCAACTGTCCTTTGACTAGGGGGATTTTCTTTTAACATTAAACAACATACCTTTGCAATAGTCGAAGATGTCCGTTTTTTCCTTGGATACTTGTTTGGAATTTTTGTCCCACTCGAGGCTCCAATTTGACGTTTTTTTCCTTTCTTGTTGACGATATTACCTATCGACGCTTTAGATATCACAAAACCATGACTCTCACATCGTTTTTGGATAACGGAGTATGCATATTTCTCTTCGGAAAGAGCATAAATGTAGCCTTCGAACCACAGCTTTGTTAAAAACGCCATTTTGAAAAAAAAAACAAAACTTTCAAGCTGCAGACGATAATTTTGACTTTTAAAAACATAGTACAATTGCAATTATTTCTTTTGCAGCAAACAATTTTTTATTACCGCTTACCAAAATCGTCTAAAATATGTGCGAACAGCCTCTGTACTACCTACTTTTGGCCCAATTTTCCCCTCGGACTTTATTTTAAATCCGTAAAAAACATAGTCTGAAAATTTCCAAACAAATTCCCCTTTATTCGTAGCAATTTGTGGTTCAATCATATTGGCTTCAATTGCAATGGAAATTGTATGTAGATTTCATGACTGATGACGTA
The DNA here is from genome assembly GCA_907164885.2 of Dolomedes plantarius. Lineage (NCBI taxonomy): Eukaryota > Metazoa > Arthropoda > Arachnida > Araneae > Dolomedidae > Dolomedes > Dolomedes plantarius. The sequence goes on from OU015490.1 coordinate 251,446,565, forward strand.
TTTTCTCACTTCATCGACATATGTTTTCTCTGGATGAATAATTTTGGATGCCGTTTTCTTGTTTGAAGTTCATCATTTTTTTTTTCTCAATATCACTGAATTACTATATTGGTTAATAATAGTGACTAATTTAGTACGCTTTCGATTTGAAAATCTTCAGCAAAAAAAAAGACATGATTACTATGTTCATTTTTCACGCCTTGTTAGTATATCATCTATTATACACCCGAAGCACTATCGAAATGTAGTGGAGATTTTAACTATAGGTGTCAGAAAAATATTGATAATATAAAATTACATGAATCAGCGGGTTAGGGCTGTTGTGTACTAACTATATTGCATTCGCTCACCTCAATGTTAACCTATTGAGAAAATGTATCTACTCTTTACAGCTACATAAACGCTACATAATAATCCAATTAAAAATGGTATTTTCAGATAGCCTGAACATTTCTGCACCTTGAAACAGGATTCATTTTATAAATTTCGTCTACCAAAGGAATTTATGAGCGTTTAAATACCAGATTTTTTCCCGAAAAATTTAAATTTTAAAACATTATTTCCACAAAAAAAAATAATTCAGGTAGTCTCTTCTTACGAAACTACCGCGGGTTATTAACGTAGGATTACTTATCGTTGCTTACTTCTTTTGTAAGTATATATGTATGTATGTGTTATGTATATAGGTATCTATATATATGTACGTAAGTATATATATATATATATATATATATATATATATATATATATGTCAAAATTTTGTCGCATTTTAGTACTTTCTGTTTAACTGTTTACTGCTTACCCGAGCGATACAGATTGGGTTTGGCGAGCTGCCAAAATTATAATTCGTGACGCAGGGCATCTAAAATTTTTTTTTCCGGAGGACCGTTATTGAGAAACGTAATCCTACGTTAAAAACGAAAAATGTCCCATGGTGTAAAATTTATTTCTCTATTACGGTGTACAATTGTTTTTGTATATCTTTCAATCCAAATCGGCTATCCTTGGACACATTTTCTCCACAGGTTAGCATTGAGGGGAGTGAATCGAATAGGGTTGATACACAGCAGTCTTAAGGGGAAGCATTTACAAAATTCGTAATGATAAATGTAGTTCAATTTATTTCTACTCTTACTGGGTAAAAGTTTAAAACCATCGTTATACACTAAAATTATCTACTGCTCTATTATTTTCACCATTATGGAAAAATAATTTGAAAGAAAAACGCCTTGAAATAAATGATATGCCATTATTATAATCAATTCTCCTTCAGCCAAAAGGTTGTAATCTCGTCTTGTAAACCATTCAATTATTAAAAGACAGAACCATTAAATAAAGCCTGCATATGTTAATTGTTTATCAAAACCTATCATTAATCTGCCCTCCTTCTTGTTATTTGATCATTGGTATTTAAATAAGTATTGATAACGATGCATGAAATTTAAAATTGTGAATTTACCAAGGGTTTTCAATCTTTTCTCAGAAATCTTTGAATTCCCGAGTAGACTGATCAATATATCAAGTAACAACCCAATATTTTTACTGAATTATTTAATTTAACTAGCTGAGTAATTAGTCAGGAAAGATTAAACTTTTCGAGTAAACTAATACTCTCGTTATTCATGCTGAATTTTTATTTCAGAGTTCAGAAATGTTTTTCTCCAATACTTAGAGAACACGTGATTTTTCACAAGGAGTTATGCATTTTGACAACCAGAAAAGTGTGTTCCAGTTTCGATCACTGTTAGTTGATATTTCCTTCCGTAAGTATTATCATAGCATTTGAAAGTTGTAAAGACTAGTTTATTGTGATGACTTTTGTCTGCTATAGAAAGGGGTGTGTATGCCTTTCCAGTCCCTATTCCCCCTTCACCCCCTTCGCCACCGGTCTGGGACATCTGCTGCTGTCTTAGGGAGTCCCGGACCTCATTAATTTTCTGAACAGTCCCCCACTGGTGGGTGGAAGTTTTGAGGGACTGGCTACTATCTTAGCTGGGTCAGCACTTCCAATCATTATGTGCCATTCATTAGGGGTATGGGTGTTGGCGAACCCTTTCTTGCCAAGCTTTGTTTTGTTGGCGGTTTTCTGGAGGCACACATTTTCTGGCAACCCCTACTTGAGAATGGCTGACCACAGCCGTTGGAAGTTCAGTGTGAGTTGTTAGTTTGAGATATCTACTTTTGACTAGCGTGTGAAGTCAGTTCGCTGTACGTTGTATGTGCTAATAAAGACTTGAAAACGAATTCCACTTGGTTATTTTTTGTGCTCCTGGAGTCCTGTTTGTACTGCATCGCGGGTTTCTTGTCCTGCCAAACACAACGCAAGATAAAACGCTGGAATATTCTCGTAACAAGTTTAAGTTTTAATCACTAGAATTTCAGTTCTATGTCTATATAACAAAAAAGTTTTAACTTTGAACGAAAAGCGATACACTGCCGAAGCCATTTTCTAAAGTTTTCCATCACCCTGTTGGTCATCTCTGAGGGAATGGCGGCAACTTTTTCAGGAATAGTGGTCTCAAGGACTCGTTGCACATTTTCAGGTGTTGCAATGTTCCGAGGACGACCACTTGGTTTCCTAGGTAATGCAGACCCACTTGCTGTCCTGTTTGAAACCCATCGCAGGATTAATTTTCGATCAGGAACGGCATCAGTTGCATAGAGCTCTAAATGAACTCTGAATCACGGTTACAGAATCGTTTTTTTTTATTAAGAATGCTTCAATAATGAAATCGCGATGATCACTGGACCAACTCAGGGTGTTTACTGACAACTTTAAAATCTGCCCGAACTGTTGCCACTTCCCTATTCGAGCCATTCCCTTACTAGTGACCTTCAGAAATTTAGGATTCCCTTCTGTCGCACCTTGTATAAAACATGCTTTAGAGTTAATAACAGTCAGTTCGACAAAAAGTTTGAGCACCACTGCTTTAGATCATTCTTGCAGTTTTTTTCGAAATAATTTTTTTCGATTAATTTCAAAATTATGAGTTTAATTTTTTTACCATTGTGGGGCAAAAAGTTAAGCTTTTTGTTAGCAATATGAACCAATATGAAGATTCATTAATTACTTGCTTTTCCGAAGTTTGACGTCATATTCTGAATTTCCATTCTAAACCGAATCAACGACGTAAGTTTCGTTTAGATTACGTCATGTCTGTCAAACTGCCATACGTCATATAATTAGACACAAAAATCTTCAGTTACCAGCCGATAGTTTTTTCAAGTGAAGTGATGTACCCGATATTTGAATATCGGCTTTTGTTAAGTGTATATAAGCGGCGAACACTTTCGAGAAAGGGGCATCACGACATCAAGGATACACACATTATCGTAAGCTTCTTTAGCTGATTGGGATGAAGTATCAAGCCTGTCTAGAGTAAGACGTTTTGTATTAGTTATATATTAATTCTTGTGATAGTCCATCACAGTATGATAAAATATAATGTTTGTTTTAAAACTGATTTAAAGAAAACCCCAGTATTATTAGTAAGAAGAAAGATGTTGATATTGTTGTTTTTATCTAATTCTTAACCAGTTTTTCAAATGAATAAACTTTTAGTTATTGCTAAAAGTTTATTCATTTAAAAAATTGGTTAGGTCTGGTTATGTCTGGTTATGTGTGGTTAGGTCTGGTTAAGTCTTGTCGTCTATACATGATTTTGAACAACTTTAATGGTTTTAGCGTATACCTTTTTTTAACATAGCTTTTACTGCACATTTTTAAACTCTGCTATTTAAATATAAATTATAAGAATTGTTGACGTGCATGTTTTTAACATGTACACTTTTTTTTCACATTGCGCTGAGATTTTTCACATGATCTGTGGTTGGTTTGATGCATCATGTGGTGCAAATTCCGTCATGAGGGTCAGGTGATTTCACTTACGGAATAGTTACATCTCTAGCTTATTCATCGGGTTGTGTGTTGGTGGACAGCTCATTAATGACGTCTCTCAACCATTATTTTTAATATTATCAATAAAATTTAAATCTTAATTAAATAATGCGAGTATGAATCTTTTTAAGCATTCAGTGTAGAAAATAAAAGTAATTTTAACATAATCCACGTATCATGTGTTTAGCATCATAAACTGTGATGCTAAACACATGATAATCTGTGATATCAATCTGTGATATTACATGATAATCATGTAAATCTTTAATTTAGCGCGTTAAAAGAAATGCTTTAAAAATTATTGCGATGCTGCTTTTATTACGAAAATCCCACTGTCCGAAGAATGTTCATTACTTAATAATTAATATATTTTATAACACACCGATAAAAAATAATTAGTTATATTGTGATGTATTACGTAAAAATGAAAGACATATCTTATTATAATAAGTCGTAACCGCTTAATAATTTTACGAAATGTCAATAGATGGCGTTAGAGTACCAGAAGTCCCTATCTCAATGTTCGGCATTCATTTACCACTCAAGATACCCCGTACATTTAAGGGAAATGTATTTGGAAATCGTTATCTCAATTAATTTACTTGGTTTGAGATATTTTGAGAGTTATCATTAAAGTTCAAGTAACTAAGATTAATTTTCGTGACAGAAATAACTCTAATTTTTTACGTCTAAATAATGATGTGTATTACATAATTAAGCTGTATCAGAGAGTTACGATTATATTAGCATTATGTACGCGTAGTTTATGGATCTCGGTGAATTACAGAACTCCTTTTTTTCTTAGTCGGAAATAGTCAGATTAGATTGAATATGAATATATCTTAAATTTTTCTTATTCATATCACTTAATAAATATATATTGTTAATGAACAGGGAGTAGATAGCAGTTAAAAGCTGAATGTGAAAGTATCAATAAAAACGAATTGTATGGTTAAATGAATCTTAAGAAATAAATTTAGACTCATGAGCATAGATTTAATGTGTTTTTAGTTATATTAAAATTTATGTTTAAGGAACATAAGAAAATTTATTGACTAAAAAACATAAGGATTGTTATTTAATTTAATTTTTTGAGTATTATGATATTACCTGAGTACTTTCTGAAAATCAAAACTTAAGATGATTCTTATTGAATTTATTTTTTATTATTTATGAGAACTCAGGTAATATCATAAAATATCTTTCTGAAGAGTAAAACTTAAAATGATTTTTGTTGACTTTAATTTTTCATTTTTAATGAGTATTAAGATAATCCCATATAATGATATCTTTCTGAAGATTAAAACTTAAAATAATTTTTATTGACTTTAATTTTTCATTATTTATGAGTATTGAGATAGTACCATATAATGATAGCTTTCTGAGGACTAAAACTTAAAAGTATTTTTATTGACTTTAAATTTTTATTATCTATGAGTACTCAGGTAATACCATATTAATGATATCTTTCTGGAGACTAAAACTTAAAAGAATTTTTATTGACTTTATTTTTTCCTTATTTATGAGTATTAAGATAATACCATATAATGATATCTTTCTGAAGACTAAAACTTAAAAAAGATTTTTATTGACTTTAATTTTTATTTTTTATGAGTACTCAGGTAATACCATGAAATGATATCTTTCTTAAGACTAAAACTTAAAAGGATTTTTACTGACTTTAAATTTTCCTTATTTATGAGTAATCAAGTAATATCATAAAATATCCTTCTCAAGACTAAATTGAAATCAAAAGAGAGTTTCGCTAATATAAGATATTAATTTTCATGTACAAATTTTCCTTTTGTGATTTTTTTTTCAGGATCCCAAAACTGCCCTAATATTACGTTCTGAACAACCGGTTTGAAGTGAAGGAGAATGCTTTAACCTAAACTGTATCTTACCTCTTTAGGTTGAACAAGGTATGCTAAATTCAGCTGCGGGGGATTTTCATATTTTTCTGAAAGATAATATAGTGGGCAAAATTTAAATCTTTCATAGGTTGATCGTAAGGAAATTTCTAATTGAACACACACATACACAAATAAATAAATAAAAATAAATGGAATAAAAGAAAATACAGGTTGTTTCAAAATATTTGACATCATTTCACTATCTAATAACTTTAGCAATGTTCATTCAAGTAACGCAATATTTTAACATCATGTGATGAAACACGTCGAATTTTTATTTCGATACTTTACATAACATTCTTTTAATTTTTTTGAAATGGCTACCTTGTTCCCCAGACCTTGTGATTTTTTTTTCTCTTGGGGTACGTCAAAGACTTGTTTCATGTGACCGCTTCCTTCAATTATAATGGAACTCAAGCAGAGACTCTGTTCCCCTTGGTAACTGTTACCAAAGATATGCTACAGAACGTTTGGCAGGAAATGAAATACCGATTTGGCGTGTCAAAGGTGGCACGCATATTGAGCATTTATAAAATTGTTCATGGAATCTTCATGCATTCCTATTTCTCACTCATAGTTTGGTTAATAAATATTTAATTACTCAACAATAAGCCTCTTAAGTTATAATTAAATTATCCGGTGTAGATGCTGCGATTCAATCGCCAGTGTATTTGCTGAGATTACGTAGAAATAATGATGTGCTTTACATAATTGAATTAATCTATATCAGAGAGTTACGATTATGTAAGCATTATGTACGCGTATAATTATGGTTACCAATAAATCACAAAGCTCCCTTTTTTCTTCATCAGAAATAGTCAAACTGAATGTCTTAAATTTTTCTTATTCATATCAATTAATAAATATATATCGTTAATGAATTAGGAGTAGACAACAGTTAAAAGCTTGTGAAAGTATCAATAAAAACAAAATGTTATACTACATTATTAAACGAATTGTTATGTATTTGACATGATTTCTAACTCAAATGATGTCAAATTTTCTGAACCACACTGTATTTTTATTTTTATAATACAAAACGTAGGAAAGTAAAACATTCTCATGAAGTTATATTATTTATACTGATACGCATTTCTTAGAAACTGTATCTCCTAAAACCATAGTTGGTGAAATACAGTCTTCCTTTATCCTAATCTATATATGTGAAACAGTTCCGTAACTGACTGACTGACTGACTGACTGACAGATAACGCACAGACCAAACCGCTGGACCTAAAAGGTTGAAATTTTGCATGGCGATTCTTCCTATAGTGTAAGGGTGCACTAAGAAAGATTTTTGGAAAATTCTTCTTAGATTTTTGAAATTAAATTTTTAAACTGTTTTTGTAACATTCTTTAAAGTTTGCATTTAAAATAATCTGCGGGTTATAAAATTTATATCACGAGAAAGATCATAAAAATTCCTTTAAAATGAAATCTTTTTCGAATCTTTACCACTATTTTCTGATTTTTGGTGAATTCTTAACGATTAATTTTGAGAATTTGATTTATTAAATGCGAATCACATGGTTTCTTTTCTTTTTGAGATACTTCAAACTAATTTTGCGTCACGTGCATAACAACGAAATAAATTGGTAAACATTTTTTTTTTTTTTATAATGTGGCAGACCATTGGACATTATCCAAAAAAAATATTAAAATTGTGTAAAAGAAATGTTCCTTAAAATGTACTATATTAACTGTATTATATTCTTTAGTATGTTCTATTAGATTTAATTTGAATATTTTCTTCATTATTTTGTCTATAAAAATATCCATTATTTTGTCTATAAAAATCGATTTTTTATAAATATATATATATTTTTTTGTCATTAATTGCATACATTGACCGTTGCATTTAATTTGAATGTATTCCGTAGCGAAGCACGGGTATTCAGCTAGTAAATAATAAAACAAAATCGACATGGCAACAAAGTTTCCCCCGCTGTTCAGATACTCCAAAAATTCATTTCGACACCATAACTGCATGGCCCGCCGAAATTAACAGAATAAGTAGAACGCGATTACGGCGTCACTCGTGGCTGGAGAGTTCAGTTCCAGTTGCGTCAATAATATGGAGAAACGTTTGTCTCAAATCACCTTAAAACTACCGAACGATAACGAAAAATATTCCTATCCATCTCGCTTCTTTTTAAGGCCTGCGATTACTTGTCTTTGAAGTTATTGATTAAAGATTATTTCGAGGAAATGCCTTTTTAAAAGTTCATACAAATAAATGAAAAGACAAAGTATGAATATTATTGATTAATCACCGTTTAACGTAGAGCGAATAAAGGCCTCTTAAATTGAATTTAAATTCTGGAAATCTGAAGTCTAAGGAGCATTTAATTTCTGATTTTTTTCCTTTATATCTTAGCATAGTTCAATAAATCTGTGGTGCCCGGTATAAAGGGCTTAAGTAAAAAAGGCGATTTTTACCACGTTACTATTAACTCCATTTCCTGTTTGTGTGTTTGTCCAGTACAAATCTTGCAACTTCCCGACTAGCTAGACATTTGAAACTTTTAGAATAGCCCAGGACACGATGACAATGCATTCTTTTAATACTTTTTAGCCATCTTTAAGCAGGATTGAATTCATTTTCAGTTAATTTTGTTTTGTATGGAAAGTTAGTTTGGAAAAAAATCCGCAAGGTGGCGCTTCGATCGCATTCAGTGCTTGCACTTTTGCGTAACGGCGTTTGACGATTTTGGAAACAGAATACATGCGAATTTAGTTTGTTTGCAAAGATATTGTGCGGAAAAACTAAAAAAATATTATAAAAGTTAGCAGTTTATAAAGTCTGTGGATAGTGGAAACGACTAAAAAGTGGTTAAAATTAAATAAAAGAAAGCGAAAAAGAATAAAATGCGGTTGAACTGGCATTCCCAAAAAAAATTGGAAACCAAGTAGGCTCTGGTTTGTAAAAATCTCATATATGTAATTCAATTAATAAATGTTTGAAAATTTCTTATAATTTCTCTCTTTATTACGCACTAGCTGAAAACCCGCGCTTCGCTACGGAGTACATTCAAATTAAATACCACGGTCAACGTATGCAATTTATGCCAAAAAATAAATATATATATTTATAATAAATGCGATGATCAATGTATACAATTGATGTAAAATATATATCTATCTATATATATATATTTATAAAAAAATCGTAAGGGATATGCATTTTTTTTTGATAATATCCAATCGTCTGCTGCATTAGAAAGAGAAAAAAATATTTTTTTTGTGTATTTAGTTGTTACGCACGTGACGATAAATTTATTGAAAGTACCAGAAAAAGAAATCACGTGATCAGCATTTAATGAATTAAATTCTAAAAATTAATCTTTAAAAATTCACGAAAAATCAGGAAATGGAGGTAAAAATTCGAAAAAAATTTCATTTTGAAGGATCTTTTATGATCTTTCTCGTGATATAAATTTTATAACCCTCAATGTATTATTTTAAATGCAAGCGTAAAAAAAGTTTAAAAAACAGCTTAAAAATTTAATTTAAAAAAATCTAAGAATTTTTGAAAAATCTTTCTTAATGCACCCCTACACTATTAGAAGAATCGCCATGCAAAATTTCAGCCCTTTAGGTCCAGCGGTTTGGTCTGTGCGTTGTATGTCAGTCAGTCAGTCAGTCAGTGAATGAATGAGTCAGTTACGGAACTGTTTTATATATATAGATAGATATAGATTAAACGTTTGTCACTTGGAGAAACGTTTAATTGACAAAACGTTTACAATATAGACGTTTACAATATAAACGTTTACAATTGACAAATGTTTATAGATACACATTGGTATCTAAAAATTAGAGTAAGAGATGAAATAAAAATACAAAAATAAAAAAAGGATTTTAAGTAAAGAATGTTTTTTTAATTATTTTAAGCACCTAAAATAATATTCAAATTAATATTACGTTACTTAATAATTGTGTGCACGTCCGCCATCTTGGATTTTTTTGCGCCAACTTGGCGATTTTACCGTGTTTTGAGGAGTGGAAAAATTCTGGCCAATGTGTTTTAAGCGGTGTTTTCAAAACGCTGGACTTTGAATTTTTTTAGCTATTTTAATAAAAACCACCTGTTTAAATTATGAAACTTAGAAAAATTTTTGAAAAATCATTTAAACGTTGGACTTAGATTTATTGTTGGGTTTTTGATAAAAACCACTTTTTTCTGAAAAAATCGTTCTCAAATATTGGAAATTTTGGGTTTTTCTTTTAGCTTTTTTAATAAAAACGACCTTTTTAAATTGTGAAACTTAGAAATATTTTTGAAAAATCATTTAATCGTTGGACTGAGATTTTTTTTGTCATTTTTAATTAAAAACTACCTTTTCAAATTATAATCCATATGAAAATTTGGTCAAATGAATTTTACTTACAGATAAAATTTCAATGCCATCTATTCAGTTTGCCCTAACTCTTTGACTAATAGCAATGAATCACCAAAATATTATGCCAATATATTGTTAATTAGAAAAAAATACAGCATTTTCGTACCACCTAAATAACTTGCAATTTAAAAATTATCTAAAATTCAGCTTTGAAAAATGTAAAATAATTATGAACCCATAAATTTATGGTGAGTAACCAGATCCTCTCTTTTTTTTCTTTTTTTTTTGTTGTTAGGGCATTGTGGTAATGAAATTTTACTTCAGATTTGACCTTAACCAAATATTTGGTGCATACAATAAAATCGGGACAAGGATTATTTGACCATTTATCCTGCTGTGTTGGAAATAAGAAAAAAAAACCCTTTTCCTAAACCAATAACTTAACCTTAACTAACTTTTTAACTTAGGTTCCTGGGGAGAGAGAAGTTGAACTTCAGTTATTTAAATTTATTTGTAATCCACTACAACTTGGAATTATAAAATATTTTAAAATATATTGTATTTAAAATGTATACTGTATTTTACATTTTACGAAAAAATGATGGCAGATAATTTTTACTTCAAATAAATGAAATGGTGTATCATTATAGTATACTAATTGACAATCGATAAACAAAATTAAAAGCAACTTAAATTTAATAAGTTAACGAAAAACTGATAATGGATTCAAAAATTTTCAACAAAAAGACTCTTAGTTTTAAAAATAATTTACTCTTTTGAGTCTAGTCAATTTGACTCAGATTTCCAGGTCAAGGCCAAGATCTGACCTAAAATTATTATACTGTAATTAAAAGATTACATCAGAAATAACTGTTTGATCTTAAAATTAGAGAATTTGACATTGGGTTATTTTTACCAGAACGCAATAATTATCGCCATGCGAAATGCGCCAAACCCTGGCGGAAAAATCCAAGATGGCGGCCTTGCACACAAATCTAGAGTATCCCCCCTAACTTTATTTCTACTGATCAGATATACATAATATATAGCCTATGTCCATCTGGAATAATGTACCTTTCAAACAGTGAAAGAATTTTTCAAATACGTGCAGTGGTTCCGGAGATTACCCTCCACGTACAAAATCTGCTCTCTCTTTATATATTAGTATAGATTTGATCATTTTCTTTGAAGTTGATGGGATAATTCATCAAAAAAATTTTTAAAAGTGTGTATTAATACATAGAATTGTCAAGTGTATATGATTCAACAGAAAATTTAAAATCGCGGTGTATAAAAAGTTCTTTTTATCTTGTAATTATTAGGTATTTGCTAGTTTTGATAAAAAATTAAAAAAAAACTTCTGACTTATATATTTCTTTTAAGTCTATCAATTTTGTATACAAAAGTACATTTATTTGCACAAAGACTGAAGTCGAAATTATTGTTCTGCGATTGGTATAAAAGCCAATAACTTGGTATATTTAAATCAATGTTTTTGACTTAAGCCCTTTATACTGGACACAATAGAACTAATAATGTGATTTTCTTTTAATTCTTGCTGGTTCTTTTCAATGCTTGTGTGTTTGAGTACTTGCGTTAAGAAAACTGAATTATTACAACAATTGTAATGTTATATAGTAAATATATTACGACCTTATAAAAAATTTTGACCTTCCAGCCGCGGGCGATTTTAATTTTTTCCTGTCCAAAATTGTGGGCGAAATTTATACCTTTTGTAAGTACGTATATTGTACAGAGACGTTTATTGCAAACCAAAAGGAAATAATAAAAAAAAGAAAAATTTGTTGGCTACAAATTAAACTTCTCAAGAAGGTGCTGAAAATTTTCCCGACAATTGTTTTCACTAACTTATAAAAATGTTGCATGCTGAGATTTTAAATCAAATCTACCATAAATTGTTTTGTGGTAGCTATAAACGGACTGCAACTCCCATTCGTAGACTGTGATTGGAGAATATCAAATCTCTCACGTTTCATCACGTTGTATAATGTTTTGAATTCGTTACTTCTCCTTCTTCGAACTGGATAATTATCCTAGTTTTGTAAATCGGGTAAAACGGCATGTTGAATCGACAGTATTCCTCTTCGTATATGTTAGTAGCATATTTTGTTTATAAATAGAAACTCTAACCTACTAAATTTCAAGTAAATTTATCTGCAGTATAATTTTGCTTGAAATTTAGTTTATTTCAAGCAAACTAAAGTTTATTTCAATTGATAATTATTTCTTAGACGATATATTTCCTAGCAGCGCAATTGGTAAAATAATGTATTCCTATAATTCATTACATGAAAAAAGGTTAATATAAAGTACATGATACGTCATGATATTATCGCCAATTGCGGCGATATGGCGCCAAATCTGGTAGCTACAGGAAAATTCGTGAAACGGAACGTGAAAACCAAATAATAATACGATCATCGACGATTTTACCGCATCTTTATACAGGGGATTTGGCTAAAAGTATTCAAAAGTTATGGCTTATTTTTACGGAACTACCCATTCGAATTGAACAAAAATTATTTAAATAGAAAGAACATCTCACCAAGTTTTAATATCAATAGATTTCGACGTGTGCACCTTTTACAACATGACAAACGTCTAAACGGTATTACAGTTCTCTCCAAGTGTTTCGTAGCATATCAGGAGTTCTTAGACAAATTGCTGGAATGATACGCTTCTTCAACTTATCCACGTTACAACGGATTTAATGAATCTCCAAGCAAAATGGAGTCAAATCCGGAAGACCTTGGCGGCCAGGCAATTGAGCCCCCATCTTCCAAAACATGATCAACAGTGTCATCCGTCACAAAAACTTAGGATGTTTGCCAATTTGAGATACCAAAGTTCTTGACTCTCTTAAAGTTCTACCCCATTGACGGATGGATTTTGATGTCGGAGGATCGACATTCCATTCTGTTCGCACACGTCGCTGAACAAGCGTCACTGATTTAAATTCCGTTAACCAAAGCACGCACTGTACCTTTTACTGTGTACTTTTGTACTCACTGTACCTTTTCCACATCTTTACTAATGAAACCCGTGGAACAGGTTTTTCGCCTTCGTGCCGATTGCTGATTATTGCTGTGCCGATTGCTGTGCCGATTGCTGTGCCGATTGCTGATTTATCGTGCCGATTGCTGACATCGATGTCGATGTTTTAAAAAAATCGATGTTTTGATAAAAACATCGATGTTTTAAACATCGATTTATTGAAGCCGGTGTTTTTTTAACATCGATGTTTTGTGCTCGATGTTTTACGTTATCTCGATGTTTTTTTTTTTTTAATGAAAAAGTACCGTAATAAAAAAAAATTTACCACGTAGCATAATTTTCACACTCAGTAAATGTAAGTCTGAATTCTGAAAAGGACGAATACAAAAGGGGGGAACGATTCCTTAGCAAACAGACAAATGGCAATTAAGAACCAATGAACCAATCAGAGCGCTTGGAATGTTCCTGACACTCCGGAACCTTCCATGGGGTTTTATTTTACAAATAGTATATACACGAGTGCATCCATTTAAGTTTTTGTTTTGTTCCGGTTTTATATAAGTTGACGTTAATATTATTAGTAAGATGCCTCCCAAAAGTACCGTTTGGAAATATTTTTACAAAACCACTGGCAAATTAGCGAAATTCAATATTTGCCTTAAGTCCCTCAAAACTTCTGGCAATACCACAAATTTATCTGGACATTTGAAGGCAAAACATGGCGGTATTTACACCGAAAATTTTGAGTCATCAATGTAGCCCAAAGCAACCAAGTTTTTGTCATTTGTGTCTGCCCAATCAGAGAGTAAAATTAAATCACCCCCTCCCCCCACGACTAACGGAAGTAGCATTAATGTTAGAGATTACTAAACCAGTTTAAAAAATGGACGTTCTAAAACATCGATGTTTAAAAACATCGATGGTTTTTGGGTGATGTTTTATTAGCATCGATGTTTTAATATTGAATATCGATGTTTCAAAACATCGATGTTTTGCTATCGATGTCGCATCACTAGCCTGAACGGTCTAGAGTCTAGACCAGAGCTTCGCAACCTTTTATCTTCCACGGCACAACAACGTTTTTCCGATAATTCCGCGGCACACCACAAGTAAAAGCTTGCAAAAGCATAAATTATAATAATACGCATATATTTTTATGAGATAAAAAACACAATAAAATAGCTCCATGTATCAAGATAATTATAATAATTTAAGTTTTGTATAAATCCTGAAATGTAATGAACTGAACACCAACACAAGAACAAAAATATAAAGTTATAGTTTACAAGTAAAAAAAAAAAATTCTTTTTTAAATTTTTATATTAAAATTTGTTTTCGATCTTTACTTAAGCCTAATAAATCAAAGTTAATTCAAACATAACTAATTTATTAATGAGATATTTGAGCTTGTTTTGATGAACTTATGTACGTTTTATATTTGACTCTATAATAGAAAGAGCTACTCGAAGTTCACGGTCAAGACCCTTTAAACACGATCGTTTGTCATTTTTAATTAGAACCAGTGTCGAAAAACTTTGTCCGCATAAGAATGTAGTAGAAAAAAGGAGCAAAACTACAATGGCCTTGTCAGAAATTTGTGGATATTCTTTCTTAACTGAAATCCAGAAAAATGACGCTCGAGCATACATACAATGTATGGTAACTACATGTTTTTGTTTTGTGTATAATTTCGACCCAGAGAAATTACATATTAGCCAAAAATTAGAGGAATATTTTACTTAGAGGAAATTTCTAACTGATGCGAGGGTAATTTTTTTTTTATTATTATTATCGATAAAATCACGGCGGCACAGTCAAGGTCACCTCGCGGCACACTAGTGTGCCACGGCATGGAGGTTGCGGAGAACTGGTCTAGACCCCAAAATTCTCAGAGGTTTTTGTAATCCACAAAGGAGCAGTCTACTATATTCTAATGGGTAGTTCCACAATAATAAGCCATAACTTCTGGATACTTTTAGCCCAGACTCCTTGTATTAGTAAAATATTTTCTGAAAGTAAAATTATTTCGATTGATACACATTTCTTATACGCTATATTTCCCTGCAGCCTAAATTGGTGAAATAATGTATCCCTATCATTCAATAATGAAAAAAACGCTAATATGAAGAAACTATATATATATATATATATATATATGTCAAAACTTAAGTGGGAAAAGAATGAAATTTAAAGGGGGCTTGGGAATTAAATTATATTCGTGGCGTAATTCGCCTCTAATTGTTCGTATTTCAAGACGCGAATTGGGAAAGGGAAATTCCCCTTTTCATTATATAATCTTGCCGCGTCTGTGAATTGAGCGTTCGAAGAGGAAATCTTATATACTTCTCCTTGAAAGATGTCTAGTTTAGGCTCTGCGCATGTGCAGGGAGAGTTGGCGCGCGGAGCTGACCGCGAATTTTGGAGAGCGCGGGATAAGAGTCGATGCTGTCAGATGTGTATTTCGCCGCGTCCCTAAATGCAAATGGCGAATAGTAAGCATGCTGCTTGGAGCATTGGTGCGATGAAGATAATAAACTAAATAAGTTTCAAGGATGGACTTATTTTCATTTATAGCACTCGCCACCAGTATTAAGATGATGACTGCAAATTAATGTGAGAACAGGCAAACCAAACGCCTGTCATATATATATATCTAATATATAAAAATGAATGTTTGTATCTCTGTAATTGTATAGAAATCCACAGTTTAGGAGCAACGATCGTGAAATTTTACATACAGGCGTCTTTAAAAACAGCCGAGGGTCTGAAGAACTTCAAAAATCGAAATTAATTACCGTTGATTTTTAATTAATAAATAACCAAGAATTTTGAAACTAAATGTAAGCTGTTACACTTTGTGGAATCACCCCTCTGAATATGGCGTCCGCGTTAGGGTTAGCTGGCAAACAGCGAGCGAAAAGATAAAAATAAATAAAATCAAAAAGTTTCAAGTTATATATTAAACCAGAATAATAAATGAAAATAATAATCTTTCAAGTCAGATTTTATACTCTAAAATAAATCGGATCCAACGGCATATTGACACTACCACACGCGATGGAAAATTCGAATCAACCACGCTAAGTGTCACGAGATCTTTTTTAATCGCTACTACAACCCCCCTCGCTTATGTCTTTGTGTCTATTGAAGAGTTGAAGACTAAGCTTCTATCCTGCTAACTTATTTCTGACTTAAAACTCCTCTCACTCCATAAATACATGTATATTCACCAACCCATAGCAACTTTCCAGTAAACTTAGTCAAATATTTTCCTCTTTACTCAACAAAGTAGCATGTCATTGTGGAGCATTCAGTAAAAGCGTTCATTTACCACGCTACACGCCGCGTGTTCAAATACGGATCGTTCACATTTTGCTAAACCTGTATTTTCAGCTTTTTTATAGAGGCTTTTTTATTTCACCTGTTATTTTATTATTTTTTAAATTATTATTATTATTATTATTTATTTATTATTTTTTTAATTATTTTTATTTTATTTTATTATTTTTAAAAATTATTAATAAAATGAAAAATAAAATAAAAAAAAATAATGTGTATAACATTTCGTATACTTTTTTTTCTATGTTATTTATACTGTGTTTAGTTTTTTAATGGATTTTGGTAGGTTTATTATAAATTTATATATTTTATGTTTTACTTTTCAGGATTTTTTGTCCAATGATAAAGGCTAAATCTTTTCTATGTTATTTATACTGTATTTAGTTTTTAAATTGATTTTGGTTAACAAACATTCGACAATTTGACATTTTTACTTTTCAGCTTTACTTTTCAAAATTCTTTACTTTCCTAAAGACAATTTGACATTTTTCCTTTTCAGCTTTTAGTGGTTTATTATAAATGTATATATTTTATGCTTTACTTTTCAGGGTTTTTTTGCTCCAATGATGAAACGCTAAATCTAGCTGAATTCTGAAGAAATTATTGTAAATTTATGGTTTTTTATGTTGGGTTTTCTTTTTATTCATGCGTATAACATTTGACATGCTTTTTATTCTATGTTATTTATACTGTACTTAGTTTTTAAATTGATTTTGGTTAACAAACATTCTTAAAATCCCGGGCAACGCCGGATAAATTATCACCTGTGTAGGTTGATAATTTATAAATTTTAAAACTGTTACCACATGTATATTTACAGATCCACAAGAACTTTCCAATATTTTTAATTAATAAATAACCAACAACTTTTTCTCGATTCACAGGTGTTCAGTAGATGGCGCCACTATTTTAAACTTTTAGAATTCTAACCATAAGACAAAAAATATATATTTTTTTAAAAATCGTAAGGGATATTTTTATAGACAAAATAATGTAGAAAAAAATATTGAAATTAAATCTAATAGGACATACTAAAGAATATAGTACAGTTTGAGGAACATATCTTTTACTGTATTTTAATATTTTTTGGTTAATGTCCAATCGTTTCCCGCATTAGCAAGAAAAAAAAAATATTTTTTTTTGTCTATTTCGTTGTTACGTGACGATAAATTTATTTAAAGTACCAGATAAAGATCACATGATCAGCGTTTAATAAATTAAATTGTAAAGATTAATCTTTAAAAATTCACCAAAAATTAGAAAATGGAGGTAAAGATTCGAAAAGAATTTCATTTTAAAGGAATTTTTATGATCTTTTTCGTGATATAAATTTTACAACCGTCAAATTATTATTTTAAATGCAAACTTGAAAAAAGTTACAAAAACAGATTAAAAATTTAATTTAAAAAAATCTAAGAAATTTTTTTCAAAAATCTTTATTAGTGCACCCCTACATTATAAGAAGAATCGCCATGCAAAATTTCAGTCCTTTAGGTTCAGCGGTTTGGTCTGTACTTTGTATGTCAGTCAGTCAATCAGTCAATTAGTCAGTTACGGAACTGTTTTATATATATAGATTTTTATTACTATTTTTATATCGTAACGTTTACTTCATGCGTACACATTATTTTCCTATGCTTATTTTTATTATCTTTATAATAAGCGTAATTTTTATGATTTTAAACAACAATCGTTTTTAACTGGCATTCAATTGGCTGTTAAAACTTTATATTTACACCCTATTTAAAAGAAGTAGGGTGTAAATTGTAGGGTGGAAAGTTGGTAAAATCAAAATTTTGTGTAATGTATTTAATTTCTCGATTAAAAGTAGTTTTTTTCTAAAAATTAATTTATTTCGCTTGAAAAGCTAAATATTTTATGCACGCGGTTTATATTATTATTACTATCTTTATATCGTAACGTTAACTTCATGCGCGAGCATTATTTTTTTATGCTTTTTTTATTATTATCTTTATAATAGCTTTATTTTCATATGGTTTTAAACAACTATCGTTTTTATTTAAATTATGTTGGTTTTTTATTAATTAAAAATTAAGGGTAATTAATTTCGATTCCGGAAGTTCTTATCTTTATTTTCATATGCTTTTTCATTTACGAATTATTCAAATGTTGGTTAAAAAACTTTTGCGTAATTTATATGTTTGTGTGTGTTTAATTATTGAAATTAATAAATTTATATTTCTGGAGAGGATGTTTCAGTTTTTAGTGGTACTATGATGAAAGGCTGAATATACCAAAATTCTGAGGAGTTTATTATGGAGAGAAAAGGAATTTAATATGTAGAGGATGTTTATAGGAGTTAAATGTGGAGAGGAGTTGAATGGTTTGCAGCCCTCAATCAAACACTTCATTTTTTAAGAGGCAACGCTGCAGTCATATCATTGTTCTATTGGAAATTTCTGCTGAACCTGTAATTGCAGCTTCTTTTTTTTACCCCAATGATGAAAGGCTGATTCTAGCTGAATTCTGAGGAGTTTATTATAAATTTATATATTTATAGATTTCACAAGGATTTTTTCTGTTATTTATACTGTGCTTAGTTTTAAATTAATTTTGGTTAACAAACATTAAAGAATTTGACATTTTTACTTTTCAGATTTTAGTATTACAATGATGAAAGGCTGAAAATCTGAGACGTGTATAACATTTCACATATATTTTTTATGTTATTTATACTGTGTTAATTTTTAAATTGATTTTGGTTAACAACAAACATTCTTAAAATCCCGGGCATCGCCGGGTACTTCAGCTAGTATATATATAAATGTATGTATTCAAAAAAATCGTAACGGATATTTTTATAGACAAAATAATGTAGAAGAAAATATTCAAATTAAATCCAATAGAACATACTAAAGAATATAGTACTGTTAATATAGTAAAGTTTGAGGAACATTTCTTTTACTTTATTTTAATATTTTTTGGGATAATTTCCAATCGTCTGCCGCATTAGCAAGAAAAAAAATATTTTTTTGTCTATTTCGTTGCTATGTACGGGACGATAAATTAATTTAAAGTACCAGAAAAAGAAATCACGTGATCAGCATTTAATAAATTAAGTTCTAAAAATTAATCTTTAAAAATTCACCAAATATCAGAAAATAGAGGCAAAGATTTGAAAAAGATTTCATTTTAAAGGCATGTTTATGATCTTTCCCGTGATATAAATTTTATAACCCTAAAATTATTATTTTAAATATAAACTTAAAAAAAGTTACAAAAACAGCTTAAAAATTTAATTTTAAAAAAATCTAAGAAAATTCTTTCCAAAATATTTCTTAGTGCACCCCTACTTTATAGGAAGAAACGCTATGCAAAATTTCAGCCCTTTTGGTCCAGCGGTTTGGTCTGTGCGTTATCTGTCAGTCAGTCAATCAGCTAGTCAGTTAGTCAGTTACGGAACTGTTTTATATACAGTGATTTCCGCTTATAAGAATCACGTTTGTTATTACAGTTTTTGATTCTTATAACCGGTTGATTCTTATAGCCGAAATTTAGGTTTTGGGACAGGCACACACCTATATATACATATATAAGATAATTTACCATAAAATACTCTTTAATTTACATTAATTATCTTTTATTAAAATTATTTCTTATAATTTTAAAAATATAAATTAATTTTTAGGCGTATAAGTAGATACACATGATTATAGTAAGAGAAGAAAAAATCTAATATTTGTTAGAACATACCTGCTTAACAGTGTTAACATTTCAACTACAGGAAGGGAGCAAGAAAAAGTTTTCTATGCTAGTTTGAGGTAATGAAGTTTTCAGGAGGCTGTTTATACCTCTTTCAATACTAATAGTCTCAGACGAAGATTCACCTTCTAGCTTACGTTTCACGGTTTGATAATGTGCTGAATCTACTAATGTCACTTTTGCCAAAGTGATAGTGGACACTTCACCGAAGATTTATGTGTTTCAGGATCCAGGAAGCCTCAACCAGGATGTGGGAGGTAAGAAAAAAAGAGTCCCTATTTTTGTTTGTCAGTGGAGAAAAGTGAAATATGACCCGTACAGGTAAAGATGCCCCTGGGTCAAGCTAATAGGACAGTGTTTTGCTAAAGCGTTTAAGGGGAAACTATTATGTTATGTCTAACAAAGAAAGGGATGAATTTTATGACTATATTCCGTCCCATCTTAGCAATCTTCCTTTTGTTTAAAAAAAATAATCAATCTTTCTTTTTTTAAAAAAAGAAAGAACTTTGTGCTTTTTGAGGGTTTAAGCGGCTTTTTTGGGAAAAATGAAAGGAAAGCGAAGAGTGTAAACTGATTCTTAAAACCGGTGGATTGATTCTTTAAAGCGAAAATTTTAACATGGAAATAATACATTTGTGTTTGTTTTCGCGATATTGATTCTTATAAACGGTTGATTCTTATAACCACTGATCACTATAAGCGGTGGTTACTGTATATAGATGATACTTCAGGATATGGTCGCCATCTGCGGCGATGTGGCGCCAAATGTGATTGCTACATCAAATTCCGTGAAACAGGACGTGAAAAAAAAAATAATCATATGATCGACGATTTTACCGCATCAGAAAATTGCCACTTGGTTGCAATAAAAAAAATTTTGAAAGTAAAATTATATCGATTTATACTCATTTCTTAGACGCCATTTTAACTAGCAGTATAATTGGTAAAATAATGTATCCCTATAGTTCAATACATGATAAAATTCATTTGAAGGGAAAATAACGTTTCCCGCTGTTCATATACTCAAAAGAATTCAATGCGACGCAGTAACAACATCGCCCCCCCCCTCTTCCGAATTTAACAGAAAAAGTAGAACTCGATTTCGGCGTCCCTTCGGGATTAGAGGATCAAGTTACGGTTACGTCAATAATGTGAAAGGGTTTATTTCAAATCAAAAACACAAAAATGGGTAGAAGTCAACGAAAAAATAGAAAGATCAAATTCTCCCCTATACGAAACGGATCGATTAATATACAATTATGTAACAAAATGTTCTCGCAGCGTAAAATTCCGCAGAATCATTATCTTAAATAAATCATAATTACAACGTTCAACTCTTCCATAAACGTTTATCCATTAACAAAGGGCTCATTGTATTGCCGCAATGATAAGCGATAAAGGCTTATTATTGAAGTCATATTTAATCTCGACTATGACCGTAACTGCTTTATTCACTACAAGAATCCTTTTTACGAAAAATCTTTTGCAATAAATCTATTGAAAAGGCTTTTTCCTTGGAGTTAATAAACTATAGCTTGATTATTATGTTGGGATGTGTAAGATTTTAAAGAGTCAAAGAAATAAATTGCATAAAAAAACGGTATATTAGATTAGATAAAACTAGAAAAATTGTAAAGCCAAAAAACAGTATTCGAGCGTAACATGTTTTCGAAATATTTTCCGAATTTGAATAAAACAGCCATTTCGTGTTAAACGCGTTTCTTTCCCTTACTTTGAGATAAAATTTCTCTTGCAGGATATTTTTAAAGGAACTTGGAATGAAACACATTTATTTTTCAAGAGTCATTTGGCTGAATTTTTATTCGTTTAAAAAACTGACTGCTGGTTTAGTATTGGTAGTTTCTTATTTATAAAGTCTAAATTTACCTATCATTACATTTTCAAATCAACCTCGAGATGTGGAATATCATCTTGTCACACATGGAAAGAGCTTGAACTTTTAAAGAAGTTTCTTGGGGAATGCAGTAAAACTTATATTTTCCATTAAATGATGCTTTAAAGGCATTATAATATATTCGATTTTTAGGTATTGGATCATACTTATAGCATTTTTACCATAGCTTGTCAGGAGTGGAATTTCCTTACTTCAAAAATGGAAGAGCACTTTCCCGGCGATGTATTGAAAAGTCGTTTTGAAAAGTTTTCCTCATATAGTCTCCCTTCCATTTTTAAAGCTGTAAAACGTAAGATATTTTGCCACAAATTATTTTTTCCCCCAATACATATATTTTTTCTGGAATGATGCTTACCTCCCCCCTCCCCGCTAAATGAATATTTTATCATATGCCACGTAATGGCTCACAATTTTTTCCATTTGTCAGGCACTTCTTTAAGGACTGTTCCTTCCGGGGAAGGGTTTGAACTCTTGTCTAATAACCACGAGGTCGATATTCTACGTACTGAATTATTCCGACGTTCCTAAGAAGGTCTATTTTCAAGGACTTTTATCATAAAGAAATTAATTGCGACGAAATTATTAAGAGTACTCAATGAGCATTTTATATTTTTTATT
Organism: Dolomedes plantarius; assembly: GCA_907164885.2. Classification (NCBI taxonomy): domain Eukaryota; kingdom Metazoa; phylum Arthropoda; class Arachnida; order Araneae; family Dolomedidae; genus Dolomedes; species Dolomedes plantarius. Next base: position 251,469,329 of record OU015490.1, read on the forward strand.
TTCCTGCATTTCATCCTTTAAAATTATTAAGCGAACTAGGAAATTCTCTTGTCTGAAAATGTGTTGAAATTCAATTATTCCGACGTTGCTAAGAAGTTCTATTTTCTGCAAGTTTAATCATAAAGAAATTAACTGCGAAGAAAATAATTTCTCATTGAGTCCTCTTAATAATTTAATTGCGTATTATTAAGTGTACTCAATGAGCATTTTATATTTTTTATTTTCCTGCATTTCATCCTTTAAAATCATTTAGAGAACTAGGAAATTATATCTTCTCTGAAAACGTATTGAATTTTTCGGATGTTGCTAAGAAAGTCCATTTTCAGTGACTTTCATCACAAAAAAATTATTTGCGAAGAAATTATTAAGACTGCTCAATGAGAATTTTAAATTGTTTATTTTCCTGCATTTCATCCTATAAAATTATTGTCGAACTATGAAAATTCTCTTCTCTGAAAACGTGTTGAAATTCAATTATACCGACGTTGCTCAGAAGGTCTATTTTCAGTGACTTTCCTCAAAAAGAAATTAATTGCGAAGAAATTATTAATGCTCAATGAGCATTTTATATTTTTATTTTTGAGTGCTCAATGAGCATTTTATATTTTTATTTTTGAGTGCTCAATGAGCATTTTATATTTTTATTTTCTTGCATTTCATCCTATAAAATTATTGGCAAACTATGAAATTCTCTTCTCTGAAAACGTGTTGAAATTCAATTATACCGACGTTGCTCAGAAGGTCTATTTTCAGTGACTTTCCTCAAAAAGAAATTAATTGAGATGAAATTATTAAGAGTGTTCAATGAGCATTTTATAGTTTTATTTTCTCTCATTTCATCCTTTAAAATTATTGGCGAACTATGAAATTCTCTTCTCTGAAAACGTGTTGAAACTGAATTATTCCGACGTTGCTCAGAAGGTCTATTTTCAGTGACTTTGATCACAGAAAAGTTGATTGCTAAGAAATTATTAAGAGTACTCAATGAGAATTTAAAATTTTTTATTTTCCTGCATTTCATCCTCTAAAATTATTGGAAAACTATGAAATTCTCTTCTCTGAAAACGTGTTGAAATTGAATTATTCCGACGTTGCTAAGAAGGTCTATTTTCAGTGACTTTCATCATAAAGAAATTAATTGCGAAAAAATTAATTTCTCATTGAGCACTCTGAATAATTTAATTGCGTATTATTAAGTGTACTCAATGAGCATTTTATATTTTTTATTTTCCTGCATTTCATCCTTTAATATTATTGGAGAACTATGAAATTCTCTTCTCTGGAAACGTGTTGAAATTGAATTATTCCGATCTTCCTGAGAAGGTCTATTTTCAGTGACTGTCATCATAAAGAAATTAATTGCGAAAAAATTAATTTCTCATTGAGTACTCTGAATAATTTAATTGCGTATTATTAAGTGTACTCAATGAGCATTTTATATTTTTTATTTTCCTGCATTTCATCCTTTAATATTATTGGAGAACTATGAAATTCTCTTCTCTGGAAACGTGTTGAAATTGAATTATTCCGATCTTCCTGAGAAGGTCTATTTTCAGTGACTTTCATCATCAAGAAATTAATTGCGAAGAAAATAATTTCACATTGAGTACACTTAATAATTTAAGTGCGTATTATTAAGTGTATTCAATGGGAATTATATATTTTTTATTTTCTCGCATTTCATCCTTTATAATTGTTAAGAATTTGAAATTTCTTTTCCCGCTAGGCTGCACTTCTCTTTTGTTTTTTAGCGCTGCTTGGTGGGAACGAGACTGCAAAGCAAACCAAAAGCGGAAGCTTTTTTTCCCCCTATGTCTCACGATACGTTTGTCTCGATACGGTGTCACTTGATACGTTTGTCTCTCGATACGCAGGGCCGGATTTTCCTATAGGCTAACTAGGCTTCAGCCTACGGCCTCAAGATCAAGAGGGGCCTACATTCAAATTGTTAGCAAAATTAAAATTACACTATTCTAAAAACAGTGAAAACTAAAACACTGGACCGAAAAATAAGGAGAAATTGTACGCATATGACTAATAAACAAACATAAAAATGTATTGGTTAAGATCAACGCGTTCGGCTCATTGGGTCTGTTCGGACTACAACTTTTTTGAATCTCATTACGGAGACGCGTCAATTGTGACGCGGGGCTTAGTACCGCGAGGTTAGTACCAATAACAACATGTTTCATTTAATATATTGATATATATCACAGTAGTGATGTATTTTATTATCTCTCATGTAATTTACAAATTTAAAAATGAGAGGTGAAAGCGCCTCATAAGTTGAATAGCCTAGGGCCTCTTTTCATCTAAATCCGGCCCTGTCGATACGTTAATATGTAATCAATTGTTTGTAAATATACTTTGTTTATTAAAGTGTGTATGGAGACTTTGAGTCTTCAATCTATTCGACGGACAATCACGCATCAACAATTATTGGACAACCATTAATTTCTCTTCTCTGAAAATTCGTTTTAAAACTTTCAGTTAAAGTATCCTAGTATTAAAGTTTATTAAACATTTATTAATAAAACTTCGTAATGTTAGATCTGTTAGTTTTCATTTTTAAGCTAATAATCCTTTCAAGAACAGAGTGTAGTACTTTGAGTTTAGAAGTTGAAAAGACAGCGGAAAAAACAAGTTCCTTCTATTAGTTATCTTTTATTTCGATTACTAGGAAAAATGACGTAAGTATTGCGCCGGGAAATCCCAATCGATGATAAATCGAATAACGTCTATAAAAATAGACTATTGCAAAGCAATTTAAAATGCGATGAAATTTCAAATTATTATATGTTAATGTAATTATTATTATTAATAATAATTACTAATTGATTTGTACTACTATAATTATTTATATTTTTTGTTTTAACTATACTTATACGAATTTGATAAAAATGGGTATTTATAATTAAGATCATTCTTATTATTTAACCTTCTCCTTACGGGGTGGGATAGCATGTATCCCAAGAAAACGGATCCAAGAACGAATATATATATATACATATATATATATATATATATATATATATATATATATATATATATATATATATATATATATATATATATATATATATATATATACATATATATATATATATATATATATATATATATATACATATATATATATATACATATATATATATATATATATATATATATATATATATATATATATATATATATATATATATATACATACATATATATATATATATATATACATATATATATATATATATATACATATACATATATATATATATATATACATATATATATATATACATATATATATATATACATATATATATATACATATATATATATATACATATATATATATATACATATATATATATATACATATATATATATATATATACATATATATACATATATATATATATATATATATATATATATATATATATATACATATATATATATATATACTATATATATATATATATATATATATATATATATATATATATATAATATATATACATATATATATATACATATATATATATATACATATATATATATACATATATATATATACATATATATATATATACATATATATATATATACATATATATATATATATACATATATATACATATATATATATATATATATATATATATATATATATATATATATATATATATATATATATATATATATATATATATATATATATAACCCCCTTAATGGCCGTTCTGACAAAGGGGGTATGAAATTTCCCGTTCTAAAGAGGGAATCGGAAAAATGTGCCCCGTAAGCAAAAGGTTAATTAATTTTTAACTATTATAGGAGATAATTATTTCCCCCAGTTATAAATCTTAATAATATATTTAAGAATTTGTATTAATGATTATGAAAATTTAAGTTTTATTATTTTAAGCTTACAGTAGTGTCGAATGAACAACCATTTAGCGAAGTCTTATTTAATGAAATTGTCATCTAATTCTTGTGCTTGAATGACACTAACAGACAAATTTATTACCTATATCGTCAACACAAGTTCTTTATAATGAAGTGGGTTTTTATCTGTACACAGAGGTAAGTATCCGATATGATTCGAAGGATATTTAGCTGAAGTTTCGGTGTTCTAATATTTACAAATATGTGAAAAATTTTCTGAACTAAGCGCTTTTAATGAGAAACTTCTACAAAGCAAAATTACGCATTCAGATAGAGTTAAAATGATGAAAAGGAATGCGAGAGAGGTGAATCTAAATAGTTTAGTTTGAAATTTTCCGACAACGTTTTCATAGTAGCAAGCTTATTTTTACTTAACGTGCTTTCTAGTTAATAAATTCTTTTCTTTTCTCGCTCATGTAAAATGACTTTGGAGTAGTTTTAAATGTTGTTATTAATATTAGCTGTCTTCTCAAATTTGTCACTTTTTTTTCATCTAATCAAAATGAGTTTCGATGAACAGTCAATGCTTAATTTTCCTATACACAGTAGATTCATACTTTTTAACGTAGGATTACGTACCTCCATAAGTGTCCTGCGTAAAGGAAAATTTCAGACGCTAAAACTGTCCGTCTATCCGTCCTTGCGAGTTACAATTTGGGCAGTGCGACAAACCCAGTCTCTTGGACTGTTTTATATATATATATATATATATATATATATATATATATAACAGTTCCGTAACTGACTAACTCACTGACTGACATACAACGCACAGACCAAACCGCTGGACATAAAGGGCTGAAATTTTGCATAGCGATTCTTCTTATGGTGTAGGGGTGCACTAAGAAAGATTTTTGAAAAATTCTTCTTAGTTTTTTTAAATTTTTAAGCTGTTTTAGTAACTTTTTTTAAGTTTGCATTTAAAATAATAATTTTAGGGTTATAAAATTTATTGCACGAGAAAAATTATAAAAATGCCTTTAAAATGAAATCTTTTTCGAATCTTTACCTCTATTTTCTGATTTTTGGTGAATTTTAAAGATTAATTGTTAGAATTTAATTTGTTAAATGCTGATCACGTGATTTCTTTTTCTGGTACTTTAATAAATTTATCGTCACTTGATAACAACGAAATAGACAAAAAAAAATTTTTTTTGCCTTGCTAATGCGGCAGACGATTGGACATTATCCAAAAATATATTAAAATACCGTAAAACACATGTTCCTCAAACTGTTTTATATTAACTGTACTATATTCTTTAGTATGTCCTATTAGATTTAATTTAAATATTTTCTTCTACATTATTTTGTCTGTAAAATTTTGTTTTTTTTTATCCCTTACGATTTTTTATAAATATATATATATATATATATATATATATATATATATATATATATATATATATTTACATCAATTGTATACATTGATGGTCGTATTTATTATAAATATATATATTTATTTTTTTGGCCATTTTATTTAATCATTGACCATTGTATTTAATCTGAATGTACTCCGTAGCTAAGTGCGGGTTTTCAGCTAGTATATATATACATATAAACATACAAATGAGGTAAGTAACGATAAGTAACCCTACGTTAATAACCCGCGGTAGTATAGTTAGAAGAGACTACCAGAATTTTTTTTAAGCCTGTTTCGTTGTATTTAGTTTCATTGTTAAAAGCTGAGTCAATTTCTAAAAAGTTAATTTTATTTATAACGAACTTATTTAGTGGAACAATAAGACTTAGTTAAAAAAAAAGGCTCCCCTTCTTTAATATCCATGTCGATATATTCTATTAAAAATATTTTTTTAACTTTTAATTACAGGGTGGAGTGTAATGGACTCACACATTTCAAAGGGTAATAAAAAACGAACGACACAATTGAGGGGTTCACAACCATAGTGGACCAAGTCCGTATTTTTTAAAAATGGAGATAGTTCATGTTGGAGTAACTTAAAAACATGTTCTATTCACTGCCATAGTGAATCAAGTGATTAATACGATTTCACAAAAAAACTCCGCTACACAAATCGTTACACTAACATTACACATACGTTACACAAAAAACTTTATAGAGAATCTATGCTCACTTCTACCCAGACTTGGGTGTATATAATTTGAAGTGGCTCTCTATTTGAATTTGAAACACACCAGTTTATACATGAAACAATGTTTATTGAATTCGTTGCACATATAATTGGCTTTTACAGCAATAAGCATGCGTACTACTTGTACGGAATGTATAAACACAGCTTTCAAGAACAATATATTTTTATACTCACGAACAGTAAGTCAAACCAGCAGTACTGCCATGTAAACTTCTGCCCCGCTAAGCACTAGCGCAGGATAACACCTTTTTCAACCTTAACAACCTCCCCTTTTCTTAATGACGCTGCGTGGTATTTATACTAAGAGCGTATGCCGAAATTAGCATATCGGAAGCAGCTTCTTTAATTCAATAATTCAAAAGTTCGATTCTTGTGAATCGAATCTTGTGTATACCTTACAACTTCAAACCTTGATTTCTCCAATTTAGTTTAGATGGACTTGGTTCACTATGGTTGTGACCCCTTCAAACAGAAAAAAGCTTCGTATTTTCGAAAAGTGCTAACAATCTTTTCACTTGGTTTATGAAAATAACATCACTCAGTGGTTCCTGTTATTTGCGATCCACTGCCGAAGCCGTTCTCTAAAGTTCTCCATCACTCTGTTGGTCATCTCTGGGGCAATGGTTGAAACATCCTCACGAATAGTCGATTAAGGGACTCGTTGCACCATGTTACGTACTCTAATGTTCCGAGGACGGGCACTTGGTTTTTTTTGGTAATGCAGAGCTACTTGCTCTCAACTTTGAAACTAATAGCAGGATTGTTTACCTATCAGGAACGACATCATTTTGCACAGAGCCCGAAGCGTGTCCTGAATACCCTGTGTGTCGCGGTTACAGAATCGTTGATTTTAAAGTACGCCTCAATAATGAGACCACGATGTTCACGGGACCAACTCATGGTGTCTAGTGACGATTTTTAAAAAAAGGCCAAAATTATTGCCACCTCTCACGCCGCCCTGTCTCCACCACTCCCTTTACCAGAGACCTTCAGATATGCTGGAGTCCATTCTGTCGCACCGTGTATATATATATATATTTCGATTTCATTCCTGTAAGTGAGACATCAAAACCGATATGAATGTTCGCATATGTGAAGATATTCATGAAATGCACAGAACACAAATAAGAATATATAACTAAAATATGTCTGTGAAAGTGAGGCACGTGGTTTGTTTTCGTGAAATTTTATGTACAGGGATAAAAATTCTTGCTCGAAACTTCATTTCTTTACGACTTTGTTGAATGTTAAGGGAGATATTTTTCTAGATTTTTTTTAAACGATTATTTCATTTGTGACAAGAATGAAGCGCCTTAAGTTTAAATTGTGAAATAATTCCATGTTTTTGAAAATTTACTGAAAAATTTAGGAAAAATACATAGTTTTAGATGCAGTAAATTTTGTTTTCGTAACAAATGAGAGCTAGCTTTTGGACTAGTGTGTATAAGTCCCATTGAGTGATTGCAGAGCATTAGGTACGAATGCCTCAAAGAAAAAAAAATCCTAAACTCTAAAATGCGAATGTGTACGTAAGTATTATTTCTCATTATATGGTGGATGTAGATGAAAGTGTAAAACACAGTTTTAGATGGAAGTGTAAGAAATTATCTTTTCTTACACTTTCATCTAAAATGTATGGTAACCAACACAAATGTAATAAAACAAAATAAAGAAAAGGCACACGGCAAAGGCAAAGGTTAGGCTATAATATTCACCTCTATAATTATATGATAAACTTCTGTGTTTAAACATAATCGCCGGTCATTTAAAGTTCAGCTGTTGGGATTAAATATAAAATCATTTCCTTGAAAAATAATATGGAAATTAAGATTTTATAAATCTTTATTGCAGTAAATTTTGTCTTCGAACAAGTGACAGAGAACTTTGAATTAATAAGTACAGTGTTTGCGTAGTGAATGTACACAACTTGCTTCGTTTTCCTCTAAGAATAAATCCTACACAGAGAAAAAAAGTCAGTCTGTCACCAGAATAAGTGGGTTGTGCAACCCACTTAGCCTGTGTTATTGTGAGAGGTGAGTTAAGCAACCCATTACCCGTATTTTTGAAGGTACGTGAGTTAAAATTCCAGTCAACTGGGTTATAGAAACAACTGTGTTCCACAACTCAGGTTGTGAGTGTACTGAGTTAAAGAACCAACTTCAAGTATTAGAACTAACTTGAAAAGCTGAAATGTACTTGTAGTTTATTTGAAATGAAATTTTTTAACTGTATTTAATATTCTATTCATTGTTTTTTACAAGGAAAAAAACTAATTTTTGGTATATAATATTTACATTTCTGACGAGAATAACAAAAGTTCTTGTATACCAAATCATTTTTTTTTTGTTTATAATTATTTTTCGAGTATAGACAAATTGTTCTCAGCATACAAATTTTTTCCTTTATGTAGAATTTTTTTCATTTAACAGAGAAATATTTATATCCAAGTTAATGAAAAATTTTGCAAAATTTTTAATATTTTCCTAAACAGTGTGGGCACATGATTAAGCACATTCACGTGCTCGTAATATGATTAAATTATAAGAAATTGAAAAATTTATAACTAATAAAAATCCTTCATTTATACAATAATATATATAAGAAAGATAATGCATAAAACACACTACTATCAAATACAGTTTTATCAAAAGCCTTTCTCTTGTGATATCACATGAAATGGCTTAATATTCAATTACTGGTAACAACAATAAACATTTTGATATCTTGTTTTAGCCAGCCTGTCTAAACTGGGGTTTAATTTTAAAAAAACCTTAATTATGAAGTATTTTAATATCATCTCTAAACATTCCAATATTTTTTCGCTTCAGATTTTCAGAAAATGTTCCTTTAAATTATAATTTTTTGAAAAATTTAAAACTGTAACAACTACATATGAGTTAAGCCGTCTGCACACGGAGCAACTCAAAAGAAACTGATAACCGACTCAAATCACAAACCATTCCGTGATGAGTCGCAACCTATGTAATTGAATGGAGCCACGCACACGGCGCAACTGGTTACAAACCCGTCAGACGGGTTTGTAATTTGAGTCGGTTATCAGTTTCCTTTGAGTTGCTCCGTGTGCAGACGGGCATATCCTAAATGCATGTGACACTTCTACAAAATAAGCATTTTATAATTTTGTAAAGCTTATAACCGTTTTTTCAGTCAAAAAAATTGAATATAAAATTAAATAAATATGTTTAATGATTTCTGTTATTCCCTTTATTTAAGTACATTATAACAGTTGAAAAAGAATTCCCATAAGAGGAATAGTTACATTTAATCCACTTTACTTTATTTTTGAAATCGATGAATTGTAATTTTGTTATTTCTATCTCTTGTACAAGACCTGCATGATCAGAGCAGAAATAAATGACGATATAGGTGAACATGACATAAAACAAACAATAACACAAAACACAGGGGAAATAAAAATTTGAAATAAGGTACGTGACATGTATCCAAAGCCCGCAGCGAATTTTCGGAATTTGAATAAAAATATCATTTAAACCCGCTTTATTTCTTCTCCCAAGAGTTTGGAATACAATTTTCTAGTTTTTATCGCTAGTTTTGAATAAATAAAGAAAGAAGCCCATTTATTTTTTACAAGTCATTTGGCAACACTTTTATTAGTTGAAAGACCGCTTACAGATTTGAAACGAAAAAGAATATACAAAGCGCTTGAATGTTATTTACTCTGTTTTCTGTTGATTGTTTTTGCCTTCAGAATGTAAAACAAAACTTTGTATTCATGACGTCAATTATGTGTTTTTTTTCTTTAATGAAGTTTAATTACTGAAATAACGTACAAAGATGCATATCTACGACAAACATTTTCGAATTATTTCAATTTTGTACATACAGCTGTATAATCCAAACTCAGATATAGTAAACTGTGAGAACTGTAAGCCAGAAACTTCCTGACTAACTACAGTACTCGAATGGGGTTGTTTCTGCCCCACGCGTTCCATTAGAACGTTCCCCAAGTTTCCTCACATTCATTTGTCTGTTCTCAGCACCTACGTTGTGTGATATTTTCCATTATACGGCGTAATTAAAACAAATGTTACGCCTTAAAAAAAGATGCAACAATATTTATCTGATAAGTTACAAAAAACACCCGTAAAATCAAATTAAAACACCGTAAATTTAGGTACTAACATTTTACTGTTAATCGTGCGATAACATTTGAAAGAGTTTGACCTTGCAACTTCTATAACTGCCAGATCTTAGCGTAGATTCGAAAGTATTACATTTAACTGGTCTAATGAAAACTACAAGGTGCATTCAACTTCTAAGGTCTTCTATTTTGTTTATAGAGAATGGTGCCTGGTAGGAAGTTTGGATATTATTTTAAAGATGTGGGCATTCTTTACGGTTATGAAGGATAAATGGCAGCACCATGCGGTTCAAAGAACAACTGGTATGATGAAAACTAGAGGCACATTCAACTTCTAAGGTCTCCTATTTTGTTTATAGATAATGGGAGTCGGTAGAAAGTTAGGATATTTTTTTAAAAGATGTGGGCGTTCTTTACGGTTATGAAGGATAAATGCCAGCACCATGCGGCTCATAGAACAACTGGTCTGATGAAAACTAAGAGGCACATTCAACTTCTAAGGTCACCAATTTCGTTTATCGATAATGGGAGCCGGTAGAATGTTGGGTTATTATTCAAAAAATGTAGGTGTTCTTTAAGGTTATGAAGGATAAATGACAGCACCATGCGGTTCATAGAACAACTGGTCTGATGAAAACTAAGAGGCACATTCAACTTCTAAGGTCACCAATTTCGTTTATCGATAATGGGAGCCGGTAGAATGTTGGGTTATTCTTCAAAAAATGTAGGTGTTCTTTAAGGTTATGAAGGATAAATGACAGCACCATGCGGTTCATAGAACAACTGGTCTGATGAAAACTACGAGGTGCATTCAAGTTCTAAGGTCTTTTATTTTGTTTATTAAGAATGGTGACGGTAAAAAGTTGGATTATTCTCTAAAAGATGTGGGTGTTCTTTAGGATTATGAAAGATAAACGGCAGCACATCAGGTCTATAGAACGCTCGTATTTTCTATGTCAAATCAAATTTTATTTTCATTTGATCTCTAATAATAGTCTACAATCATTATCGAGTTTTCCTCCATTACAAATTTCTGAGTTAACAAAATTATAAAAGAATTCAAAAATTTTTTTCCCGGGCAAACTTAAAAATAATGATCTAATGTTAATACTCTCTTTAGATCCCCTAGGGTGGGGTTGGGGGGGTTGCTCGATCAAAAGTGAGATGCCACAGAGGGAGCAATGTTGACCCACCTGTATGGCGTTCGCATATAAAAAGTAGTCAACAATTTCCGCGGCTCTGTGCAAATATCTCAGACAATATTATACACAATATAATCTCAGACAATATTATATTACAGACATATTTAGTTTTTATTAGTTTTTATTAGAGGAACTGAAATCAATTCTCACAAATGAGTAACAATGCTGTAAAAATCAGTATTTACATTTCTTAAATCTTTGTTGTAGATCTTTCTTATCCATCTCATTTTTATTCCAGTGACAATCTTTCATCAAACACCGAAACCCTAATTCCCGAATTCGAAAATAAGGGCATAATAAAAGCATTTAACTAAAATATTAAATCCGCTGAGAATGATTTTCCCAAAATCTTCGAAAAAAACTATGAGAGTTAGAAAAAACTGCGTAGATGTAACTTTAGGTTTTTGCTCCACGTGTTTGTTTTAGTTTTTATTTGCTCTCTGATAATAATCTATATATTTTACTACGTTTTTCTAAACCAATTAAATCTTTATCCATCATTGATATAAAAAATTCTTGAACCTGAACGATTGAACCATACAATATGATATCACAAAATTACCTTAAAAAATTCAAAAAGGAAGAAAAAATTCGCTATTTAAATTTTTTAAGTTTTCACTACACATAGTTTTTTTTCTTCTCCTTTTATCGCGAACAATATTTCGCATTTTTTACCGAATTGTACGCCATAAAAAATAGATATAACTAGGAAATAAAGAAGTAAATTAGCTTTATTTTCGTAGAAACATAAAAAATCTCAAATGTAAAAAAATGAATTACCCTTGAGCATATTTTATGCGTAGTAATATATCGTCATTAACTTTTTGTTAAAATTCATTAAGTAGTTATTTTTTTTTCTGTCTTTGTGCTCTATAAAATTGAGAGACGTGTTAATTTCTTTTAATCATTTTTTTTCTCCTATTTTAATAAAATATTTTTATGGCCATATAAATGCTAATGACGCGGTTTAATCAATTTTAATTGTGCGATCATCTAAACGCCGTAAGATGTTTCAAAGCACGTGTCAGATCTAAACAACCAAAGCATGAATTGGAACAAAGAAGTAAATTTGCATTAATAGTTCTGAGCTGTGTGATAGCTGATTGCTTATTTGTAAAATGGTCCTGCCTTTAGAGAACAATTAATGAATTTTGAAGGTATTAATGGCAGCTATTCCGTGTTTTTGTATGATTATTTGTGATTCAGTTGCATGATAATAAATATCCCAAATTTTTATATAATTTTTACAATATATCAGATACGGCAAAACTTATTTGGAGTTTCAAATATTTAGTAATATATTTCAAAGAATAATTAAGTATTTCATTTAGATGTAACATAATAAAGTTAGAGAAAAGATGCTGCGACATGATAAATTTGACTTGGAGAATATGGTAAAAATACGCGATTTAAATATATATATATATATATATATATATATATATATATATATATAATTACAGCTCTAATGCATTTATTCTCAATTGGATGAAAACTTTTTGGAAACATAGATGAAGCTATACATTTATCCAAATTCTCTGAGTATATTTTAAATTTATTCCATAGTAAATATATCATGCTTTAAAATTCCCGGAAACAATTTTTCATGGTCCATTGAGAATTATGAAAATATTTGAGAATTTATCATTTAATATTTTGAAATGGGATATAATCATTTTACTTTATAGCGAGGAATTTTTCATACATATATATATATATATATATATATATATATATATATATATATATATATATATATATATATATATAGATATTTAAAATTAAGATAATTAAAAGGGCAGATGTGACCATTTAATACTCCTCTAACCTGAAATAAGATTGACATATATAAATAGGCAAAAAACGGAATTGGAGGTGGTATAGTTGATGACTGGGGGGGGGGGGTTGTGACCCCCCAACCCCGGTTAAACATGTTTTAAGCCAGCCAACACTCCCGGAGGTCGGCTATAACACCAAGACAGTAATAAAAAATTATGTCTATAAAATGTGTCTATAAAATGTGAGTGTGCAAGGGTTTCGTGTCTCTTTGCTTGGTGGGAGCTAAGTATTTTGTATATATATAGTGTATATGTTAGTGAATAATTATTTAGTTAATTAGTATTATTCTATTTCTGTAACTTAGTATTAAGATTTTTTTCATTCTATTCATCTTGTAATTATGTTTTAGTTGACTACATTAGTAAACTATCTGGTTTAACTTATCTATTTCACCTAAAATATTTTTCCTTTTCATAATTTTTTATTACTGTCTTGGTGTTATAGCCGACCTCCGGGAGTGTTGCCTGGCTTAAAACATGTTTAACCGGGGTTGGGGGGTCACAACCCCCCCCAGTCATCAACTATACCACCTCCAATTCCGTTTTTTGCCTATTTATATATGTCAATCTTATTTCAGGTTAGAGGAGTATTAAATGGTCACATCTGCCCTTTTAATTATCTTAATTTTAAATATCTATATATCGTAAATATTTTTGTGAGCAGCTTAGCGCCTAAAATTTATTTACTCTTTTTTGTTTCATATTAAGTAATTTACATTTGTAAACTATATATATATATATATATATATATATATATATATATAGATAGATAGATAGATAGATAGATATAGATATAGATATAGATATAGATATTTAAAATTAAGATGACTAAAAGGGCAGATGGGACCATTTAATACTCCTATAACCTAAAATAAGATAGACATGTAAAAATAAGCAAAAAATGGAAGTGGAGGTGGTATAGTTGATGACTGGGGGGGGGGGGGGTTGTAAAACTTATATGTTTTAATGAAAACTTAAACGCAATAGATATTAATTTTTACCCTAAAAATCTTAAATTGGTGGAGACTGATAAAGATAACGATGGTAATTTGGTATTTTTGGACTTGAGTTTAAATATTAATCAAAATCTAATATCATACAGTCTATATGATAAACGCGAGTTTTACAACTTTAAAACTGTTAGGATTATGAATTGGAATAATGCTCTACATTTAAATATTAAACGCAATATAGTTACTAACCAGTTAATACGTTGCCAACGTTTACATTCAATCACAAAAGTTATGGACTTCAGTATAATTAAATTCATTACTATAGCTATTGACGAGGGTTTTCCTGTCAATTTCGTCGTATCAATTCTAACCCAGTTTTTTTTAATTTAGACAATAAAGATTGTGAGAATCGTTTTAACATAAGTTGGCAACACCAAAAATTTCCCTAATACGGCGATATTTATCCCTACTACTATGTCTATAAAAGTGAGTGTGCATGAGTTTCGTGTCTCTTTGCTTGGTGTGGAGTTAAGTATTTTTGTATCTTAATGTTTATAGTGTATTTGTTAATGTGTAATTATTTAGTTAATTAGTATTATTGTACTTCTGTATCTTAGTTTTAAGATTTTTTCTATCTTTTCTATATTAGTAAACATATCTGGTTTAACTTATCTATTACATCTAAAATATTTTTCTTCTTCATAATTGTTTATTACAGTCTTGGTGTTATAACCGACCTCCGGGAGTGTTGCCTGGCTTAAAACATGTTTAACCGGGGTTGGGGGGTCACAACCCCCCCCCCCCAGTCATCAACTATACCACCTCCACTTCCGTTTTTTGCTTATTTTTATGTGTCTATCTTATTTTAGGTTAAAGGAGTATTAAATGGTCGCATCTGCCCTTTTAGTCATCTTAATTTTAAATATCTATATATCGTAAATATTTTTGTGAGCAGCTTAGCGCCTAAAATTTATTTACTCTTTTTTGTTTCCTATTAAGTAATTTACATTTGTAAACTATATATATATATATATATATATATATATATATATATATATATATATATAAATAAATAAATATATATATATATATATATAAATATATATATATATATATATATAAATATATATATATATATATATATATATATATATATATATATATATATATATATATATATATATATATATATAATATATATATATATATAAATATATATATATATATATATATATATATATATATATATATATATATATATATATAAATATATATATATATATATATATATATATATATATAAATAAATAAATATATATATATATATATATATATATAAATATATATATATATATATATATATATATATATATATATATATATATATATATATATATATATTAATATTAAATATTATGCACTCCATTCCAGCATTTAAACTCCCTTTCCAAAATCCAATGCCCAGTAATATTAATCTATCGCTTTAAAACCCTTAGCCACAAAACTTCCCATGAATCACATGGCTTTGCATTTCTACACGTGTATATCTCCGAATTCAGGAGTGGATTAGCATCGCGAGCCCCAAAATCTAATGACCCTACAAATAATAGTCATATGTCTACCTCGCCCTCGCGTTTAATATGGAAAGGTGGTATTACTTCCGAGCCGATTTTCTAAAAACAACGGATGTACTTTTGTCGCTCTAATAAACTATTCGATCCGACTGCTTCCAAATTTAATTTTATCCCTTTCAGGCTGAGTCTAGCTCCAGCTATGACTAATTTTATCCCTTTCAGGCTGAGTCTAGCTCCAGCCATGTAAATATGAGCTAGTTTTTCCTTTCAGGTTATAATTTAAGGACGTGATGTAATGGCTATATTACACACACACACACACACACACACATATATATATATATATATACATATATATATATATATATATATATATATATATATATATATATATATATATATATATATATATATATTGGGGGCTTTTAAGGGTATGGTTCCGCTTAGCTACCACTGGGTGACTTTTGTAGGTTTGCTCTAATTTTGAAGGGATATCCGATGATTAAGCGATATTTTCAACGGATCATATAAACTCAAAATTTTCAATTCACTGATAAACAGATTTTTCGGGGGAAAATCGCACTAAAAGGTCGCACTAAACGACAAACTGTAACTAACTGAATCTACTATTATTTTTAATTACATTTCATAGCGTTTACGACATGAAGTTTAGATTTAAATAAGAGTTCACTTGAAATTTCTATCCTATCGTCTGTCAGGGGAATTTTTTTTTTTTTAATTTACGATGAAAATATTTTATTTGTTAAAAAATGATAACAGGGCAGCAAGACTTCTAATATATACACTGAAGTGCCAGAATAAGTGAGATAGACGATCGGGTTTGGAACATGTAGCAATACTCACTTTCTCGTAAATGCTTTCGTCCGCAAGCAACTTATATAGCGCAACAATCCTTTGTGGATACTTAAATAGCTTATTGATAAGTGTGTAAGGTATACACAAGATTCGATTCACAAGAATCGAACTTCTGAGTGAATGAATTAAAGAAGCTGCTTGAGATATGCTAATTTCGGCATACGCGCTTAGTATAAATACCATGCAGCGTCATTAATAAAAAAGGTTGTGAAGGTTGAAAAAGGTTGTTAAGGTTGATAGATAAGCGATAGGGAGCTACGAGGTATGCAGCTCGAGTGCTATCCTGCGCTAGTGCTTAGGGTTGTGCAAAGTTTACGTGGCAGAATTGCTGGTTGACTTACTGTTCGTGAGTATTGAAAAATATATTGTTCTTGAAAGCTGTATTTATATATCTGTACAAGTAGTACGTATGAATCTTGTTGTTAAAAGCAAAGCCTACATGTGCAAGAATATTCAATAAACATTGTTTCATGTATAAACTGTGTTTGTATCAAATTCATTTAGAGTGCCACTTCAAATTATATACACCCAAGTCTGGGTAGAAGTGAGCGATTTACTCTATAAGTGACCATGGCAAGGGATCATTATCTATATATTTAATTTGCTAAGCCGAATCTTTGGGCAGTCCCTGGGAGAAAACTACTGTATCAATTTACTTCATTTTTGACTTAAACGAAAGATTTTAATCTATAGATATGTCAAATTTGGTTTTTGTGACAGCAATTTCTATAATTACAAGATAAAAAGAACTTTTTATATACCATGTTTTTAAATTTTCTGTTGAAACATATAAACTTGACAATTCTATGTATTAATAAATACTTTTTAAAAATTTTGTTGATGAATTATCCCATCAACTTGAAAGAAAATGAAGTTAATTGGAATTTAACTTGCGCTTAACGTTTAGTTCCCGTCCCGGCCAATAGATGGCTTAACCAGTCTACGAAACAAATTTAGCAGAAAATAAAGGAAAATGAATTTAATTCTGCTTAAAGATGGCTAAAAGTATTAAAATAAGGCATTGTCATCGTGTTCTGATCTATTCTAAAAGTTAAAAATGTCTAGCTAGGCGAGAAGTTAGTTAAAAATCGATTGCAAGATTTGAACGGGACTAACACACAAACACACAAGCAAACAAGAAAGCGAGTTAATAAAAACATGGTAATAAATGAGCGATAATTTACAATTAAAAATTGCTTTCTGCGCATGCTCAGTGATATGTTTAAATCTGGCTTTAGATACTCAGTAAGACCGTGGCTGCATAAACACATTAATTTGTTTCTGCGCATGTTCAGTGGCATATTTAAGTCTGGGTTTAGATACTTACTAAGCACGAGGCCGCTTAAACACGTTAATTTGTTTATTACGAGGAATCTCTCTAGCTCTCTGTCTGCCATTTTTATTTTTAATTATGTTTGTGAGATATGGAATTAAACCTGACGTAAATTGTTTATTTCGCGCTGTTCCGTAACCACATTTCTCTTTTCGGGTTCAATAATAATTTTTCAAAGTGTAATTCCATATTCTTAATATTATGATTTTTAACATTTGGAAATGATGTGTTGAGTATAATTTGTGTATTAGTACATTTCTTTACTATCCAGCCGTTATGTTTTGACGGGTGCCAAATAGTTTAGGTGAATTTCGACTAGGTATGATAGTTAGTGCTCGTGCGATGGGGCATGGCATTTCGGAAATATAGGCGTAGTTAAGATTTTCAACTTCAACCATTTCGAGGATGTACCTCGAATACAATAATTATGGCAAAACATCGAACATACTGCAATACTGTAGCCGTCGAGAGACTCTGACCAGCGTCTTCTGTCGACAGTCATGGAAAGCGAAAGCGTGTAGCATTAGCTCAAATAACATTGCTATTCAATGCTGGAGCCTCTACTAACATGTACGATACCCAACGACATTTTAGACAGGTATTCCAGTTTTTCTGTTGTGTATAAATGTTCGAGTGCTTTCGAAAGATTGTGAAATAACCGAAATGTCAAAGATCTCCTTTTTTTCTGAAAATAAAGAATAATTTATTCCGTTTCATGAAATATGAAAACCATGAATCGAATGAAATATTTTATTTAATTAATATATTCACCACTTTTTTTAGAGTACTGAGGAGCTAATTGCAAATTTACTTGCTGCCGTCTGTTGGTTGTCAGATTAATCTTTTCATTACGGCAAAAATACTTTATTTTTGGAGTCTAATGACATAAGAATTCGAATAACAAACATAAATATGTTTGCGTACCTTAGAATGGTTGAAAAGCAACCAAAAATGTCATCGAAATGCCTCATTATTTCTCGAAATAATGAGTTATAATTTATTTAGATTCTTGAATTATAAATAACCCAAATGGATTAAAATATTTAATTAGACTATCTAAATACTTACTTTCCCATCTTTAGGGTGGATACTGCACTGAATTCTTCATAACCGATGAAATGATCTACAAGCGGTTACGGTTATTATATTTCTCCTCAGCCTTAAACAAAAAACATAATTAACTCCAGTTTTAGATTTTTTTAACCTTGTAACAAATATAATTTTCATCCCCGCTGATCCTAACCTCCCCCCCCCAAGTGTTGATAATAGACTCATCCGAATGCAGGGAGAAAGGAAAGTCCAGGACGAGACAATGAGGATAAGTGTCGAAGTAGTTGGTGTTAACAATGTAATCGAATGTTCCTGTAACTATGTGTTAACTGTGTGTTCTTAAAATATGTGATCGTCCTCTGTATATGTTTATTTTATGTCAAGATGTCCTGTGTAATAAAGTCCATGTCCAGCCAGCCGTATGCTGTTATTTACTCAAATTAGTACATTTGCCGTAACCTTAAACAAATTTCGCAAGTATTCAGACAAAGCCTCTTTGCAGGAAATCAGCAATTTATTGAAACTCAGAGTTCATACAAATTTAATTTGCATTTCGGTCCGATAATTTTAGAATTCAACATCGTTTGAAGAAACAGTTTAACCCAAGAACTTGATCTTGACATCGGTCAATGTCATGTTGTCGGTCAGGAGTTCATCGGCGGTGCGGGCAGTGATGGGGCGATCGAAGGGGAAGCCCATGGGTTTCTTGTCAGGGTACTTCTGGTCCTTGGCACCGCAGTAGCTGACAGCGTCACTGCAGATGGTCTTCACACTAGCGCCCTCGGGCTGAAAGGACATGAATGGATTTCATTTTATTCAAAGAACTAGAATCTACATACTACAGAAACAATAAGAGTTGTGGGGAGAGTATGTTAGACACGACCATTTAGGAAAAGCTAAAACGAATTTTTAGACCTCTGCGGCATTCTCAAAAGCCGTCTATAAATAGCTTTTCTTTAGCAAAAGAAATATTGAATTTATTTTGACTGAATTGCGTTGTCTTCAATAGGTAATCAACAGATATGATATGGTGCAAAGCCCAGATACATATGTGTTTATTGCTATTGTTGATGAGGACTATTGATTACTAGTACCTCTAAAATCGAAATGAAAGTTCATTACAGCCACGGAATATGCTAGGATGAAGAATTCCTTGAGGTAATACGAAACCTAGGTTCATACCATCCGTTTAGTTGTTTATATTCTGCTCCATCATTTGATCGACATTTATTCTTTGGTGGTTGGAAAATTCCGGAATTAAGCTCTGTCTGTAGAGGAAGACAGATGTAATCACTCTACACTAGCGTTTGAGAATTCGCGTGCATGCTTCAGAAACGATATAAGTTGTGGGGAAATACGTTAGACATGACCACTTAGAAAAATCTTAAACGAGTTCTTTAGATCTCTGTAGCATTCTCAAAACCATCTATAAAAGGTTTTCTTTAGTAAAAGTAATAGTGCATTTTTTACTGAATTGCGTTGTCTCCATTATGTATTCAAAAACTATATAATGCTACAGATTCCAGAAACATAAGTGTGATTGATTACTGTTGAACTACTGTTGTAGGGCTACTGATCACTACTGATCGAAATTACTAGTGATCACAAAAGCAATGTTCACGACAGCCGCGGAATATACTAGACTGAAGATCTTATAAGGTGAAACGAATTCTTGGTTCATCACAACTTTTAAATAGGTTATTCTCTATGTTTTGCTCCATAGTTTGCTAGATATTTATTCTTTTAATTATAGAGTGGAAAATTCCGGAAATAAATCCTGCCTCTAGAGGAAACAAATCGAGTTATTCTGAATGGGCGTTGCAGAAATTATGAACTGGGAGGAAGGAAAGAAATTGAAATTCATGACTGCTGTATATGTTATGATCTATATTTTTTTCACACTATGTTGGATATTTATTCTCTGAATTAAGGACTCGAAAATGCCAGGAATATATTTGTATTAATAGAAAATGCAGACATAGTAATTCAGCTTATACGTACTAGAGTTTATAAACCAGAGGAGGTAGAAGTCTGTAACTGCTAATTATTCAGAGTTCTATATTTTGCTATATTTTTTTCTATCAAGAATTAATCTCTTCTGGGGACTGGAAAATTCGGGTAATAAGCTGAGAATTCGAAAAGAATAAACGCAGTTACTGTAGTTTTTAGTTTGGGCACATTTGGGGCTTTTGCATAGCGGAGTTCACAGAGAAAGAGTTTGAGATTTGAGTCTGTAACTGCTGAACACGCAGTAACCTGTATTTTGCTCCACAGTTTTTTAGAGATTACTCTTTTTTTATTTAATGAGAGAAAAATACCTGATGAATTCATAATCTTGAAAAGGGTAAAAGAGTTAATGGGGCAAGGTGAGGCATAGGTGGAGAATTTTTGGTATCAAAATGATTCCAAGTTCATTTAATCACTTTTAATCCTTTTGAGAAACAAGCGAAACTTACGTTATCCTGGGTATAGTCTGTTGCCATGACGAACAGATCGAACTCCATTCCCTTGTGTGTTCCTCTGGGAAGGAGCATGTTCTCGGGCCATCCACAGCTGCAGTATTCAGTGGAGTCTTCTGCGGCACCCTGTCCGGCCTTCAACTCATCAAAGGTGTAGGTGTGGGCCAAAGTAACGCTGGATTCAATGGCGTTTCGGTTGATGACGTTCTTACCGGGAGCCACTGCAAGATATAAGGTTTACCATCGGTGGAATAATGGAACGTTGGTTCCTCTTAAATCAACATTAAATCATTTGTAAGACAGTCAGAAAGGGTAAAATAAAATATCAAGCCTTCTTCAAGTCCAATAAAAGAATAGGAGGAAAAGAATTGTAAATAATAGCTTTCCAAACACGACTGACGTGAGGAATCGAACTACTATCCTTAACAAAGTTTTCAACAAAACGAGTAATGTAGAAGTATTAAAGGAAATAATAAATTAAGGTTTAAATAAGAACGAATGTACTAACATTCTTTGTGGAATTTGTCCAACTCGATCATCAGTCTTCTCTGGTCATCGGGAGCCAGCCTGTTTCCAAGTTCATCATATTTGGGTCCCAAGAACACTCGGATGGTAGCATGCTTGGCTTCTCCGGAGTTGTTTTCAACGTTGATGATCAGAGAGAAAGGTTCGTGGTCAAGATGATGGTATTGCACCTACAGGAATAGCATTATTTACTTACTTTTCATTGAGTGCGTGTTCTGAAACTTTCATTGCTCGTTATGGAATTTAACCCTTTGAGGGGCTCCGTTTGCACAGTGCAAACGCCGAAATATACTCTTTTTTCCCTTACATTCAATGTATTCTAGTGAAATGAGCAGAAGAATGGTTAGTACTGCCATCTGTTATCAGTTTAAAGAAGTAAAAACATTTTGCAACATTTAATTAGAAATTTTTTCAAGATACTTTACGTTAAAAATAATCAGGAAAAATTCTGCACCGTGCAAACGGTGGAGGTTGTTGCCTCTGAAAGTGTTAAGTGTGACTTCACAGCGATTGATAATAATGTTATAATAATTAAATTCTGCATTATTTACCAATCAATCCAAAAACGACTGCAATCACTGACAGGTAAAAATGTACACTCGCGGAAATTTCGATTTGGCTGAAGTTTCGATCTTTTATCAGGTTTCACGTAGCTTTCCGCGATATAGTTGGAACACAAATGTCAATTTGAATCTAGAAACGAAGATCCATCCCTAATATTTTTTTCCTCTTTTTGTCCATCATCATAAACTACTCGGTGTTCTGGTTTTTGAAATCTAGAGCGTCAAAATCCATGGGTATGAGAAAATTAAAAGAAAAATATCTCTTTTGTAGAGAGTAATGTTTGCTTCAGAAAAGTAAGTCAAAAATCGCGGACACAGTTTGAAAATAAAACATAAAAAACTGTGTCCATATTATCATACAGATACCTTTCGAAAGGAGTTTTTGATAGATCCTTATATGCAGAAGCACACGTTTACCATAGTATACGGAATGATAGATTAGCATAAAAGAGTTGCATTGCGATACTGTTGTTATTTTCGCAACATACGGAGTATTGAAGAACCTTACCTGAACTTTGTGGCCGGTTCCGAAGTTGATACCGTGAGACAGGTCCAGCAGATCGTCCTTCATGAAGGTGGTTACAACATTAGGTTGTTTAGCATTCACCTGGGCATTGAGCACTTTTATTCCTTCGAAGCTCAACTATAGGAAGATAATACAAAGTTTTAGAAAAAAGATCAAATTAAAAGCTTATTAACTAAACTTATTTGATACACTTCGAATATTAAACTGCTCTGTCCGGCTAACAGGCTTAAATTCGATTGAGGGAAAATTCGATTGATGAAAGGTTTAAGTTCGATTTGCGTATTGCGTAGATGGCTTTAAAGATATAGATAAAGTTTTTTAAACAATCTAGGGGAAGAGTTAGATGAGAATTAAGAGATAAAACATGATTGTCGATACATAATACATTAACAAACTTACATCATCGTGTGAGTAGGGCTTCAAGGTAGCTTTGTATTGCTGGAAGATGTTATCTACAAATCTGTGCCACCTGTAGAAGATAGGATCCCTGAGAGAGGTAGAGGTGTCACTCATGACACCAGGATTTTCCTAAAAAGCAATATTTGAGAGTCAGTTTAACGCATTTATTCAGTTGTAAATTTATGAAATATAAGAACAAACGAAATTTCGTCCTACTAACCGTTATATGTCTTGCAATTTAATTTTTGCATTAAAAAATATTAGTACAATATATATTACTACAAGTCAGTGATACAGTGAATTCCCCACTGCAAATAGCGCAACACACAGTTGCACTATTAAAACATTTCTCTATACTTTAGAATGGTATTCATTGGCTAATGATACTGAAGGTTTGGCTGCCACTCTCAATGCATTTATTCAATTTTTTTTGTAGGAAAATTTGAGTCAATAGTAAGCACTAAAGCACTTATGCATCACTAGGGATACTGGAGGGGAGTTGAATTCATTGAATCAGACTGGTACTGTGTAATAGAACAGATGAATGTCTAGGTTAATTTCGGCTAATTAAAAACTTTAGGAAAGAAAACAGTGGTCCATCTTGGTAAACTGGAAGTCTTTAAAGAAAGGAAGTTATATAAAGATTATACTCTGTTAAATATAGAAAATCTTATGCCAGGCATTCTTATTAAAGTCAGTAAACGGTATTCTATGCGAGTCAGTTTTAATAAATAACAAGCTTAAAAGAATAGTTTGTTTAAACGCATTTGAAAACATTTCATGCAAAATAATATTTTTTAAAGGGAGAAAATTGCATTAAAGATGTATTGTTAAGTACAGTAGATAGTTGTTTCAATTGATCTCACTTAACTTCAGCAAAATACTCAGCCCTGTAGGGAATAACATCTGCTTCATTATTACAGAAAGCGAGATCATATTGTGTCATTTGCTGAATATTTACATCGAATATGTTGATCCATAATTGGTACACTGAGTATTATATGTCTGTATTTTTTATCTACAGGAAGATTTTATAAAACAATTATTTTAATATGTAAAAATGCGCAATACATGCGAAATTTTTAAAAAGAGGAAAAATAATTCCATTAATGTAATGTTGTGTATTGCAGTAATTTTTTTTTTTTATATCAGGTTTGGTTGATTACAGACATTAGAAAAGAAATCAGATCTTCATAATCAATATTCCTTCTTTATAAGTATATACGAAAAAAAGATTCAAATACATCACCTATTGTTCTTTTATATAATAATCATTTAAAAAAAGTTGGTTAACTGTGTATTATATGCGTTCATTTTAGTCGTTACAAACCTTAACTTGAAAATTCTTTAAAGATACAAGTTATATTGCTAGTGGCACTAGTTACAAATATAAAACGATGGGGAACTACTTATTAACGGATTACTTTTAAATATGATTATTAAAAATAAACGATGAATGTTCCATGATTGTACATTTCAACTTTGAAATATTTCCAGGAATTAACCGATCAGAGTTGAAATAATAAAATTTAAAATAAAACTATTTTTTTTTTTTACTAAGTCAGTCCAATTTATAGTGTTTTATCCTCTTTGGAAGCATAGAAGTGCGTAAAACTGGAAGTTATAATTAATTTTATATTCATCAGGAAATAAGAATGATGAATACATAAACATACTCGGAATCTGCCATCGGGATCCTGCATGTTTGCCATCATTACGTGTCCCCAGTTGTGCAGAGATCCGTAGAAGTTCTTGTTAGGGGAGCTGGAACTGGCTTCGATGATTGTTCCCAAGATGTCAGCACCATGAGCCTCATCCAAAGCAATCTCAGTGCCGTCAGCGGCATGCACGTGCTGGAGATCGATGGCTTCGAGGATACGTTCTCTCCACCTTTCCATCTCCTGGACGTCGACGTCCGGAACATCGCACAAGCTTAGTCCTTGTGGCCTGAAGGCGTAGTGCAGTCCACTCACCAAGGATGTCAAATGGGGAGAGAATCCTTCCAGCTCTTCCTCGAAATTATGGAATGGAACCATGCGGTTCAAACCATTGGACAATCTTTCACAGTCGTACCTGAAAAGATTGATTTGAAAGTCATTATTTACATGTTTTTATTAACTCGCTTTCTTGTTTGTTTGTGTGTTTGTCCAGTGGAAATCTTGAAATCGATTTGTAACTAATTTGCCGACTAGCTAGACATTTGAAAGTTTTTAAATAGCTCAGAACACGATGACGATGCATTCTTTTGATACTTTTAGCCATCTTTAAGCAGCATTGAATTCATTTTCAGTTAATTTTGTTTTGTAGACTGGAGCAGCCATCTATCGGCCGGGACGGGAACGAAAAGTTAAACGCAAGTTAACTTCCAATTAGCTTCATTTTCTTTCAAGTTGATGGGATAATTCATCAAAAAAAATTTAAAAAAATTATTTATTAATACATAGAACTGTCAAATTTATATGATTGAACAGAAAATTTAAAAACATGGTACATTGAAAAGTTATTTTTATCTTGTAATTATTTCAGTTTTGTATTTTATTGTTGAAGAGAAAAGTTCAACGCTTAGTGTATTATCTGATTATAGACTGACACGGTTAGCGATTACGGTCGTACCTGGCACACATCTGTTGATGCATGTAGTAGAACAACTCTCCTTTCCTGTCCTTGACTTTGCCAGTCAGTTCTTCATTCCAGTTGGCTGGATAGACGACGTGCCAGTACCAATGGTGGGCGTTGACTTTAATGTCCTCACGGAAGTAGGCCAACTTGTACTCTGGGTCCAAGATGTTACCGGTGGTTTCAGACTCCACAAGAATATCCTAAACATGTTTGTACGAAGAAATGATATTATTCAAACTCTTAAATACACATTACGCTACACAGATAAAAATGACTCTAGCCTATCTATTTTAACACTTGCCAAGTGCATAGAGGCAGTAACTCAAATCAGTTTCATCATTTCAAATATTTACTAAGAAATATAAACGTATATTATAAAGAAGTAATTTAGAGGAAGAAAAATGTACCTAAGGAATTTCACACTTTCATCTATACTAATAAAGGGACAAGGAGAAGTCGGATCACGTGACCGTAACTCATCCGGGCGGGCACCGATCCTCGAAAAAAAATGGCCGACAAATATACAGGAAAATCGGTGTAATTTTTTTTCTCATTGAAGTACATAAATGTTACATATTTGGAAAGAGCTTCGGAAACTGATAATTTTTTCTGCGTACACTTATTCTGTTAATTCATTAGTTTTAGAGATATTTTCATTCTAAAATCACTCACTGCTGAGAAACCAAATCATCTTTTTCAGTGGTGCTGCCATCTGTCGGCAGCGACGGGAATGAAAATTGAAAGGAATTGATTTGATTTATTCACTTTGATTTAATACATTTGTGGGCTTTTTTTTCTTTTGTGGGGCCCGAAGTACATAAATATGTTACACGGATGGCTTGAGCGTAGCTAGGCGAAGCCCGGCTAGTTCTACAATAAAGGTGCTTATTATATGATACTCTACCAATTGTTTCAGACATAGTCAAGCAGAACAAGGCTTTTATTAAACTCAGAAAAGCTACTCCATAACTACAGTGAGATAATAATTAAGTTGAGAAGTCTTCTACCGAAAACTTTTAAAGGTATTTTCAAAGAAAATTCACCATTCTTCAGAGGATTTTTGAGAAAATCTACTTAAGCTATATAGATAGTGCGTGATTATTTATGCTTACGTCATTGAGTAATTTATTTCATGTCATTACTTAAGGTTTTTATTTTACTTAACATTCTTATGTTCTTTGGTGGCAACGTTGATGGTTTCCAGTTACATACGTAGTTGTATCATTCTGATATTATTATACTCGTACATATTACACAACAGAGATTAAAGTAAAATTAGCCTATCTTTTAAAAAGACTTATCTTATGTTATCAGGTGCATCTGTTAATTACTCACCGAGTTGCAAATGTTTAAGGAAATTTATAACTACATATTATTATAAAAGAATCATCTTAAATGAAGGAAAATATAACTAGAAAATTTTTTTTTTATTTCCGTTGTGAATGAACAATCAAATAGACCTGCAAAATACATTTTGGAAGACTTGCCCTTTACGAATCTACCCTATCGATAGACTAGCCTAGTGTCTCGACGCGTATCTCAAATTAGTAACCGAGTTGTAACTGCTTTGCTAAGATGATAACTATTCATTATTAAAAAATAAAAGTAAACTATTTGTAGGAGGAAAACTCTAACTGAGGAGGTTTGATTTGTATTCTACAATAAAGATATTTATTGTTTGGTACTCTACCAGTAGTTCAAACATATCAAGACATAAATTGCAGAAAATGTACAAAATCACAACAGGAAAATATTCTTTTAAGTTCAATAATTTACTTAATGTTTTTACTTAAGGATTTCATTTTACTTAGCATTTATATTTTCTTTAATATGCTCCTGTTGCTTCATTTACTTATTGAATTACCATTGAATTACTTCATTTTACTCGCATATATAGCCATTGAGTTATTTACTTAATTTTGCAGATAAATTCAGCAACTGAGTATAAATCACACTGATTATAAATCACAACAGGAAAATATTCTTTTAAGTTCAATAATTTACTTAATGTTTTTACTTAAGGATTTCATTTTACTTAGCATTTATATTTTCTTTAATATGCTCCTGTTGCTTCATTTACTTATTGAATTACCATTGAATTACTTCATTTTACTCGTATATATAGCCATTGAGTTATTTACTTAATTTTGCAGATAAATTCAGCAACTGAGTATAAATCACACTGATTATAAATCACAACAGGAAAATATTCTTTTAAGTTCAATAATTTACTTAATGTTTTTACTTAAGGATTTCATTTTACTTAGCATTTATATTTTCTTTAATATGCTCCTGTTGCTTCATTTACTTATTGAATTAGCATTGAATTACTTCATTTTACTCGTATATATAGCCATTGAGTTATTTACTTAATTTTGCAGATAAATTCAGCAACTGAGTATAAATCACACTGATTATAAATCACAACAGGAAAATATTCTTTTAAGTTCAATAATTTACTTAATGTTTTTACTTAAGGATTTCATTTTACTTAGCATTTATATTTTCTTTAATATGCTCCTGTTGCTCCATTTACTTATTGAATTACCATTGAATTACTTCATTTTACTCGTATATATAGCCATTGAGTTATTTACTTAATTTTGCAGATAAACTCAGCAACTGAGTAATACCGAATACTCACATCATTGGGATGGTTCTTGGCTTCCTTTGAGGCGAGGTTGATGGTTTCGGCGGGGACGAACCTGTCGGGGAAGACCTCCTGTATGGGTGGCAGGGTGATTCCTCTGCAGTCGTCCCTGTGGACAACAGCGACGGACAGGACGTACACGAATAGGCCTTCGTTCACCACGTCTCTGGCCTGGGTGGCGAGTTTGATGAAGTCGTCGAAATCCTTGGCGGCTGAAGAGGAAAGGAATCATGAATTTTCGAGACCTGGCAGAGACGATAAATGTATTGTTTAAGAGGGCGTGTTTATAATTCGGAGGCACTTGTCCTTGAGATATTCGCACTTTAAACCAAAGTAATATGTTGAATACTATTTATCTGGGAGCACCACACAAGCGAGTCAACATTGCTCCTTTGATGCAACTTGATGAATTGATTTAGACCGAGCCTAACCGTGGGCGACACCTGAATGGATCGCTTATTCCCCCACTCACTGACCTCATAAAAGGACTTCCTGGTCTACGGACTAAGCGTGCCCATATCAGGCCTGGACACTGTATTTAATGGCGCTCGACGGGATGCGAAATGAATTCGAATTTGTCGCCCAAGAGGGGCTCGGCCTAAATTCAGTGGCACCTAAGTCGGACTATGGCCTTTTTGGTGGAAAAAGACAGCAAAAGGTCTTCAAGGAATAGAAAACATTCATCATACAGTATCAAGAACAATCCGTTAATGCTACACTCGATTTTTTCAATGTCTACAGTCAGAAAAACGAGATAATTTATGCCTTATGAGAATGGACTCAACGGCAAAGGAACAATTTACGTTCGTAAATGAGAACTTCTTAGATCAGGAGAAATTTTTCACGAAATCTAAAGCTGATTAATTAAAAGAAATATTTACTTTTATGTACAATGTTCATTAAAAAGTAAACATGATTAAAATAGAAAAAATGGGATTGTCTAAATAGGAAAGGACAAAGCAGGGTAGTGAAAAGGCGTCGATAATGTTTTCGAAGCTCCAAAAGCAAACAAATTTCTTATCGCACCTAGCAAAGTAAGTAGAGTTTAGTTCTATCTTCGGCTGAGTCTGTATGATTTGTGACAGATTAAAAAAAATTAATACAAGATATTTATAAATATTTTGTCTTCGAAGATTTCTGTCTCAGTAAATTACATTTGGTGTCTTTAAAAAGCCCTTAATGTAAAAAGTTTCTTATAAAAGCAAATACATGCGTACTTAAAACAAAAGACAAATTTATTAAACTTGGAGGTTGTATTTATGATAGTGCGATAAACAATGACTTCAATATCAACCATTGAAACTAAATAAAATAAAATTTCTTGTATCAAGTCAATTGTTCTACCAAACACATTTTTACAAACGTAAAATAGATTAAAACAGTAACTTTATGAAATGATTTCATACATTTTCAAAAAATACTGATGGATTATGAAAACTTTTGTATTTAATAAACATCCATACACACATAGATATTTATTCTCAAAATAAGTATTACAGAAGTTTATTAAGAACGATTCAAGAATTTTAATAATTTAAAGAAAGCTTTGTTAAGATATTTACCTGAATTTTTTCTCACCTAAAAGAAAATCAATTACAAATATATAAAAGAATATCAGTAGGAAATATTCCTAATATTTTCAATCCTCAATTTTTACAATATAGTACTTGTTGAATTATATCGTTTGTATTGCTTATGTTTTTGTTAAAAAATATTCATAAAGCAAAATGTAAATTTTATTCATGCCATAAAATCGGATTTGAAAAAGAAATACTTTTTAATACTATACCATACTTATGAGGGCAAAACAAACTAAATCACGAAAGAAAAATATTCATTCAGTTTCAGTGTTCAGAAGGAGAATTGGTTAAAGCTTTTAGCTAAATCCCTGTCAGAAACCATATCCAAGATCAAGACAAAGTATCACTGAAATGTTAAATAGCAATTCCTTAAATATATCTCACTTTGCTATTATAATATCTGAAAGGATTTCAGTGAGAAATATTTCCTCTAGTTCGAATTCGGTACCTCACAACAAAAGGACTCTGAAAATTTTGCCTTTAAGAAGTTCCACACAGAACTTCATAATGTTTATAACAAAGAAAGGTTCCCTTACCATAGAGGATTTCGAAAAGCTCAGTAGCCTCTTGCAGATCTTTCTCGTGGAAACATGAGAAAAGAGTACCCCTGGGCAATCGTCCAACATCATGAAGCCTGGGATCTCTCTCATCAACGGGCAACTGCCGTCTGGTGAGAGTGGTCAGCTTCTCAAACAAAGGAAGAATACGGTCTACCTTATCCTTGATGGTCATTTTCGAAGCTTCTGGTAGCGAATGCTCAAGAGGGGTATCTGCAGTGATCAGGCCTGTCTTGGTCCAAAGCTGAAGTGCGAGGTACCAACGATTTTAACGCCGTTATATACTCTGGGCGAATGTCAAAATTTTGATGTTCCTGGAACTATTTAGCGTATTTGTTCGCTGTATGCCGGATTAGAATAGAAAATCTGAAGAAACGCAATCCTAAAATTCTTTCCCCTGTCAGCCTTAACACAACAGGAAGTCACGCCGTAATAACCAGACGTCTGATAAAAGAAACTAAAAGGATCGTCTTCCTTAACCGCTTGTTATGTCAAGAGAAATGTAACTATTCAAATCGTATGATAACTCAGTTCATGGTATTTCGAATATGAATGTTTTTGAATGACAACAAATCTCTCTCTCTATATCTATCTATCTATATCTATATCTATATATATCTATAAATATATATATATATATAATTAATATATATAGAGATAGATAGATAGATAGATAGATATATGGTCATCCCATAAGTAATGCATTTTTTTCTTACTGCTCAAAATGAATGCAATGTTTTACATTTATTACATAATCTTACAATCTGTGTGTTTTATTAAATTTATCTTTCTGGTACTCGATTTACATTCATTATTGGTAGACATACAAATTGTATAGATAATAATAAAAAAACCGCATTGCTTATGGGATAACCAACAAATATATGTCTATATATTTGTTGTATTAAAATTTCAGTTGCTAAAAAGAGGACGATATATAAAGAGTTTAATTTTATACATCAATGGGAATTTACAAAAAGCTGTTAATATAAATGTCTACGCTTCAAAAGAAATATATATGTAAAGCAGTTTAAATGAAGTTCTTGCACAGAAAAATATCTTCGTTATGACCTACATTATTTGCTATAGAACTTAAAATTTACTTTATCATTTTTATCATGAATATAGCTATTCATAAATTTAAGTGTGTTCATTACAACGGAAAACCTAAAAAGGGGCTAAAGTTGTTAAAATTATAATTTATGCGTCAGAGAACATCTATTAAGCGGTATCTATTTAAATTGTAAATAAATTCAACAGCAAAGTTAAGCATTTGATATATTTTTTTAATGAAATGTTTATATTCAAAGAATACCCATCGTTTTAACTGGGCTTTATAAATGTGTAAAGAAACGAAAGATGTGCAATTCAATTACGATCATAAAAGGATTTTGAAAAAGTGTGCAGTGGCAAACAAATAGAAAAGCAAAGCAAAGCCAATGATTGGATGTTTTCATGCACAAAAAGTTGTATTCATGAGATCCCTTTGTTGAATATAATCATATAAAAAATTCCCTTTCATCGCATACTCGCTATGAAAAATATATATGGAGTAAATTTTTATGCATGGATTATCCCAAAGAAGCTAAAATTGTTAGTCTAATTTAAACTTCAGTGAGCATTTGTAAAAGTTAATTGAAATAATATATTATTGTAAGAATATTTAGAGATATACAGCAAAACATCTCATTACGTATTTTTGAATGAAATGTTTATTTTCTAAGAATAGGTATTAGAAATCATTTTTAGTTATATACTAGTTACAAATTAATATACTTTTTTTTTCTCTGTATAAAATATATATTCACCAGAGAAGCAAAATATGTTGTATCTAATGAAATGTCCCCTGTTGTAATTGTAGTAAATACATTACAACAGTGGTTCCCAACCTGTGGGTTAAATTAAATATTTGGATATATTCACCAGAGAAGCAAAATATGTTTGTATTCATATACTAAGTGAATTAAGCAAAATATGTTGTATCTAATGAAATGTCCCCTGTTGTAATTGTAGTAAATACATTATAACAGTGGTTCCCAACCTGTGGGTTAAATTAAATATTTGGATATATTCACCAGAGAAGCAAAATATGTTTGTATTCATATACCAAGTGAATTAAGCAAAATATGTTGTATCTAATGAAATGTCCCCTGTTGTAATTGTAGTAAATACATTACAACAGTGGTTCCCAACCTGTGGGTTAAATTAAATATTTGGATATATTCACCAGAGAAGCAAAATATGTTTGTATTCATATACTAAGTGAATTAAGCAAAATATGTTGTATCTAATGAAATGTCCCCTGTTGTAATTGTAGTAAATACATTACAACAGTGGTTCCCAACCTGTGGGTTAAATTAAATATTTGGATATATTCCCCAGGGAAACAAAATATGTTTGTATTCTTATGCTAAGTAAATTAGGGAAAGAGTAAGAGATTAAAAAAATTAGTAAATACCTTACAACAGGGGTTAAAAAATCGAGGTTAAAAAATTAGTAAATATATTACAACAGGGATTCCCGACCTGTGGGTTAAATTAAATATTTAGTTAGATTTAAGTTACGGAAAATGAGGTTTAGTGTTTTTTCTTTATGTCTTACAGTAACTACCGACTTTCGGGGCACCTTTTTTCAAAAATATACAGTACTGATTAAAAAAATATTTTTTAGTTCAATTGTGATATAAAATCATGAAAACAAATATAATATTGATGAAATGTTCATACCATATTAAAATGTAGGGAATTTTTTGGTACAATTGAGTGTTTACCTCAGAGACCCTACACTAAGTTCATTTCAATATACTTTAATTTCCTTTTTACTATATTCTAGTGTGACACTTACCCGTGTTCTTAAGTAAAATATTTAGAATATTTCCAATAATCACTGAAATGTGCCGAAAAAAAATGAAAAAAGCACTGATTTTTTAAAAAAAATTATCTTTTTATAAGCACGGGTACCTGTAGAATGATTTAATTAACGGATATAGCTTAGCGCTTAGGTCAAAACATAGTAACATGTAAAACGCGGCATGTAATGGCGGCTGGTGCACGTAAAATCTGTAGCGGCTGCAATGTCCTCCAAGTTCTCAAATTTACCTCTGGAGGTGCGGTCTCAAGTGTTACGGGACCGGCCCATAGTGATTGTCCACCTATACGGTGTCCCCAGAAATGTGGCCAGCAAAACCGCGGTGTCATTAAAACAGTAAGGATTAAGGACAGTAAGGATTAATGTCTAAGAATATCGCCAGCTGCATTGGAGTAAAAAAAAAATATGTAAAACACTATTGCAAAATTTCATTGAGATACTCGTATATTGAAAACTTTTTTAATTATTAGCTTTCTCGTTTACAAAAGTAACTTTTAATATAGGTTTCTGTTTGTTAAATTGACCAGAAGTTCTCATCCAGGGATCGAATGAATAAAAGCAAGGCACTTTTAGAATCTTAAAAGATTGGTCTTTAAAACTGAGCAATAAAACAATTTCGAAACTTTGCACCAAAACCGGCATTTTAGCGTAGGAAAATACCTTAAAAGGTCTTTTTAACACAAGAAAGACGAGAATTTTTTTTCTTACTGAAAAGACTGAACGCTGTCATTTTGACGGTTAAAAATTAAATCAAGAATTTAAATTTAATTTTTAAAAATTATTAAATTTAAAAATTTAATTTTTTAATTTTATTTTAAATTTTATTTAATTTTTTAAAAAAGGGTTAAATACTTTAAATTTTGAACTATTTCATACCAATCCTATATATAATAGCCGTTGTCTCGGTATGACACTTCCGGGCTGTACTCATCTTTCAATTGAAGCCCTCAGTAAACAAACCGCCGGTTAGGCTTAATTTCAACTTCAGATGTGGATAAGAACTTTTTCTTACCTAAAAACTAATATCTTCTCCATCAAATCACGTTTGTCCAGCCCATTTTTCTATAAAACATTCAGAACAAAAAAAAATTGGATGTTTTTAGCTGTATATTTAACAGTTTTTAAAAATCTGTTTACTTTTGCGATGAATTCTGAAAGTAAACAAACTTGAATAAGAATGAATCAAGTAGCTCAAGTATTCATATCGCGTAGTGAGCTGTAAAAAAACTGGATGGTAGTGTACTACTCCAATCGCATGAAAAATTAAATAAATAAAAAATAATGAAAGGGTTTGCTTTTACAAGGTGTGAATTAAATGCAATATTGTTGGATAATTCGGGATATTTTTTAACTTTCATATACTTTTTCCATTATGACGTCATTATTAGTATTATGACGTCAAAATGACGGGTTACCTTCTAGTATATAATAAATTAGTATATATTTAGATATATTTTTATGCAGGCATGCCGAGCTGACAACCTGGTATGGTTTATCCAAACAAATATATGCATGGTTTGTGCAGTTCTTATTTTTCAACACCAATATTTCCGTAGAGCCAATATTTCTGTTATTTGCAAAAGGGGGGAAGAGACGGAAAGTAACTAACATGTTATTGGTATTATTTTTAAGATTTCTGCCTGTTTTCTACATTGCCGTCAAATTTATAGCTTTCAGTCTTAGTAGGTATACAACACATTTTCTCCCCCTCTTTACTATCGAATGTAATTTTGTAAATGTGTGTGCATATTTCGCGTAAAATTAGTAAAAGTCATAAAATTTCAGAAGCCTGAGGACATAAATATAGACATAGCGCTCAATAGTATGCCCGAAACCGTGAAAATGGCGGCAGCCGTCTTTCTAGTGTTAATGAAAATATGCTATGTTGGAAGGGGTGGGCCGCGGAGTGTATTGAAACCATTGAAGGGGTACGCGATTTGGAAAAGATTGGGAAAATCTGTATTAGAATTACAAAAAATTACGACATTAACACAAAATCCCGTACAATAACGTGAAGAATCAAGATAAAGCTTTCATGTAGCGCACGTTCTTTTACGCAGTTGCAAAATATTTCTAGTATCGTCTTTGACACATGCCAAAATCATGAAATACACTTTGTCACAAAAAAAAATATATGCACCCAGAAGAAATCGAACTACTATCACGAAACTTGGCAGGAATGTAGTCTGATAAGAGATATGCAAATGATTAAAATTTCGACGTCAATGAGACAAGGGTAAGCGCGCTACGCGCATATGAGATGCGCAGTTGGGAGAGTTTAAAAGCATGATTGCTCGTGCCATAGGGTTATTCAAACAAATCTGTCGACTTGGATGGACGGTATTGGGACTAGATATGCCTCTGAGACGTAACCGGCGATAGTACGAACAATTGTCGGACTTTGAGAGGGGGTGTATAGAAACCCTCATAAAAGCAGGTTGGTCGAACAGGCGTATCGGCCACCACCTCGGTCGGAGCGATATGGTAGTTGCTCGGTGTTGACAACAATGGATCACGGAAGGGATAGTCCACGGTCGCGGAGGGTCAGGGCGTCCGAGGTACACAAATGCGCACGAGCTCATAAGAGCGGCCACGTCCGCACCAACAACGTCGCTAGAATCGGTTCGACGCCATTTGCCACCTTCCAGACATCCGGTGGTATCAAGGGAAACCATTCGGAGACGACTGGTCGACGCAGGTATATGGAGCCGACGTCCATTAAGACGCCTACCACTGATCCCACATCACAGGCAGTGTCGGTTGGATTTTTGCCGACCTCGGGCAAGTTGGAGTGTGACTGACTGGAGGCGTGTGATCTTCAGCGATGAATCCCGATTCAGTCTCAACGCTGATGACTAGCGCATACGCGTGTGGTTGTGGCCAGGCCACCGGTCCGATCCGGCATTTGTTTTCGAGAGGCATACGGTGATTACACAAGGTGTGCCAGTGTGGGGAGAGATTTGTTGGGACACACGATCACCTCTATTCGTCCTTCAACGCACTTCTACGGCACGCACGTACGTGGACGAGATTTTAACGTCAGTTGTACTGCCCATGCTATCAAGTCGCCCAGGTGCCATTTATCAGCAAGACAACGCTCGTCCACATACTGCGCGACTCTCCCAACAATGTCTTCAAGGATATGACGTACTCCCATACCCTGCCAGGTCACCAGATCTCTCGCCAATTGAGCACGTCTGGGACGTGCTTGGAAGAAAAATGCAGCCCTCCCGGAATACTGGTGAATTAACTGCCCTGTTGCAAAGATTATGGCATGATCTTCTGCAGGAGGTCATAGGTGACCTCAATGATTCGATGCCACGCCGTGTTTCGGCTTGTATAGCTGCCAGAGGTGGATTTACTACTTACTGATTTGTAACCTTTTCATGCCATATCTTCTTAATAAAACGGTCTGTTCTTCTGAATTTATAATCATTTGCTTATCTCCACATACACTACATACATGTTAAGTTTCGTGATAGTGGCTCGTTTCCTTCTGGGTGCATATATTTTTTTGTGACAGAGTGTAATTGAATTTGTTCGTATTAGCGTTTGTTCTTAGTAAAAAAGAACCTGTGTTAATATATAAGTTAATGAAGAATGTATAAGTACATAAAATTAATATTACATATACATTCTTGATCAAATCAAAAGCACAAAACTGTGTTGAAGTCAAGGAAAAATTAAATGATCGAAACTTCCCCTACACGAAACGAATCTATTAACGCACAATTATGTAACAAAATGTTCTTATAGCCTAAAATTCCTCCGAATCTTCTATAAATCATAATTACAACTTTCAACTCTTCCATAAACATTTATCCATTAACAAAGACCTTAATGTACTGCAGCAATGATAAGCGATAAAAGCATATTATTGTGGCCATATTTTATCTAGACTATGATCGTAACTGATTTATTCACTACATGAATCCTTTTTAGTCAAAGTCTTATGCCTTAAATCTATTGAAAAGCTTTCTACTTGGAGTTAATAAACTAAAGTTTGATTATTACGTTGCGATCTGTAAGATTTTAAGTTTCAAAGAAATAAATTTCATAAAAAAAATAGTATATTAGATAAAAAAAAAAAGAAACAAGATCGTAAAGGCAAAAACAGTATTCGAGCGTAACATGTTTTTGAAATATTTTCAGAATTTGAATAAAATAGCCATTTTGTTAAACATGTTTCTTTCCCTTACATTGAGATGAAATTTCTCTTGCAGGATATTTTTAAAGGAATGCAGAATGAATCACATTCATTTTCAAGAGTCATTTGGCTGAATTTTCATTCGTATAAAAACTGACTGCTGGTTTGGTATTAGTAATTTTTTATTTATAAAGTCTAAATTCAGCTATCATTACTCCTCCAAATTGACCTCGAGATGTGGAAAGTAAGAAACTGAATTTGTTTTTGTCACACATAGAAAGAGATTAATCTTTTTAAGAAGTAAATAGGGGAATGTAATAAAATATATATTTTCTATTAACTGATGTTTTTTAGACAATTTAATTTATTATTCTGATTTTCACTTGTCATAAAATTGTCATAAAATTAGTCATAAAATTATAATGATAGCTTGTCAGTGATGAAATTTCCTTACTTCAAAAATGGCATTACACTATCCAGGCGATTGTTGTTTTCAAAAATTATCCTAACATATTACCACTTCATTTTTAGAGCCAGAGGACGAAAGTTCTTGGCCTATACTTATTTCTTTCCTGATGTTAATTATTAAACATTACTGGTTTCCTTGCCCCCTTTTCATCATATGCCTCCAAATGGTTCACAATATTTCTCCAATTGTTGGGCACTTCTGTTAAGATCGTCCGCCCAGAGAGGGATTTGAACCCGCGTCTCCAAAACTCGAGGCCGGTATTGTACCAACTGAAATATACCGACGCTGCAAGGAAGTGTTATTTTGAATGACTATCTTCATGAAGTAATTAACTGTAAAAAATACTGAGAGTAAATATTGGATATTTTATATTATCTTTTCCCGCATTTCATTCTTTAAAATTAATGGCGAACTATCAAGTTTTCTTCTCTAAAAACGGGTTTTAAATTTTAGAGAATTGTAATATTAAAATTTGTTTAACATTTTTCAAAACAAAAATTGATAACGTAAAATCAGTGTTAGTTTTAATTTTTAAGCTAATAATCTCTTCTCGACAAGAATGTAGTACTTTAAGTTTAGTAGTTAAATGGATAGCAGGAAAAACAAGTTCATTTTATAAGTTTTCCTCTGTTTCGAATACGAGGAAAAATGACGTAAGTAATGAAAAGAAAAGATAAAACCTTTGTGCTCGAGGAATAAACAGGAAATCCGACGTAAATAAAGCACAAATAGTAGTAAGATGCAATTATTTTGCATACTGCCGTTTCGAAGCCACAAAGGAGCTTCTTCATCACTGCAAAGAGCTTAGTGGCAGCTCAAAAAACCGAAAACTAAGCGACTAGACACGTGCGCATGCACTTAAGTACCCACACGTGTCGAGCACTCGAAGGGACGAAGAGACAGAAATGGGGCAAGCAGCGCCATCTAGTGGCAAAAAGAGGGAAAAAAAGGGAAGTAACAGGCCAACACAGCTAAATAAACCCTTTCCGCAATTGAAGAAAAACAGGGATGCTTGACACATCATTAACCAAAGAACCCGAATTTTTAAAAATGTGATAAGCTTCCCAGAAATCAATATCGGCAGGCGAGCGACTTTTCTAAATAATGGAGGCAGAAGAAAACCGCTTCCTTTCTGTCTCTTCGCGCCTTCGGGTTCTCGATACGTGTGGGTACTTAAGTGCATGCGCACGTGTATAGTCGTTTAGTTTTCGGCTTTTTTGAGCTGCCACTAAGTTCTATGCACTGATGAAGAAGCTCCTTTGTAGCTTCGAAACGGCCGGACGTAAGTAATGCTTCAGGAAATCACAGGCTATCAGTGTTAAACTAGATAACGTCTGTAAATATAGTATTGCAAATCAATTTAAAATAAGATGAAATTTTGATTTATTAAAAATTAATATAGCTTTTGATATTAATAATAATTAATTATATTATTTTATTAATAACTAATAATTATTTTAAAGTTGAACTATAATTGTAGTTTATCAATAATTGTGATTTATGAATTAGATCAGAGATTCCCAATGCGGTCCAGATGGACCCCTTGGGGGGGGGGGGGGTCGATGAAATTTTAAAAAGGGTCTATAGTATTCCAGGGGTCAATTGGGGGTCTGTGATAAATTTTTCTGTTTTAAAATTTAATTTAATTTCTTAGTAATGTAATTATTAGATAATAATATCCGTTTTAATATGTATAAATACAGATCTGCCTGGATCGAAGTGATCCACGCATCTAAAGTCAAATGTCATGACGCTTTTGTATATACCTCGAATGCCGCCGTCAACTTATGTTTGTGTACGAACACTAGGCAGAACTGGGGAAATCCACTGGACCTCAAGCAGCACATGGGTCCTCCCGATGCAACCAATCAGAAGAAGTTTCGTTTTTCCATTGGTGATGTTTATGCAATCACAATCTGTGTTTCTGAAATCTTGTTTATATTTGTGAAATAAAAAATGAAAATAGTACAAAAATGATAAATCATAAACCTAATCAACCATTTTTTTCTAATTTTTTGTTCATATTCTTAGTCACATTGTCATTTTTAAGTTTTTTATAGGCAATTATTAGCATTATAATTATATTGTAGGCCGTATATTATAGAGAAAATGTGAGGCAGGCGATGAAGAAAATCGTTCTTTTAAACAGGGTCAACGTAGTAAAAAGGTTGGGAACCCTTGATTTAAATTATTAGCATTATTTAATAGTTTTTTAATAATAATAATGGGTGATAATTATTTTCCCTTATAAATATATATATATATATATATATATATATATATATATATATATATATATATATATATATATATATATATATATATATATATATATATAAAATAAATTATGAATGTGTAAGAATTTGTATTAATGAGAATGCAATTCTATGCTTTATAATTTTCAACTTACAGTACAGACAAACATCCATTAATCGAAGTCTGCGATTTAATGAAATTATCATCTGAATCTAGTCCCATATTTACATTAACAAGCAAATTCATAACTTATATAGGGAACACAGTTCAATCAAACAAAGGTTTTTTTTTGTATACTGGGCTAAGTATTCAATAAAATTCGACGGAGATATAGCATTTGAGTTCTGATATTTGCAAAAATGTGAAAAATTTTCTGCACTAAGCGCTTGTAATGAGAAAATCTACATAGCAGAATTACGGGTTCAGTTACAGTTAAAATATTGTGAGGAATGTTACAGAAGTGAATCTAAATAGTTTAATAGTTTGAAATTTCCCGACAGCAGTTCTAATTAATTTTATTGCAGCAAGCTTCTATTTACTTTAAGTACTCATCTCGCTTCTCATTCATTTGAAACACATTTGAAGAATTTTTAAATTTTGTTATTAATATTTTCTGTTTTCTAAAACTTTGCTAATTAACTCTATATTCTTTTATACTTTATAAAAATTTGTTCACATGAACATCTCATGTCTTATTATAAACTGTTGGTTTGTTATATTTTTAAACCTTTTTAATTTTACTTAGTTTAATTGCTAAAAGCTAGACTGATTTCTCTGAATCTAATTTTGTTTATAGTGAACTAGTTGTTTATTCGGCGTTGCCCGGATGTTTATTTATCCCAATTTTTTATTAGACAGGAAAAGGAATGAATTCAAATTTATAGTGTAAAATGTAAGTAATTTTATTTACAGGAATTCAAAAGTATATTTACAGTATACAAATTATGCAAAAAAAATTATAAATTCTCTATAATATTAATTTTACTTAAAACTTGATTATAAACAACATTTTTAGTTTCCCCTATTCATCACAGCGACTCTGAAACCAATGGATTCGACAGTTCTCTTAGTCATTTTGGACATTTTATGTTTCCCCTTCTTCTCCCCCGTCCCCCCCCAATGCTGATTAGGGCCGAACTTACACTTAAACGGCATCGGAAGTGTCACTATTCATCTCACCGACCCCGAAAACTATGAATTCGGCCCTACTCTCGGTCATTTTGGACATTTAATTTCCCCCCTCTACCTTCCCATGCTGATGGGAGTTGAACTTGCACTTAAACAGCATCGGAAGTGTCACTATTCATCACTGGGACCTCGAAAACTATTGATCCGACACTACTCTCGGATATCATTTCAGATATCAAAAATAAGGACTTCTAAAGGACTTTTTAAGGACCTCAAAAATCATTTAAAATACATTTGATTTCCAGGGTTATGATAGTTAAAAATATTAGAATATTCGGGTCACACACATACATATATATATACGAGTATATATATTTCAATAGGAACAATTAGACAGTTAAATGCAGACTCACATATCTTCCTCTATTAACCCTTATTGGGTATTTTCTACTGAAAATATTTTTTAAACTTAAATATATATTTCTATTTCATTCCTGTAAATGAGATATCAAGAGCCGATAGAATATTCACTAATAGGGGAAAATATTTCTTATTTGCAAAGTAAACACTCAAGAATATATAACTAAAAAATATCTGTTAAAGTGAGACACGTGGCCTGTTTTCGCCAAACATTTGGATAAAAATTCTTGCGAAACTTTATTTTTTTATGTTTTTGTTGCATATTATAAGAGAGATATTTTTCTAGTTTGTTTAAAGGTTATATTATTCGTGAAAAGAATGTAACGCCCTATGTTTAAAATGTAAAACAGTTCCCTGTTTGAAAATTTAATAGGAAATTTCGATAAAATACATAGCTTTATAGATGCAGCAAATTTTGTTTTCGTAACAAATGAGAACCAGTTTTGAACTAGTATTCCTACTGATTGATCACAAGGCATTAGATAAGATTTCCTCAAAGTGAAATCCCATATACTAAAAAACAAATAAGTAAATAAATAAATAAAGAATATGCACGTTAGTATCATTTCACGTTACATAATGAAAGCATAAAGCATAAAAGTACAATAATAACTAACACTAACCAGAAATTTTATGCTGGTTATTAACAAGCAATAATAACCAGCATAAATTCACCACCATAATTTTTTTAGAAGCTTTAGCATCCAATTGTGAAATCAGAATCATTTCCTATAAAAAAAAAAGCTGGAAATTTGGATTTCATATAATTTTGATGCAGTAAATTTCGTTCCGGACAAATGAAAGCAAGATTTGAACTTTTAACTACTAGCCGGACTTCGCCCGGCTAGGTTCGGGCTTCGCCTAGCTATGCTCAAGCCATCCGTCCACCAGATGAAGTTTGAAAAATTTCACGCATGATTAAAAATTTCAGTGATTCGCGCTGTGAAGCTCTTTCCAAATAATGTAAGATTTATGTACTTTCATGAGAAAAATAATACACCGATTTTCGACCAAAATGGCCGCCAAAATCGGCCATGTTTTCTCAGGATGAGTGATCTCCGGAAACGTGATGTCACGTGATGCCGAAGGACTCCACGACATTCTCCACTGTTACTTTATTTATATAGATGAACCACAGCATAATTAATTTAAAATGGAACAAAATGAGTAACTCCAGTTAACCACGTAATCCACTACTGCTACAGGGGCATCAAAATGTGAGAAGACAGAGTTTAAAGCAGCCAAAACTGCAATTATGTGGGACCCAGATCCTCCGCCTAAACTATAAATTGCTTTTAGTAATAACACCAGCCATTTTCTTCAGTGGCGTTGTTTTGTTTATTCCCATACTTTATTTATATAGATGAACCACAGCCTAATTCCTTTAAAATGGAACAAAATGAGAAACTCCAGTGAACAATGTAATCCACTACTGCTACAGGGGCATCAAAATGTGAGAAGACAGAGATTAAAGCAGCCAAAACTGCAATTATGTGGGACCCAGATCCTCCGCCTAAACTATAAATTGCTTTTAGTAATAACACCAGCCATTTTCTTCAGTGGCGTTGTTTTGTTTATTCCCATACTTTATTTATATAGATGAACCACAGCCTAATTCCTTTAACCTTTAGCTTACGGGGCCTGTTTTTCCAATTCCATCTTTAGAACGGCCATTAAGGGTGTTATATATATATATATATATATATATAATATAACTATATATATATATATATAATATATCTATCTATCTATATATATATATATATATATATATATATATATATATAACTATATATATATATATAATATATCTATCTATCTATCTATATATATATATATATATATATATAATATATCTATATATATATATATATATATACATATATATATATAATATCTGTCTCTCTCTCTCTCTCTCTCTCTCTCTATATATATATATATATATATATATATATATATATATATATATAATATCTGTCTCTCTCTCTCTCTCTCTCTATATATATATATATATATATATATATATTCTTGGTCCCGTATTCTTGGGATACATGCTATCCCAACCCCGTAAGGAAAAGGTTAAAATGGAACAAAATGAGAAACTCCAGTGAACAATGTAATCCACTACTGCTACAGGGGCATCAAAATGTGAGAAGACAGAGTTTAAAGCAGCCAAAACTGCAATTATGTGGGACCCAGATCCTCCGCCTAAACTACAAATTGCTTTTGGTAATGTAGTAAACTATTTACCCCCTATTTAGTATAAGGTAATGATTACGCAAGTTATGAAGTTACATAATGAGCACTTAAAAAAAACAACTATTGTGATTAAAGTAGATCGCGTTGTGGTCCAAAGGACAACCCAAGTTCAGTCATGTTCTGATACGTGTGAGGGAGAAACAAATAATTGACAGACACAAATGACAGGTAAAAAAATAATACATTTATTCATTATTAGGAGTATGAGAAGTTATTTTAAACAAAACGATCACAACATTTTAAGTATCCCCCAAACATTATATATATATGTAACTTTTAAATTTAAGCCTCAACGGCTAACAAAAAAAAAACGTGAGTAAGCATTGTGACCTACATAAAAATCATATCACTTCTAGATTAGCTTAAATTAAAATAGTTAAAACATCAAGTTTCATCTCATTGATTAGAATGGATCCACAATGATAAAAAATTGGCAAAGAT
This sequence comes from Dolomedes plantarius, assembly GCA_907164885.2. Taxonomy (NCBI): domain Eukaryota; kingdom Metazoa; phylum Arthropoda; class Arachnida; order Araneae; family Dolomedidae; genus Dolomedes; species Dolomedes plantarius. Next base: position 251,514,200 of record OU015490.1, read on the forward strand.
CTCACCGACTCGATGACACAAATATAGATGACGGATGCTGAGCGTCGCGTTCTGAAGGCTGGCTATCTCAGACTCCCGGTGACACAAATCTAGATGATGGTTGCTGAGCGTCGCGTTCTGACGGCTGGCTATCTCAGACTCCCGGTGACACAATCTAGATGACGGATGCTGAGCGTCGCGTTCTGAAGGCTGGCTATCTCAGACTCCCGGTGATACAAAAGATGTCGGTTGCTGAGCGTCGCGTTCTGAAGGAGGGCTATCACAGACTAGATGACGGTTGCTTATGACGATGGAAACTGCATAACGCAGTCATGTTTTAGTAGGCCTGGACGCCGGGGACCAAAACCCCTTCTTAACAGATCAAATCTTCCTCCAACGGCCCTCGGTCACTCCTCTCCCGTAAAAACCCCACGCACCCCCCTATAAGGGTGGGAAGTTTCACTCCAAAAAAACTCCGCGTACCCTCAACAACAGCGCCTTTCCGTAAAAAGTTCCTTCCAAAATGGCGGGAAAAACACCCACGCCCGCGCAGTGATACAGGATGACCCAGGAACAGGTGTCCATCGAACACCCCCTTCTTCGCTGACCCCGGCCGGGTCAGGGAGCTGGGCTAAAAATAGATCGCAAAAACGAACAGAATTGCTTAAAAAGTAGCCAAAATTGGGGAGATTCGTGATTGAAGCTGAGTCGGTGAGAAATTTACCAGAAATTGCCGACAATACATTAAAACGGCAAATTACTGCTGGATTTTACCACGTTAATGATTACAAAGTAAAAACATAGGATATTCTAATATTACAATAGGCCGTTATACAAATTTAAAACAAAATAGTGAATTAAATAATAGATAAAATACACTTATTCACTTAAAGAAAACCTGGATTTTGCACATCATACCCGTGACGAAGGATACCGCAGCGAGAGAAAAAAAAAACATAGCACCCCAAAAGCTTATTAGTACAAGGCGCTTATGATACACAAATGAACTTCTTAATCATTAACGAATTAAAATTACATCATTGCGAGAAATTTAATTAAATTCAGGCTGACCCGAAATTAAAGTTTAACAGAGTTTGACAGAACACTAACGCTAAGATATAAAGAGATACAGGAAATTAACAATAGCAAGATAGTTAATAAAATTAGCTTCTATCTGCCATAATTAAATCTATTTAATTACTTTACACATTTAATGATAAAAAAGAACAAACAAAAAAAAAAAAAGAAGAAGAAAAAGTTTAAAACAAGTTAATACCAAATTCAGACTTATGGGTTTAAAGTTATCACAGCCCAGGGTTTCCGATCAAGTTAAATACTTAGATTAAGACTTAAGTTTGAAGTAAACCAAAGTTAATTTTTATTTTTTATTATTTTATTTTAAAGAATATTCATGTTGATGATGAGTAAGCAACTACCAACTAATTATAGAGATAAAACTAAAACTTACTAACCTTGATTTGTAATTAATTAGCTAATTAATAAAGAGCACCACCACAAATATCCTCCGTCCCATTGAAAAAATTTTTATGCAATAAAAATTTTTACACACATGTTGAAACCAAAAAAAAGTGACAAACCATCTTAAAACAAAACACACTATTTCAGAATATAAATGGTATGTGATAAAACAAAATCTTAACAACTGGTCAAACTCTTAAGGTGTAGGTAAAAGTTTCAAAATATAAGCAATGTATAAAAGACAAGACATCATAACAATGATTTTTCTAATCATCTACTCCTCCGAGTCTCAAGCAGGGAACAAAAATCCCCAGGACACCCACACAAGGACCCCTCCAAAAAACACAATCTCCAATTTGAGATTAAAAGTTGAATAATAAAAGGTTGATTAATAAAAGGTTCGAGGTATGTTCAACGACAAAATATACACATAAAAAGGGGAAAATTAAAATAGCTTATCAGGGAAACCTGTCACACTACACCTAACACAAAAAAATTCTTTATATCCACCTAACAATGAACGGTAAAAAAAAGCTAACTACACAGATTCATCAACCCAAAATTGTACGAGACAAAAGCCCAAATAAGGAGTCTTCACAACCCATGCCTGGATTTCCACCAGATGACACACAAGTAAAAAAGTAAAATAATAAAATAGAAGAATACCTACGATCCTGCCTCACAGTCAGTAAACACAAATAGAAACAAATTCATGAGGTAAGCCACACAAAAAAAATTCACAATCCTCACAAGGTAACACAAGCCCTCAATATTATCAAGACAACCAATTTTTGACCCAAGCTGAGCATCTGTAAATAGTAAAAGCAGAATATGTTTACATCTCATAGAATGACAAGATTTGACCAATAATGTTTAGGGTGATATTATATCAACCACACAATAACTGTTTCAAGTTAAGCAGTGTAAAATATTTTAAATTATGATTAAAATATAACAACATTGCACATTAAAATTTGGGATATATAAGGGAATACGAATAAAAATGAGTAGAATATCATAGATAATAACACATAACATAAAAATAGACATATGTATAATAATAAAAATCGCAATCATGCGCTGAAAGGAATAGAATATATAAAAAATAAAATATATACACAGTGAGGACTTAATCGGTGGGGGGTATGCATACCATGACATAATTAAGGAAGAGTAGTTCACCTTAAGATTTATGCCAGCATAGGGATAAGTAATTGAAGACAAAAATGCATTATAAGGACATTTAGGCTGGGATTACTACCAAGAACTCAAGGCGAACTGTCAAATTGAAAGTAGGGAATCTCACCCTCTGAATACCCTGACCAGAAATACTTGCAAACAAAACATCTGTCCAACAAATACTCATGAGCAAAGGAATACAGAGATGTGAGAGAGCACCTAAGGACAGGAATGAGCTGCAGACACAAACCGTCAACGATCAATAACTGACTAGTTCCACAACTGAGGCACATGGCCAAATGCTTACAAAATTTTTCACAAAATAAGTAAGGGAGTCACTATGCTAGCATTAGTGAAATCAACACTCTTCGGAGACACGATTCGGTGTAAAAAAAGGCAGAGGAAAAAGCCTCTGGAGTTTAATAACAACAAGCAATCAAAAAAAAATTTGATACACAAAATTTTAAATTTAAACAAAATTTGATTAAGCTGAGCAAACCCACAGCCCAATGATAAAATACAGAAGAACATGACAACACTCGACAAACTAAAGAATACCTAATAACACATGAATACCCTTAGGTATTAATATTGCAACGACACATGAAATAAAATAACACTTGAATTCTTTGGTCACAGGTTATACGATATATATACTCCAGAGATGTAAACCAGAGATGCCCAACAGAGATAAGGCAACAAAAGGCCCCAAAATAAAAGAAAATAATGACTGTGAGATAGGTATGAGGCAAAAAAAAATGTGAGCAAACAAAGGTAAATAAATTAATGATCCCCTACTTGCACTAGAGCCTAGGGTTTAGTGCTCTTAACCACAAAACCATAATGATCTCTGGGCCTTAAAAAATACCCATGAGTAGTACTGGACAAGGGAATGAGCTGAGTACCTGAAGTACTGGGAGTTACATTACAACTATCCATATAATCATCAGACATATTATCCAAGAAGGAAAGCGGTGATACAGAGGTATCCCTAAAAACATCATTCTGGACATCTGATGGCCCTGGAGAATTAGTAGCAACAGCAGTATCTGGTTGAACTGGCGTAAGCACAGGGGGGAGGGTGAAATTACAATCATCAGAAAACCAAGATAAATCCATAGGTAAGCCAAAGGGTTTGAAATTTACTTCAGTGGACTCTGAGTTTAAATTAACAAGATTAGGAGAAGGATCTTGTAGAGAAATATTAACAGGAATGGATGGCTGATTTTCAACATTTGGAAAAAGCTCCCTGTCGACAACTTTAATTAAGCGGTTGATGTGGACTTTTTGTACATTACTGGGTTTAGCAATTTCTGAGATTACAAATAGGACGGGGGAGGACTTTTTTAACACACGAAAAGGACCCTTGTTAAGTTTACACAGCTTTTTGCTAAGATGAGGTTTAATAGCAGGGACATGGAGAAAAACAGTGTCACCTACTTGAATTGTTTTAGAAAATGGCTTGGAAAGTGACTGTTGAGTCTGGTTTTTAGCAGCCTTCGTTAAATTTTGGCTAACAACTTCAAATGACTTTTGGAGTCTTACAGTTACATCATGAGCAAGAGTACGGGTATCAGAGTAAGAGCGAAATTTACTATTAAAAATCAAATCATAGGGTAAGCTTAAATCCCTACCATAGGTTAAGTAAGCAGGGGTTTCCTGAATGGTTCTGTGGAAAGCAGTACGATGAGCCAAAAGTGCAAAGGGTATGTGTTCACACCAATCAACCTGATTTTCTGCTACCAAGTGGCTAAGCGAGTCAATTAAAGTCTTGTTCAGTCGTTCACATATCCCGTTCCCCATCGGATGATAACTAACCGTGTTACGTTTAGATATTCCCAATACGTCATAAACCTGATTCATCGCTTCAGATAAGAAATTTGAGCCTTTATCAGAGTACAACATTTCCATGAGACCATGGCGGGAAATAAAGTCCACCAAAACAGAAGCAATAGTGTTACTTTGTATGTTAGGGACAGGGTAAGCCTCAGGGTATCGAGTGAAATAATCAGTAATTACAATAATGAACTTATTTCCTTTATTGGAAGTAATTAAGGGACCCACGGCATCAAAAGAGCATTTTTGAAAAGGCCTGGATGGAACAGGAATTTGTTGAAGAGGAGCCATCTGATTCTTACATAAACCTCTACGTGCAATACATGAATGACATGACTTAACATAATTTTTGACAATACGATACAGACCAACCCAATAAAAATTTTCTTTAACCCTGTGCAATGTTCGAGAAAGGCCAGGATGGGCAACCGTGTGGTTGTCATGACATAATTTTAAAACTTCAGATATTAAGGAATGAGGAACAACTAGCTTAGGACTATCATTATGAAGAGATTGAATACGTGTTTTACACACAAGTAGACCATTAAACATAAAATATATAGGAGAAGTGGGTGGGAATTTAGAATTAGAGTTTAGCATATTAACAATTTTCTTACAGTGATGGTCTGACTTCTGTTGAAGAATTAAATCATCAGTTGAATACGAATTTAAATTAAATGTTAAGGGTTGCACTTCAAGAGTGTTGACATTTCTGGACAAGTAGTCTGCGACCAAGTTTTGCTTACCAGGCTTATGTACAATAGTATATGAATATTGTTGCAGGGCAATAATCCAACGAGCTATTCTGGAAGTAGGGTCTTTTAATTTGAACAATTGGGAAAGGGATCTCTGATCACAGAATAAAATGAAGTGTTGACCATATAAATATTGCTTGAAATGATTAATGGCAAAAACAATGGCAAGGGCCTCCTTCTCGACAGTGGAATAATTACACTCAGCAGGATTTAATTTTCGGGAAGCATAAGAAACAGGCTGGGAAACACCAGAAGGTCCCTCTTGCATTAAAACTGCACCCAAGGCATAATTACTAGCATCAGTATTTAAGGTGAAGGGCTTATTAAAATCGGGTAAAAGTAAAAATGGCTCCTTAATGATGTAATCCTTAAGAGTTTCAAAAGCTTCCTGATGTTCAGATTGCCAATTAAATTTTACTTTATCCTTAGTTAAATTAGTGAGGGGTAGGGCAGTCTTAGAATAATTTGGAATAAATTTTCTATAAAACCCTGTTAATCCTAGAAAGGACCTGATTCCCTTTTTTGAATTTGGGGGAGCGGCATCTTTAATAGCACTGATATTTTTAGGGTCTGGTAGGACTCTACCTTCCGTTATCCTATGACCTAAGAAAGTAATCTCCTTACTAATTAATTTACACTTCTTTGGCTTAAGCTTGAGGTTAGCCTCCTGTAGTCTCTTAAAGACAATTTCTAACCTCTCGAGATGTTCTTCGAAGGTGGATGAGGCTACAATGATGTCATCAATGTACACAAAAATTGATAAGTCTGATAAACCCGCCAAAACAAGTGACATCAGCCTCTGAAAGGAACTACTGGCATTACGGAGACCAAAAGGAAGACGGTTAAACTGATAGAGATTATCTTCAGTGGCAATAGCTGTGAGATGAGCATCATCAGGATGCATCAACATCTGGTGAAAACCTGAGGTCAGGTCAAGAGTTGAAAAAATTTTAGCCTCACCAAGTTTGTCTATCATTTCACTCATCTGAGGTAAAGGGAAGTTATCGGGGATTGTTTTTGCATTAATCTTCCTTAAATCTGCTACCAAGCGGAACGACGAATCTGCCTTCTTCACCAACAGGACAGGAGCAGCATAACTAGAAGTCGAGGGAACAATTATACCCGCCTCTAGGAGTGTATTAATCTGGGACCTCATTTCCGACTTTAAACTAAACGGTACTCTATAGGGCTTTGAACGAACAGGGATATAATCAGTTAAATTAATGCGATGCTTAATAATGTCACACGAGCCAAGATCTTTAAGAGATTTAGCAAAAACAGTCTGATATTTCTTAATTAATTTAGCAGTTAATTCTCTCTCATTACTCTCTAAGTGTGACAAATCAAGTTCTCCTCCAAATGAATCGAAGTCAACTATCTCATCCTCAAAGCTAAGGGTATTGACCGAGCAATCATTAGAATCAAGTTGCATAGGTGAGACAATAGCTAATTTTATCTTTTTGTTTAAGGTAATATTTTTATTAGACACATTAATAATTTGGACTAAACAAGATAAATCATCACTCACAACGGAAGCTGATCTTGCAACAACAAAGGTATCAAAATTCAACTTACTATTTGGTTCAACCAGAACAAGGTCACCAGGTTTAAATTTAGAAGAATCAGGCAGTTTAATACTCACTCTGGTCTCAGAGTTAGATTGTAGCTTTAATTTTGTAGGTAGAAAGCCAAAAATAGAACTACACTCATGGGAAATTGAACTATCCGAAGTATTTAAGTTAATGTTTACATCAGTATTATTTGAATTTAGATTATTATTAGAGTTTAGAGGCAACAAATTTGGATTCCAAGATATGGAGATATCTGGATTAGACAACACAGAATCACCACAGTGTATTTTAAAGTTAAACAGTTGAAGGAAGTCCAATCCTAAAATTAAATCAAAGTTTTGAGACAGTGGGAATTCCGAAATTAAAAAGTTAGAAGTGAATTCATGATTTGCTATGTTTAGGTGACATGTCACAACTTCTGTGACCCTAATATCAACGCCAGTAATGGCCTTCAATACAACATGAGGAGAAGGTTTAACATGACAAACAGAATAATTTACAAAATTTTTAGAGATTACACTTATCGAAGCTCCAGAATCAACTAAACCACGAAGCTGCCTGCCCTCAACAAACACAGGAATGATGGGCAAGTTAAACATATATTGAGGTACAAACACAGGATCCGGCATGGGCTGTGAGGAAACTAGTGGATCACAAACACTGTCTCCACCCTCTAAGGGTTTAAAGACCCCTGATTACCTGCGCCATTACTGTCCTGAGAGTTCGAATTTACATGGGGAATATTTTGCATGTCACGCTTCTTCTTAAAACACTCGCGGGAGGAGTGGCCAAGTCTGTGGCAATAAAAACAAGTAATATTTCTTTGGGAGGCTCTCCTGTCGTTAACCGGGGCTCTAACATTTGACATACTGTCAACCCTGACAGTCAAAACTTCTAATTTTTCTGTTAACGACATTAAAGACTTGGTGAAAGTCTCTGTCGTGTCCTTAATGAGTTTAGTTAGGTCCCCTAGATTCTGCCTTTCCACGGAAGCTGAATTGGCTGACTGGGCTTCCATAAAAGGATTGAAAGTACCAGGTCCAACCATTGCATTGACATGGGGGGCAGTAACATTTAACGCTTGTTCTACTCTAGAAGCTAACAAGGTGGCTTCTTCTAAGGTTTGTGGGTTGGTAATTATGATTTGGTGTTTTATTTGGGGCCTAAGGCCTGTTACAAATTGAGACAAAAGAAGCGACTTTTTAAAATCCTGAGTAACCTGACCAGAAGTGATGACTCCGGTCAGGGCACTCGACACCACGCCTTGCAGCCGGATAGCGAAATCTGCTACAGTTTCATTTGGGATTTGAATGCAATAATTTATAGCAGTCATGGCCTCAGCCAAAGACCTGCTCTGCGTGAATTGCTTAACGAAGTGGCTCTTTAACTCCTCTAAAGTAGTTATGTTAAGTTCCTTGAGGGACGACTCATAAAAGGTTTTAGCAGGCCCCGCTAATTTGAGTAACACAATAGCGACCTTTTGGTTCTCTGACCAATTAGCTAACGAGGCCACCTGGCCAAAATATTGAAAAAAATCTACCGCGTTACTTCCAACCAATGTGGGTACGGTAGAAAAAAATTGCAGATTGGGGACAGGTGAAGGACCTGACACAGCCTGGGATTCTTTGTCTTGAGACCCGGGGAAAGACATGATTAAAACAAAATTTGGTCACCCCTAGCACACATAAAACCAATTACCATGAGAAGTAAAAATAAACAAAAACATGTATATATAAGTTGCCAATATTTGCTTCATTTCTCACACATAAACATGACTGTTACCGCAAGGCACCATTTGTAGTAACCATATTACCCCCTTCTTCGCTGACCCCGGCCGGGTCAGGGAGCTGGGCTAAAAATAGATCGCAAAAACGAACAGAATTGCTTAAAAAGTAGCCAAAATTGGGGAGATTCGTGATTGAAGCTGAGTCGGTGAGAAATTTACCAGAAATTGCCGACAATACATTAAAACGGCAAATTACTGCTGGATTTTACCACGTTAATGATTACAAAGTAAAAACATAGGATATTCTAATATTACAATAGGCCGTTATACAAATTTAAAACAAAATAGTGAATTAAATAATAGATAAAATACACTTATTCACTTAAAGAAAACCTGGATTTTGCACATCATACCCGTGACGAAGGATACCGCAGCGAGAGAAAAAAAAAACATAGCACCCCAAAAGCTTATTAGTACAAGGCGCTTATGATACACAAATGAACTTCTTAATCATTAACGAATTAAAATTACATCATTGCGAGAAATTTAATTAAATTCAGGCTGACCCGAAATTAAAGTTTAACAGAGTTTGACAGAACACTAACGCTAAGATATAAAGAGATACAGGAAATTAACAATAGCAAGATAGTTAATAAAATTAGCTTCTATCTGCCATAATTAAATCTATTTAATTACTTTACACATTTAATGATAAAAAAGAACAAACAAAAAAAAAAAGAAGAAGAAAAAGTTTAAAACAAGTTAATACCAAATTCAGACTTATGGGTTTAAAGTTATCACAGCCCAGGGTTTCCGATCAAGTTAAATACTTAGATTAAGACTTAAGTTTGAAGTAAACCAAAGTTAATTTTTATTTTTTATTATTTTATTTTAAAGAATATTCATGTTGATGATGAGTAAGCAACTACCAACTAATTATAGAGATAAAACTAAAACTTACTAGCCTTGATTTGTAATTAATTAGCTAATTAATAAAGAGCACCACCACAGTAATAACACCAGTCATTTTCTTCAGTGGCGTTGTGTTGTTTTTGTTGAGTTGAGTGAATCAGTGAGTTAGTTGCATGCATTCATGCATTAGTTAGTAACATGCATTAGTTAGTAAATTTAAAATAATTATTTGTATTATTATTAGCCTCAGCGTATCAGGGCGTAATTTTTATGCTGCAGAATCCATTATAAAATTAAACGATTTGAAGCCAAAACTGCAATTATGTCGGACAATTGACTGAAGTGGTGTCATCTTTGGCTATTATTTGATCTGTAGTATCTGCCTCATATGGCGTATGTTTCTAAACGCCATTCCCATATGAACCACAGCCTAATTCCTTTAAAATGGAACAAAATGAGTAACTCCAGTTAACCATGTAATACACCACTTCAGTCAGTTGTCACAAAACAACTGTCTCTGTCCGCATGTTGCAGTAGCCTCCTCTACATGATTTCTTCATTCGGAAAAAGCTGAAAAGTAAAGAAAACCAAATCAATTTAAAAACTAAATACAGTATAAATAACGTAGAAAAAATAACAGTATAAATAACATGGTATGAATAAAAAGTACAGGCTGTGCCCAGATACGCTCAGGCCAATAATACAAAAAATTATTTTAAATCGTAGTAAGCAATGAAAAACATTTTACACACTTCAATAAAAGCAAAATAAAACATGATGGTAAAATAGAAAGGAAAGTTAAAACAGAAGTAAGAAGTTAAATTCTAAAAATACGTAACTGAGGTATAAATCCATAACTGATTTATACCTCATTTATAATGAGGTATAAATCAGTTATGGATTCTAATTTATGAATCATTTATAGAGAATCTATGCTCACTTCTACCCAGACTTGGGTGTATATAATTTGAAGTGGCACTCTATTTGAATTTGAACCACACACAGTTTATACATGAAACAATGTTTATTGAATTCGTTGCACATATAATTGGCTTTTACAGCAATAAGCATGCGTACTACTTGTACGGAATGTATAAACACAGCTTTCAAGAACAATATATTTTTATACTCACGAACAGTAAGTCAAACCAGCAGTACTGCCACGTAAACTTCTGGCCCGCTAAGCACTAGCGCAGGATAACACCTTTTTAACCTTAACAACCTCCCCCTTCTTTTCTTAATGACGCTGCGTGGTATTTATACTAAGAGCGTATGCCGAAATTAGCATATCTGAAGCAGCTTCTTTAATTCACTCAAAAGTTCGATTCTTGTGAATCGAATCTTGTGTATACCTTACACATTTATCAGGACATGAAAAAATTAACCTTACCTCCATTAATTTCAACCCTTCTTGACCTGTGGCTTGTCCAGTCATGTGAAATATAATTCTTGACTATAAATCTTGTTAACCTAAACTGATTACCCCTAAATTACTTTATTATTATAAAATTTAAGGGCTCCACGCAACATAAATGCAAGATTCTGTAGGGAAAAAAATGAAAATATATGTAGAAGGCACTGACAAACGAAAAAATTAATAGAAATCTGCAATTAAGGGCTCCCCGCAACATTCTGTAGGAATAAATATCTCCATAATAAAAATATCCATAACTGAAATGATCCTCTTATTTGTGTCTTTCAAAAGTCTAAGAGGGCCTCTGGATAAACAACATTAAATGTTTTCCCATTCGGAGTCAAGAATGTATAAATTTTCTTTTTTGCCAACCCTGGAACAACCTACATACAACTGACCATGGGAGAAACATGGCTTTAGAAGATTAAATCCTACAACTTGTAGAGTTTGGCCTTGTGCCTTGTCGATGGTCATCACAAAACTGAGGTGTACAGGGAATTGAAGACGTTTAAAATTAAACGGATGGTCAGATGGAATTATCGGGATTCTTGGAATTAATACTTCTTGTTCCGCACCTTGTCCAGTCATGATGGTGGCTTGAATAACATTTGGCATTAAATTCTTCACAGTAAGTCTTGTTCCATTGCACAGTATAGGTGGATTAAGATTTCTTAGATGCATTATAGGTACACCAATTTTCAGCTTCAGAATGTGTGAAGGTACTCCAGATAACTCCAATGAGTTTAAAAACTCAGTTGGGTAGTTGACTGCTTGATCTTTATCACACACAGTGTCTACCGATTTGTAAACATGAAAAATTGTAAATTTGAACCCAAAAAAATATTTAAAATTGTAGAAAGCAATGAAAAACAGGGGAGCACATCTATTTTATTGGATGTTGAGGTCATAAACACGATAAATAATGACAAACCCGCACAAACACATTTAAACAAAAAACTTTATTTAGGTAAACTAATAAACTTTATAAAGTTAATACCAATTATTAAATTTTAAACTAAAACTTAATGAAAAAGTTAATTAATGAATTTTAAAAGTGTATTACTAATAGTTAATGCCAGTTAATTACTTATCAATTTACATGAAGATTCATAAAAAACTTTAAAATAATTTCTTTCGGCAGTAATACACAAAAACATTTTGCGAACTGTACCACTAAAAGCTATAAAGTAAAAATGTCAAATTGTGGAATAATTCTTAACCAAAATCGATTTAAAAACTAAACACAGTATAAATAACATAGAAAAAAAATATGTGTAATTTTATACGCATGAATAAAAGGAAAACCCAATATAAAAAATATAAATTTATAATTAAAGTCTTCAGAATTCAGCTAGATTTAGCCTTTCATTAAGAAAGTCATACCACAAATTTCTATAAAATTAATGTGTAACTATATTTGACGTACAAAATTATGCATATGTAATACATTGCTAGCATGTTTTAACATCAAAAATAAAGTAAATGAAATGGTGAAATTCAAGAAGTTTTATTACGTTCTAGAGACACGTACAATAACACGATGCATTCATATACTCGCAATGCAACATTGCTCATGAACACACCGTGGGCATGGGAAATTAATAGTTTGTATATTATACACATACGATGCATCAACCACTCGCATACAATGCATAAGTCCCTTACAGAGACAGTACAATACATACAATGGCCGTTAACCTTCTTTGCTGCGTCTAAGAATGTGTATAATTCTACGTACTGGAAGGGTAAATGTCAATCAATCACATACAACGCAACCATCACAATACATACAATGACCGTTATCTTACTAATAGTTAATACCAGTTAATTACTTATCAATTTACATTAAGATTCATAAAAAAACTTACTAAAAGCGACCATGCTTAAGCAATGAAAATCATTAAATCAACAGGGCGAAATCAACAGGCGAATCAGGGAAAATGTACATATTGAAACATAATTCTGTTTTAACAATTAATTTCTGAACAATTAAAAAATTAACTAAATGGAAAAGTAAAAAACATAATTATATTTCACTGACCTTCAAAAATATCCAATAATAACACAATTTCCTTAGCAAATACAAAATAAACAAATATTTCACTGGTCTTCAAAAATATCTAATAACAACACAATTTCCTTAGTAAATACAAAATAAACAAAAAGTGAACAATAATTGGTGTATAATAAATAGTTTTTTATTTGGGGCTGTTTTTATAAGGAAAGGAATCACGAATCGGGGAAAATTTTCATATTGAAACATAAAATTGCGTATATTATTTTTGCATTTTAAAATTTTCTCTTAGATTGTAGGTAACTTAGAAGATAACTGTCATATGTATCATGTGTGAGACGGCAATTAAAATATCATGTGTGAGCTAATATTACTCCTTTAGTTTTCTTTTTTTCATTAATCCTTTTCTACTGGGTTAATTCCCAGTATACGGATTACCTTTGAAACTCTGGAATATTTCTGTGATAGTCACATACTGTTTTCACTTTTGTTTTGTTTTTTCATAAATTAATAGTTAGAATTCCATTAAATATTATTTCAATGGGATAGTGAAGTGGAATTTGAACTATGTCATTTTTTGTTTAATTTAGTTACTTTATTTGAATATTCTTTCTTTTTATGCTACTGTCTACAACTGTTTGCAATATTTCTGTGATATAATTGTAGTTTTTTTTATCTGGGGCTGTTTTTATAAGGAAAGGAATGACGAATCGGGGAATATTTTTATATTAGAACATAAAATTACATGTATTATTTTTGCATTTTCAAATTTTCTCTTAGATTGTAGGTCATTTTGAATATAACTGTCATATGTATCATGTGAGAGAAGGAAATTAAATTAGTAGCATTAAGAATTTTATGCAGAGTGATAGACATTTTAGCTAAATTTCAATAAAAATTACTTCAAATTGACCAATTTATAAAAAAAGTAAGGTATTTACAGGTAAGTTTTTGTTACTTTTTAAAAATTTTTAAGTGCTATTTTACCATAAAACACAAAAAAACGTTTAAAAAATCATTTTTTAAAACAAACAAATGGACCGTAAATAAATCGCAAAACTGTGCTTAAAGTTTAAACTAATCCTTTTTAGTTAAGATATACTAATTTTTATGCTTTTTAAAGTACATCGTGAATTATAAAATTCCGTAAAACAAAAGGAGTAATATTAGAAAATTTACTTTAAATAACACCAAACAACTACAAATTAACAATATTCAATGCGTTCATTTACTTTGTAACATCTAGGTGCGCATGCGCAGTTCTTATGAATGATTGATTCCAACGCCTTGAGATGAAATATTATTTAAAAACTGTATTTATATATAAGCATTTTAAAGCTTCCAAACTTATATTAGAATTATCTCCAGGCTTCAAAACATAAGTATACGAAGTTTCAACCAGATTTGTCAAGAAATGAAGAAACGAAAAAAATACCAAATGTAATCACTTCACACAAAAATCAGTAAATCCTCCAAAAATCAGTATATATCTATTTATTTTCAATAAAGTATTTATTATTCTTAAAAAAATTGAATATTTAGTTTCAAATAAAAAGTTTGATAATTTTACACTTCAAACATTTTACACATGATAAAAAATTTCAGTGATTCATTTTTTAGTGAGAATCACACTGTGAATGAATCACCCTTTGTTTACATCGTCAAAGAGCGATGACGCTTCATTAGAATCCAAATATCTCTAAAACTATTGAATTAACAGAATAAGTGTACGCAGAAAAAATTATCAGTTTTCGAAGCTCTTTCCAAATATGTAACATTTATGTACTTTCATGAGAAAAAAAAATACACCGATTCCTGTGTTTGTCGGCCATTTTTTTTTGGATGAGTCCACCCGGTCGCGTTACGGGGTCACGTGATCTCGACAAACCCCTCTGTTTCTTTATTAATATAGATAGAAGATTGTGTTTGCTTTCTGAAGGTAGACAATTAGTTTCGATTACCTCTAAGAATAAATCACATATGCTCAAATGTCATCATTTGAGATAAGATGCATCATTTCAGATAACATGATTAAATTATAAGAAATATAAATATATAAGAACTAACAAAAATCCTACACCCATGTAATAAATTGTAATAAAGATGTTACATGAAACGCACCCCTATTAAACGCAATCATTATCCAAAATCGTATCTCTTCTGTGATATCACAAATAGAAAGAAATAGTTTATCTTAGATGAATATTCAATTTCCGGTAACAACCATAAACATTTTCATATTAAATTTTACCTTAAAATATTGTTTAATTTAAAATATTCTTAATTATGAAATATAATATCATCTCTAAAGATTCCATTATTTACATATTTCGGATAATGATCTTTTACATTATAATTTTATGAAACATTTAGAACGATATTTGATGCATACAAATTTGCTAAATACGAGTACATCTAACATCTCTACAAAATAAGCGGTTTATAAATTTATTAAAACTGTAACCCGTTTATCACAAAAATAATTGAATATAAAATAATAGAATTTTTTTTTTTTTTTATTTATTTTTTTTTTACGATTTCTGTTATTTCCTTAATTTGTATTATATCAGTTCAAAAAGAAATTTGAATCATTTTCACCATGATCATACATTTAATCCATTGAAAGTGTTTTCTGAAATCGATAAGCTGTAATTTTGTTATTTCGATCGCTTATGCAAGACCTGAACATACAGAGCAGAAATAAATGACGATATATGTGAACATGACATAAAACAAACAATAACACATAACACAAGCGAAACAAAAAAAAATTGAAATAAGGCACGTGACATGTTTCCAAAGCCTGCAGCGAAATTCCCGAATTTGAACAAAAATATCATTTTAACCCGCTTTATTTCTTTTCTTAAGAGTTTGGAGTACGGTTTTCTAGTTTTTATCGCTAGTTTTGAATAAAGAAAGAACGAGGTCCATTTATTTTTTACAAGTAATTTGGCAGCACTTTTGTTAGTTGAAAGACTGCTTGCATATTTTCAACGAAAAGCAATATACAAAGCGCTTTAATTTTATTTACTCTATATTCTGTTGATTATTTTTGCCTTCAGAATATAAAAGAGAACTTTGTATTCATGACATCAGGTGGGTGTTATTTTTTTCTTTAACGATGCTTAACTATTGAAATTTGTATTAAGCTGGGTATCGTCGGGAAACAGTTCCGAAAATTTTTCAGTTCTGTACGGATAGCTCTATAATCCAATCTAAGATACAGTAAACTGGGCAAAATGTGCGCCTGAACATCTCTAACTAACCGTAATACGCATGGGGCTGTTTTCGACCACACGCGTTCCGATAGATCGTTCCCCAAGGTTCCTGGCATTCTTCTGTCTATGTTGTTACTAATTCCCCCTGGTTGGTGGTTCCATTCACCAAGTCCTAATAAGCTATTGGGCTGAAAGGGGTGGATCCTGTTTTGAATTAACACCCCAAGAGTCGGAGTCCGACTTGTCTAAATGACCAGTCCCCTAAAATTGAACTGAGTCAAGCGACGAGACCGGAACCCTTGACCCCGCACCTCCAGAGGTAAATTTGAGAACTTGGAGGACATTGCAGCCACGACCTATTCTACGTGCCCCGGCCACCATTAGTGAACACGGCGGTGGATTTGCAGGAATGTTGAGATCACTGGCCCGCTGCTCTTGCCAACTGGGCCAGCGCGTCCTCTGCCTATGTTCTTAGCACTTACGTTGTTTGACATTGTTCGTTATATGGCGCGATTAAAGCGAGGTTTTCGCCGTAAAAAAGAAGTAATAAGCCGAAAAAAAAATTGCGTGACAATGAAACACTGAATATTTAGGTGATATCATTTCACTGAAAATTTTACAGTGAAACAGTTGAAAGAGTTTAAGTTTCCAACCTCTTTAATCACCAGATCGCGACTAAGATTTACAATTCAGAGATTAAGTACAGCATTTAACTGGTCTGGTGAAAACTATGACGCATGCTTTTCGGCAGATTAACGAAATCATCATGGAATTTTGCGAAATACTGTGGCACTCTGTGAAGGGAGTATTGAGAGGACTATATGCCCCCACTCTTTCGGATCCTAAAGAAGAATTTTTGAAATGATAGAGAATTGATTGTAATTTTGCAGTTGTGTTAATTTCATGAAACTAACCACCAACAAAAATATCCTAGTCAAATATACTCCGAATTAACTATAGAAAACTGCAATTCAAGTATACGGTCTTTACCTTCAGTAAGAAAGGTAAAAGTGCGTTGATGATCAGGATGTTTTCAGAGTAAGGTTGTTGGCAATGAGCATTCAAACCAGACATTTGTCGGAGGAAAGAGAGGGTCACAAAATTTGCGATCAATTCTATACTGGGGATTCTATACTGCATTTTGTTTAACGCTAAGGTTTTCGAACTGACATGTTTTTTATGTCCTCGTCTCCCCTGACGCAAGCGGAGATCTTAAGGAAATTTATGATGCTTTTTCTTATTTATATCATACAGATTAAAGATCTTTGCATTTTTGCTTAGTAGGGTAAACTCTTGGACAGATGAGATTTCACATAATGATCTACAGCATAATGACATAATATACAAATTGAACTGAAGTAGTTTAGATTTTTGGCATAAATTGGGGATTTTTAAGAAGCCGTTATTTGCTAAGTTCTTAACACATGACCACAATAAACTGGCTTAATGATTTTTTTACTCTACTGCAATTGTATTTTATAAATTAAAACTAGCTGAAAACCCGCACTTCGCTACGGAGTACATTCAAATTAAATACAACTGTCAATGTATGCAACTAATGCCAAAAAATTAAATAAATAAATATATATATATACATATATATATATATATATATATATATATATATATATATATATATATATATATATATATATATATACATTTATAATATATACGACGATCAATGTATACAGTTGATGTAAAAAAAACAAAAAAATATATTTATAAAAAAATCGGAACGGATATTTTTATAGACAAAATAATGTAGAAAAAATATTCAAATTAAATCTAATAGAATACTGAAGAATATAGTACAGTTAATATAGTACAGTTTGAGGAATATAACTTTTACTGTATTTTAATATGTCCAATCGTCTGCCGCATTAGGAAGAAAAAAATATTTTTTTGTCTATTTAGTTGTTACGCACGTGACGATAAATTTATTGAAAGTACCAGAAAAAGAAATCACGTGATCAGCATTTAATAAATTAAAGTCTAAAAATTAATCTTTAAAAATTCACCAAAAAATCAGGAAATGGAGGTAAAAATTCGAAAAAAATTTCATTTTTAAGGAATTTTTAGGATCTTTCTCGTGATATAAATTTTATAACCCTCAAATTATTATTTTAAATGCAAACGTAAAAAAAGTTACAAAAACAGCTTAAAAATTTAATTTAAAAAAATCTAAGAAGAATTTTTGAAAAATCTTTCTTAGTGCACCCCTACACTATTAGAAGAATCGCCATGCAAAATTTCAGCCCTTTAGGTCCAGCGGTTTGGTCTGTGCGTTGTATGTCAGTCAGTCAGTGAATGACTGAATCAGTCAGTTACGGAACTGTTTTATATATATAGATTACAGCAATTTATACGTACTGATAGTTAGAAGTGAAAAAGGAGTATCACATGCAGTATTTCGACAGCAGTGGATGTAGTATTTAATTTGATAAATATGCGATTTTATTGACCAACACATTTATAGTATTTTAGTATTTAATTAATCGCGAAAATTATGCGAATTTTTTAACAGGGTTATTTAGAGTACAGCGTTTAACGTTATGATTGGTTGCGTCCAAGACGTGATATCGCACACGAAGGAGAAGTGCAAAGTATTGCGTCGTTACACCTCACGGTATGTGACTACGTAGTACCTGATGATTTTATCGTCAAGATGATTTATCGCTTCTCGATGCAATCCCACCTCGCTCACAGTAGCGCAGGTACGTATCGATTTAGGGCAAACGGAGCAACAGGAGCTGACGTCAAAAGGAACGCAACACGAAGGAGAAAGTAAGCAAAATTAGAGACAAAAGAAAGATGTATTTTAAACTATGAGGAGAAACAGGTTAAAGAGATGTAACATCAGGTAAGTGAAGCTTAACCATCTACAACCATCATTGCTCAGTCCTTAAATATTTCACATACAGGCAACAGCCCAAACTATTGAAAATGGGAGATAATAACCAGCAACAAACGGGATGAGAAAAAAATATCGAGAAACGAGGTAAAGAGGTTTGACAGGAATATTTTAATTAACTGACAATCATTTAAAAAATCACAAGCCAACCTCACAGTTAAGGATCAGGCTATCGATAGAATAATGCAGCACCTATAGAGGCTATCCCAGCGGAGGATCATTGCCCAGGCACAAAAAGCGAGCATGTTGGACCTCCGAAAATCAGTAGCTTCAAAGAGAAAAACAGCCTGCTAATCCCAGGCTCTCAAAGATACCATCTACATATTAGCAATTTGCCGTTTGTCAATCGACAAACGGCGTACTATATTTTACTAGCTAATAACTAACGAGTAAAATTAATTTTTAGACCGTGAGAAAATATCATAAACAATATTTATTTAAACACGAGGGCCTTAAAACTAACTTGGGAACCTCCAAATGTTCTATCGACCAATGGTCTACCAAATGGACTGGAGTAATCAATGGCAGTGAGATTTTGCGAACATGAGAGGATCTGTGAGGACAGAAAACAAACTTAGCATAACAACGATAAATAAGGAGATAGGTTACCCGGAGAACACTAAAAACAGTGAAGATAATATTGCATGACACAGAAGTGAATGGGAAGTGTACATAGTGAACCGCTGAGACCATAGGCAAATTTCCAAGGAACCTGAAGATCAAAAAGTCACTGTCAAAGGTAACATGCCAGTTGTGGAGGACAGTGTAAAACGCAACGTTTGCTACTCTCGTTTAGAAAGTTTAATAATTTTTGGACCACAGTAACTGTAAATATGATATTTATTTAGTCATGGAAAACTGGCGAATGATAAAATTCGGGAAAATTTCACACACGAAAGTTGAGTTGAGACTCAACTTTTAATACTGAAATTAGTGTGACTTGGCTAAAACGTAAGATAGAGAGTAAATTCAGACAATATTAAAAATTAAGAATTGAGATTTATCTCTGCAACAGAAGTGTAAAATTGATATCGTAACCGAATGCGATGTATTGCAGGTCTACAAGTACCATAATTAAGAGTTATGTAAAATTAGCATTTCATTGCTTGAAGTTCGAGGTCCCTGTAGAAAATCTACATTAAGTACATGAACGATTATCACTAAAATAAGGAAATAATAATAGCAATAACAATAATATTAATAATGATGATAATAATAATATAATAACAGTCTGGATTGCATTTATCTTATCTTTTAAATATCTTTTGAATACCCATCTTAATACTAAATTTCGTTTTATCATTTATTATTCAATGTATTTACCCATATCTGCCAGGATTAAAATAATTAGTTGTTTGAAGGAAATTAAGTTATATTAAACGTCTGCAAAAACACAGAGAATAGTTGTAGAGGATAATTAAAAATGTAAGAACAATTTTCCTATAACCTGCTCAAAAATATAAGTAAAACAAAAACAATCATTACCTACACTTTTTTAGTGTCTTTATCACATCGGATTTCACTCTTCCGTTTTATTTATAATAATAGTCTATATATATTATCCAGTTTCTCTCGTTTACAAACTTCTGTGTCAGCGAAATTAAAAAGCATTTTAATTTTTTATATTTTTCTCACTGAAATTAAAAAATATTGATCTAATGTTTATACTCTTTATAGATGGACTAAAATAAATTCCATATTTACATAAATACTTAAAAGCAGAACAGTGAAACTTCTCTAAGGCGGTCAGTCATGGTTCCGAAAAAAAAGTGGCCTTTTGAAGGGTGGCCGTCGAATAGGGGTCTATTTCTTTATGGCATCCAGTAATGGTTCCGAAAAAAAAGTGGCCGTTTGAAGGGTGGCTGCTGAATAGGGGTCGATTTCTTTATGGAAGCCAGTAATGGTTCCAAAAAAGCGGCCTTTTGAAGGGTGGCCGTCGAATAGGGGTCGATTTTTTTTATGGCAGCCAGTAATGGTTCCAAAAAGGGGCCTTTTGAAGGGTAGCTGCTGAATAGAGGTCGATTTCTTTATGGCATCCAGTAATGGTTCCAAAAAGTAGTGTCCATCGAATAGGGGAAGTCGGCTAGAAGAGTTTCCCTGTATTTATATTCCTTAAGTCTTTGTTGTGCATATTTCTTCAACAAACCCTTTTTACTGTCGTAACATTCTTTTATTAATCATCTGTGACATGGAATTCGACTTTGTAAATATATTTTCTAATCTCATAGTCTTGATACAGCATTGATTCGGTTCCATGCACATTTTAGTGTATCTGTTTTATTATGTATGTCCTAAGATGTATGTGCTCTTGGGATCTTGTCTATGGTTTATTTTGTACCGGTTTCCGGAAGAAAGGTATGTACCTCCCGGAGGCTAATTTAGCGTAACATGTAGAAAGGTACACAGAATAGAAGAGTGACTTGCCACCCCTTCTCGGCTGTAAAGGCGTCTTAGAGTCCCCATAGCAGCGGCCTAGCAACATCCTTTTAGCCAATGAGAGCTGAAAGGTGTTTGTTCGAGGACATAGCTGCCCTCTGCTCTCCCCGGTTCTAAAAGAAAGTTTGAAACACGTTTTTCTTTGTGAGTCGAAGAATAAGCAGCGACAGGAAGAGGACCTCGTGGTTGTCCGATCTAGAACTAGCCGCCATTTTTCTCTTGCTTTGCCGATTCCGCTGGTCGACTTAGTAGAAACGATCAGATGCTTCTTCTAAATCGAGGGTGGTGGTAAGTCATAATTATTTGTGTTATATTTATCAGGCGAGAGCACAGTACTAAATTGAAAATATGTAACTTGAATTTTATGTGTTCTAATAATTTTTTTAATGTATGAAAACAATTAATATGATGATTTCTGTAAAAGTTTGTAATCAGTGTTTAAATTAATGTAAAGTAATATTAAGAGAAATTAAATGGTAACATTAGATATTAAATTTGAGTTCGTGTCCTTTAGTTATTCTCAGAGATGTGTCAGAGTGTATTTCTCAAATTAATAATTTAGCAAAAAAAAAAAAAATAAAAAGCCACTATACAAAATATTCTAATTATTATATGTTCTAGCTTCATTTAATAACATCCAATCCCTAATTCCCGGGCCAGAGGTAGTCTATCGGTAGCGCGTCGGGTTTCGGTATTGAGGGTGCTGGGATCGAATCCCGACAAGCACCGTAAATACCTTCGTATATAGGTCGGATATGGGCACATTAAATCCGTAGACCAGAAAGTCTTTCTTTGATGTCAGTGAGTGGAGAAGGTATGATCCCCCCAGACGCCGCCCCTGGGGGTTCTCGGCAAAATTGTGGTGGCACCAAGCTAAGTCGGACTCAAACCCTTGTGGTGCTTTTATAAAAACCGCACGACTCAGCCCGAAGCCTATATGAACCTGGTATAGAACTTCCGGCTAGGGACCATTAGGCACAACAACACTAATTCCCGAACTCCAAAATAAGAGCACTGTAGAAAATTTTAAGCTTTATACGAAACTTTTTTGGTTATATATTTAACTCGCTGAGAATGATTTCCCAAAATCTTCCAAAAAAACTCTCAGAATAAGAAGCAAACTACGTTGACACCATTTTAAGTTTTTGCTTCACGTGATTTCTTTTTTAAAATCTCTGATAATAAGCCTGTATATTTTACATCCATTTTCTAAACCAATTAAATTTTTATCCATCAAGGATATAAAAATGTCTTGAACCTAAAGGACTGAACCATGGAATATGATATCACAAAGTTTCTTTTAAAAAGTTAAAAAAGGAAATCACAAACTCGTAATTTAAATTTTTTAAGTTTTCACTACACATAATTTTTCTTCTTCTTGTTTTATCCTTAATAATATCCTACATTTTTACAGAATTTTACACCATAAAAAATAGATATAACGAGGAAATAAAGAAGTAAATTACCTTTATTTTCATAAAGGTATAAAAAAGAATCTTAAATGCATAAAAAATAAATTACCCTTGAGCAGATTTTATGCGTAGTTATATATCGCTATTAACTTTTTTAAAAAATTCATTAAGTAGTTATTTTTTCCTTTATTTGTGGACAATAAAAATGAGAGACGTGTTAATTTCTTTTAAGCATTTTTCTCCTATTTTTTATAGAATATGTTTACGGTCCTATAAATGCTAATGAAGCGGTTTTATAATTTTTAATTGCACGGTCATCTAAACGCCGTAAGGTAACAAACTTGAAAAAGATTTGAAAGTTCGCGTCACATCTAAACATTCAAGTTATAAAATGAAACAAAGATGAAAATTTGCATTACTAGTTCTGAGCTGTGGGATAGCTGATTGTTTATATGTGGAATAATCCTACCTTTATAAATTAATTAATTAGATTTTAAGTGTTTCTGTTAGCATTATTTGTGACTGAATTAAACTGTAATAAATATAGCAGATTTTAATTTTTAATATAACTTTTGCAATATATGAGATTATTGAAATAATTATTTACGATTCCAATATTTCATAATATATTGCAAACAAGAATTTCATATTCAATTTGGATTTAACGCAATAAAATTAGAGAAAATATGTTGAGATAAATGTGAATGATAAATTTGTACGATAATTGCAAACATAGGTAAAAACACATTGTTGGAATATATATATATATATATGTATGTGTGTGTATATATATGTAATATAAAAATAATTTTTATATTAATTATCTGACTTGTCTATATTCCTATAAAACATAATTTATTCCATTTCTAATGATGATATAATAGCTCTTAAAGTTTGCAGTAGTTAATCCCTTCGTTCCCCTATAGACAGAGAAATATCCTGATAGACTTAGAACAGCCTCTGTCTAGGGAGACTGAACCGATAAGAATCATCGGACACGCCCTAGTCCATGACGTAGCATAGCGTCATAGGGATTATTGCTTACACCAAGTCTTCTGTATGTTCCCGATATAAAAAGTGAACACGGCATGAAGCCGGGCTCTTCTTTATAATGATTGTACATAGAATATGTCACACGGTCTAGCTCCCTCCCTATGGCAAACTCCATATGAACAACAATAAAACTATTTTAAATCATTCGACTGTTTACTGCGTCCCAAGAATTCTTTTATAGCTGTTCCAACGATGCCTACTACTATGATATTACAAGCCGCCAGGACGATAAAGGGGGCTAGACAAAACGATTAAATTTTGTGGGACGCAGGCGAGGGCTAAAGTTTATGATTGGAGCAGGGCTCCTCCGCCGTTCTTGGAGGAATGTGTTGTGTCTACCCGCGAACTTCCCTGTTAAACCGAAACGGAAGCTGGAATACAGATGGAGGATGACAGACAGCGTTTTAAGAGGTGTTAGTTCCGATGCAGTATTCCTACGGCCACTGCGACATCAATAATGTTTTTGCGTGTGAATACACTTGTTTATAAAAAAGATGAAAACAAAAAGAATAGGTTATGTATTGATTTCAGGAAATTAAATCAGGTGACGAAGTCGGATGCCGAACCATTACCTCTGGTCGAGACATTGATTGATAAACTAGCTCAAAGTACATATTTTTCAAAATTGGACATGGCCTCAGGTTACTGGCATATCCCTATTCACCCAGATGACACAGAAAAACTCGCTTTTGCAACCCATAATGGATTATATGAATGGCTACGTTTACCTTTTGGTTGGCGCAATGCACCCAGCATTTTTCAGAGAACAATTCGTAGAATTTTAACTAAATATAAAATTACATTTGCTGCAAATTATTTTGATGATATTTTAATTTTTTCAGATAGCTATTCTAATCATATTGAACACATTCAACAAATTTTTGATATCTGCAGACAGGAAAACTTAAAACTAAAATTTTCTAAATGTTCCTTTTTACAAAAACAAATTCAATTTTTAGGATATGAAATTACCAATGGGATTGTCACTCCGGATAACACCAACATTGAGGTTATTAAAAAGCTAAAACCACCCAATAATGTAAAATCTTTACAAAGATTTCTCGGTTCAATTAATGTGTATCATAAATTTATTGACAAATATGCCACTATTAGACAGCCACTAAATAACTTGTTAAAAAAAATCCACCTTGGCAATGGACTGAGAAATGCCAAGAAGCGTTTGAAATGTTAAAAAGAACTTTAATTTGTAAACCTGTGTTGAAAATTTTTAATCCAAAAGCTGAATGTCATATTTATGTTGATGCCAGTCATACTGGTGTAGGAGCGGTTTTAAAACAAACAGATGCTTCTGGTGTCCTATACCCTGTCGCGTTTCACTCCCGCTCATTAAAAGATTATGAAAAAAATTATTGTATTACTGAGCTGGAGTGTCTCGCTATAGTGGATTCTTTAAATAAGTTTCATCATTATCTTTTCGGACAAAAATTTACCATACATACGGACCATGCGGCTTTAGTGTGGCTCAAAAATGTTAAAAACTTAAAAGGAAGATTGTTCCGCTGGTCTTTGCAGTTAAGTATGTATGAATATGATATTAAATATACAAAGGGCACCACAAACATCGAAGCAGACATGCTCTCTCGTGATGTACCAGATAACAATGTACAAAATGATGTTATTGTAAGCAATGTTGAAACTCAGGTATCACATCTCTTGCAGTTGAGTGAAATTACCGAGGCTCAAAAAAATGACAATTTAACTGGAAAGTTTGTCGAAATTAACAATGTTTTATGCCTTCGTAAAAAAGGGTTTACAAAGATTGTAGTACCTTTTTCTTTAAGACTGAAATTACTCAAAATTGCTCATGAAAAATTTGGCCATCCGGGTATTCAAAAAACAATTAATTTGCTCACCCCTGTTTATTATTGGCAAAATATAACTTCTGATATTAGTAATTTTATTAAACACTGTCATACATGTCAAGTAAATAAAAAACCTCGACAAAAAAGATTTGGACTTTTGCAATCAATGCCTCCGGTTGACAAGTCATTTGACTTGATTGCAATTGATAGTGTGGGTGGCCTTAACCATTACAATTCAACTAAAAAATACCTGACGTTAATTATTGACCATCACACTCGATTTATATGGGCTTTTGCTTCAAAATCAATTACAACAGAAACTTACACTAACTTCCTAAACCAAATTTTTCAAATTCAAGTGCCAAAGAGTATCTTAAGTGATAGAAATCCAGCTTTCACATCTTCTCATTTTAAAAAATTTCTTAAGCATTATAACGTTAAACAACTATTGACTACAGCACACAGACCAGAAACTGATGGCAAAGTGGAGAGATTAGGCCAAACAATAATCACACGTTTAAAATGTAAAATTAATGAATCATCTACAAAAGTTCCATGGCCTAAATTACTAAAGGAAGTAACTCACGAATACAACTTGACCCCTCATTCCGTTACTAAATTTCCACCAGCCTATTTAATGTATGGCACAATTCCATATACAAATCCATTAAAGGAAAGTATTTATCCTCCTGTTGAAGAGGCGAGAAAAATAGCAGTTCAGAGAACAAAACATTACCATGAAAGGAATAAAATACATTACGATGCTAGATTTGTGGATATACAATTTACACCTAATGAGTCAGTCATTTATGAAGAATTTAAATACCCTAATACTAGGAAACTGTCTCCAGTTTTCAGTGGTCCTTATACAATCCTTAACAAAATTTCTGACGTTAATTATGAAATTAATAAGAAAAATACCCACTCTCAAGAATCTTCAGAAGTTGTGCATGTTTCGAAGTTACGAAAATACCATGTACCAGAAAAATTAAAATTGAGTCATGAATCATGTAAATAAAGTATGTATGTTTGTATATTATTATAGGGCTGTATTTTTTACGTATTGTTGTATTGCAATTTTTTTCAGTATTATGATAGTGCATTTGTATTCATTTTATTTGGCTCAGCAGTGAAAGGACAATAATTTCTTTGCAAAAGACTGTATAAGCCAAAAAACAAAACAACCATGGTTGTCACCACTTGTTACCACATGTTTTTTCTTCAAGACGTCTTATATTTTTATATTGTATTGTGCTTTTTGTAGTATACGTTGCGATTTTTATGTTGAACTTGCAAAGAATATTGAAATTGGAGAGAATATTATGCAAAGATTGTTGTTAAAAATTTTATAAGTGAGCATTCAGAGATTTGAATGTTAGTTTTGTACACAGAAGAGTTGGTGGATAGGTTCAGTTTTAAATTGTCAGAATAGGTAAATTAATTTTTCTTTTTGTTTGGCATGGGGAATTTCTTTTTCTTTGAGGGGGGGATGTAATATAAAAATAATTTTTATATTAATTATCTGACTTGTCTATATTCCTATAAAACATAATTTATTCCATTTCTAATGATGATATAATAGCTCTTAAAGTTTGCAGTAGTTAATCCCTTCGTTCCCCTATAGACAGATAAATATCCTGATAGACTTAGAACAGCCTCTGTCTAGGGAGACTGAACCGATAAGAATCATCGGACACGCCCTAGTCCATGACGTAGCATAGCGTCATAGGGATTATTGCTTACACCAAGTCTTCTGTATGTTCCCGATATAAAAAGTGAACACGGCATGAAGCCGGGCTCTTCTTTATAATGATTGTACATAGAATATGTCACACGGTCTAGCTCCCTCCCTATGGGGAACTCCATATGAACAACAATAAAACTATTTTAAATCATTCGACTGTTTACTGCGTCCCAAGAATTCTTTTATAGCTGTTCCAACGATGCCTACTGCTATGATATTACATATATATATATATATAAATTCTAATGCATATATGCTCGATTGGATGAAAACACTTTGGAACATAGGTGAAGTGATACTTTTATCCAAATTATCTAAATATACTTTAAATTCATTTCATATTGAATATATCAAATTTCTGCAAATTTCTGGAAACAATTTCTCATAGTCCTTTGAGGATTATGAAAGTTTCGGCACATTTCTCATGTAATATTTTGAAATGAGATATAGTACGTTAAATTTCATTTTACTTTATAGCTTGGAATTTTTTACTATCAATTTATTTCTAGGAATCTTTGAATATTCATATCAACCATTTTTGTAAATAGGAGTAAAATGCAATTCCTCTCAAAAAAATCTTTATTCGTAATTCAAAACTGTTGAGTTCCAAGGAATGATTTAAAGGTATGATGTTTGATGTTATTTAATCATATAAGGCATGAAGGGTTTAAGGCAGCTGTGTACTAAGCGTACTGGATTCGCTCACCGCAATGCTAATCAATGAAGAAAATATGTCTAGTATTTACAGCTACATAAATGCTGATAATCCAATAAAAATGGCATTTTCAGGTAGTCTGATCTTTCATGCACTTTGCAACAGGATTCATTGTCTAAATTTCGTCCGCCAAAGGAGTTTAGGAGCGTTTAAAACACATTACAGCAGATTATCCCTCCCCTGAATAATTTAAATTAAAAAATATTATTTGCATTTTTTAAAGCGAAAAATTTCCCAAGGTGTAAAATTTCTTTCCCTATTACGGAGTTCAATTAAAAAAATCTTTAAATCCAAATCGGAAATCCTTGGACAAATTTTCTGCATAGGTTAATACTGAGGTCAGCGAATCCAATAGGGTTAGTACACCCCAGCCTTAAGTATGCAGGAACGACAATTTTGATGATATCCGTCTATTTATTCTGCCTTTAAATCCAAATGGAAATCCTTGGACAAATTTTTTCCACAGGTTAACACTGAGGTGAGAGAATCTAATAGGGTTAGTATACCGCAGCCTTTAATATGCAGGAACGACAATTAGGATGATATCCGTCTATTTATTCTGCCTTTAAATAAATGGAAATCCTTGGACAAATTTTCTCTACAGGTAAACAATGAGGTGAGCGAATCTAATAGGGTTAGTACACCGCAGCCTTTAATGTGCAGAAACGACAATTATGATGATATTCGTCTATTTATTCTGCCTTTAAATCCAAATGGAAATCCTTGGGCAAATTTTCTCCACAGGTTAACACTGAGGTGAGTGAATCTAATAGGGTTAATACACCGCAGCCTTAAGTATGCAGGAACGACAATTTTAATGATATCCGTCTATTTATTCTGCATTTAAATCCAAATGGAAATCCTTGGACAAATTTTCTCCACAGGTTAACACTGAGGTGAGCGAATCTAATAGGGTTAGTACACCGCGGCCTTTAATATGCAGGAACGACAATTATGATGATATCCATCTATTTATTTTGCCATCATGCGATCGCTTACAGTTTCAGTTTTAAAAGAATGCGTGTGCTTTGTAATAGTAAATCTATTAACATATCAAAAAATACTCTATATATCAGAGGAGTGGGGTAAAATAGTCAAATGGATCATAAAGTGTGATGAGATTCCGTAATTGGGATTAATGAAACCATCTTTAATATGAAGTAACAAATATCAAGATTCCGGGATGTTTTCGCAAGAGAGAGATATATCACAATTCAATCAAAATAATCTCCGATTTTACGTTCATCAATTTTACGTGCAATTTTACGTGCAATTTTACGTGCAATTTTACGTTCATCAATTTACATAATTACACAATTAAATTACATAATTGCATTTACATAACTAATTATGCTTATAATGATCAATTAATATTATTTTTTTGCTTTATTTTTAACTTACAAGGGAAAAACCTAGATTTTGAAATAATTTTGAAAAAAAAATCCATAAATCCATATGGTCACTAAAAAACTCAGATCTGGGTTTAAAAATCCCAGATCTGGAAGCCATGGTAAGGAGACATCTGGGAATGTGTTGTTACCGTCCTAACTGACGAGGCCATCAGTATATAGGTCAGAGGGGTGCAAAATTTTTTTCTACAACGACCCACTTGCTTTAAATAAAAAATCACTCGACCCGTCAATAAACATTTTTTGATGATAGCAATTTTTGTCTAAATTAGGGTAAGTGTTCACAAAAAATAGAAATAAAATAAGAAATTTTGACATATTACCTTTAAAATCAAAGAACTGTGTGAGTGTGGCTAAGGTCCCTGTGCGGAGTACATATGAATACAAGGAAACAGAAACATAAATCACACAATCACAGAAGAGTTTTTTATTAACGAACGATGACACCGGCGATGGATTGCAGCTCTCCTTTCTAGACGTAGCAGCTGCAATACTGCAATAGCAGCTCTCTTTTTGCAGGCGGAAGACTGACGACTTCCCCAGAATACAATCAAGTCATATGCGGAAATCGAACCTGCGTCCCCCGCGTGGAAGCCTGATGCCTTAACCACTTAGCCACTGAGCGACTGAACATTCGACTGTAGATTTCGGGTGTATATTTACTTTGCATAAAAACTATGAAAAATGTCTTGCTTACCTTTTGCACTTGTTTTTAATCTCATCTCAAGTGACAAAAACTTTATATTGAATATCAATATGTATTTTT
>OU015490.1:251547054-251699554 GCA_907164885.2 Dolomedes plantarius
TTATTAAGTTCTGGTACTTAATTTCCTAATCACGTAATTTTCACGCAAGTGAAGTGGTTAAGCATGACTTGTTGATAGAAACCCTTCTTCCCTAGCCCAAACTCATCATAACCTGTTTCTGAAAATTTAAGTTTTAAATATTTATACATACCAGGCTTGTCGGCCGTCTTTTCGTATTTGGAATAAATAAATTTTTTCTGTTGAAACGTCGAAAGTATGTTATTTAGTTGTATAAATTATTCATCTTAGTTATTTATGCAAAATTTGTGTGTCCAATTATTTGGTAACTTTTAAAATGAAAGTAGTAGCAATTTTAAGATGGTCACGAATTATTCTATAAATTTGAAATTTCTTTTCACGTTAGATTTGGGCAACGTAACTCCAAAGCATGGTATTCATATTTTTTGTTGTTTAATGCAAAATTTTTCCTTTGGGGGATGACAACATTATTTATTATTTTTCTTTCTAGCTAATGGTTTGTTTTGTTTGACATCATGCACTAACTTCAAATAGAAGACTGATTAAAATGACTAATATCTCATTAAAAATCAGTTAAGAAATGTAATTGAGTCCCAGTGCTTGATAAAATTGGATATAACACCATGTTTTGTCGTACCTTTTGTTGGAATGATGCTATAAACATACTGTCTAACAAAGCACCGAAGTGCGCAGTTAAAATCTGAAATTGAAGTTTTAAATTCACATTAACTGTTTTATTTATTTATTTTTTTTAAGACGGCCGCCAAGCCTGGTATGTATAAATATTTAAAACTTAAATTTTCAGAAACAGGTTATGATGAGTTTGGGCTAGGGAAGAAGGGTTTCTATCAACAAGTCATGCTTAACCACTTCACTTAGATGTCACTTAGATATAATATATTAAATTTGAAAGGAAAAAAGCGTCTAACTGAAAGTAAAAATGAAAACATGACCACGAAACCTCATCCTAAGACTGTTCGAAGACAGATAAATATAAAGAAATTGAAGTCTCTGTTCCTAAAAGAAAATCCGCCGACTCAAAGATTCATTGCATCGAAACTAGGAATGTCTTCTGGCACTGTAAGTAAAATCATTCATAATGATTCGAAGTTACAAAAGTTGTTTATACCTAAAGTTCATCTGCTTTTGCCAAAGCATGTTGCTGAAAGAAAAACCATTTGTAGAAAATTATATGAAAAACACCTAGCTGCTGAAAAAGGGAAATTTGTGATAACAATCGATGGGGCTTGAGTGTAGTTAAGTGACTGCAATAAAAAAAGATCAATTTTCTATTGCTCAACGGACGGGAATGACCGTACGAATTGGCTTCATCAATGTACAGAAAAGTTTCTAAAGGTATTTATGATAGTTGCAGGATTTTGTTAGAACGGCAAATTAAAAATCAAAAAAGTTTCAAGTAGAGCCAAAATTAATTCATTCTACTATCAGCAGAAAATTTTAGAACCAAATTTTGAAGAAGAAATTCCAACCTTATATGGTTTAGGGCATTGATAAAGTTGAACTTCATATGGACAAGGTCTCTAGTCACACGTTTAATTTAATTCCGATTATTCAGCAAAGAAAGAATCACAAACAGGAATAAAGTGTATCCCATTTAATGAAATACCTGTAAAAATACCTGACGCGTCTCCGATGGACTTTTGGGCTTTCGGTTCATTTAAACGAGCCTTAGGAAATCGGCATACAAGAACACTGACTTTGGAAAACGGTCCAAGAGGAATGGGGCAAAATTGAAATGACAGTACAAAGGAAAAATTTACTTTCATGAAAAATTCCAGGTAGATCTATTGTCAAGAACTGTGGCTATCAGATAGAAGCAAATCGCTGCTCAAAATACGGCATTTATACATAAAACTTAACTATCAAAATGATTTCCATAAAGTGCGAACGACCTTCTGTATATATATATATATATATATATATATATATATATATATATATATATATATATATATATATATATATATATGTGTGTGTGTGTGTGTGTGTGTGTGTGTGTATGTGTAAGCAAGGTAGCTTAGTGGTAGCGCGTCGGCTTTTGGCCCAGAGGGTGCTCGGTTTGAATCCCGACAAGCGTCATTAAATACCTCCATGTCTAGGCCGGATATGGATCTCATTAAATCCGTAGACCGGAAAGTCCCTCTGTGAGGTCAGAGAGGGAATCGTATCCCTCTGTGAGGTCAGAGGGATACCATTCTCCAAATGTTGCCCGTGTGGGTGCACGGTCAAAATTGGGGGATCACCTAGCTAAGCCGGACTCTGACCCTTGTGGGGCTATTGTATCCCGGAGCGCCACTCCTCGGCTCGCAAAGCCTATTTGGACCTGCTCTTGAACTTCCGGCCAGCAGATAGAGGCAACAACCACAACAAGAGCTATTCACTGTATCCATTAAAAACACAGTGTTAGATTGCGAATACGTTCAACTCCAGCGTACACAGCAGCCTTGGAGACGTATTTACTTGCAATGGGCTTTACCATAATTTGTCACACATTATTCTCCATTCATAAGATATCTTTACGATGTAAACCACTGTTTGTGAAAATTTACTGCTTCATAAACAGTGTAACATAATCTTACGTTTTAATCCATACACGAGAAACACGCAACAATTAAGCAATATGATTAGGAGTTTTGAATTTTTATACGCAAGGTGCAAGAAAATCTCTGATGACAGGGAGTTTTATAAAATGCTATGAATTAATGGTAGAAATATATATACTAAATATGAAACAAAAGTTGCGTTTCAATCTGATGTTGTCGCTGTTTCCAATGCCCCCTGGCCCGAATTTATTCCAGACCAGGCCCATATAGGCTAGCGGGCAGAGGGATGCGGTTCCGGTTTAGAGTAGTCCGATTTAGCCAAGTGTCACCTCAATTTAGACCGAGCAACCCCAGGGGTGATATCTGGGGAGGATAGTACCCTCTCCCATCTTCTCTGACTTCATAGAGAGAAATCTATATAAATAAAAATGTAAATGTTCGTTTGTTCAAAACCTCAAATCTCCGAAAGTTCTGGACCGATTTCTTTGAAATTTTGACACAACGTTGCATTCCAATACGTGAGTGTTTTTATGTACTTATTATATAGATGCCACACCTGTGACATTTATAAACATTTTTTTTAAAACAAACGCTATCTATATTAATCCGCCATCTTGCTTAACGCATAAAGCAAACCGGGCCGACCAGCTCAAAATCGGCAACGCGATGAAAACAAACGAGTGAGTCATTCACAGCGTGAATTTCCTTAAAATGAAATCTGTCAAGAAAAGAAATCTGTCATCGTGTGTCTAATTTTTTAATTTTTTTCCTATTTTTCAAACTTCTTTATTATAAATAGATCATTTGAAGATGTACTGATTTTTTGGGGATTTAAAAGTGAAAAAAAAATTAGATTCGAGTGTGAAGTGATTGGATATGGCTGATTCGATTTGGGTATTATTCTACAATTCATTTGGAATACATTCATTTCTACAATTCATTTGGAATACATTCATTTCTACAATTCATTTGGAATGGTGAGTTCAAACGCTGTAATTTTTATTTAAACCATGTTTTATTTAGCACGCCATTTTTTAAATTTGAGTTTAAATTTTGTTTATTTTAAGTTTCTTTTTTATTTACATAAGAACTTACTTTATTAATTTAAAGCATGTTTTATTTAGCACGCCATTTTTCACGGCGCGGAAATTTAAATTTTGTTGAGATATAAAACAAGTTTTTAACTAATTATTAATGTAATGATATGACTATTTTATTTGTATGTTATAATATAAAAAATATATTCTGTAACAAATCATGTATCATGGAAATAGAACGTGAAACAATCATTTTGATATGCTTTGGTACTTTTACACTGGCTTTGATTTCGTTAAAAAAATTAATTTCATTTTAATTAATGACTTTTCAGATATTAATTAATGTAATGATATATAAAAGATAAGTTTTTAACTAAATCTAAATTGATATTAATAAGATTGATGACTATGAATGTATGTTATAATGCGTGAAAAATGGCGTAGCCTCAGATAGCTAAAAAAAACTAATTTGTTCAGATATATAAAACTTAGCATGCTTTGGTACTTTTAAACTGGCTTTGATTTCGTTAAAAAATTGATTTCATTTTAATGAATTTTCAAGAAATGTTAATATGTAAATTGATATTAATTAGTGTAATATGATTATTTTATTTGTATGTTATAATTAATTTGTTCAGATATATAAAACATAAGTTTTTAACTAAATCTAAATTGATATTATGGAATGGTGAGTTCAAACGCTGTAATTTTTATTTAAAGCATGTTTTATTTAGCACGCCATTTTTTTAATTTGAGTTTAAATTTTGTTCATTTTAAGTTTCTTTTTTATTTACATAAAAACTTACTTTATTAATGTAAAGCATGTTTTATTTAGCATGGCATTTTTCTATGCCATTTTTCACGGCGTGGAAATTTAAATTTTGTTCAGATATAAAACAAGTTTTTAACTAATTATTAATGTAATGATATGATTATTTTATTTGTATGTTATAATATAAAAAATGTATTCTGTAACAAATCATGTATCATGGAAATAGAACGTGAAACAATCATTTTACATCTTAGCATGCTTTGGTACTTTTACACTGGCTTTGATTTCGTTAAAAAAATTTATTTCATTTTAATTAATGAATTTTCAGATATTAATTAATGTAATGATATGATTATTTAATTTGTATGTTATAATTAATTTGTTCAGATATATAAAACTCAGCATGCTTCGGTACTTTTACACTAGCTTTGATTTCGTTAAAAAATTGATTTCATTTTAATGAATTTTCAAGAAATTTTTGTTATAACTTTCTTCTTTTTCAGTGGGCTTAAGACGGTTAGTTATTTTATTTCTCATTGCGTTGGAATAGTGTCATTTACCATAGTGTTAATTTTGTGAGTATATTTTATTTTTTCATTACGTTTTTTTTATTTTTCTGTACAGTTTTATTTGTATGTTATAATGCGTGAAAAATGGCTTTTAATTTGTATTTTTCCCTTTTTTAATGTTTTGCAAATTTATATGTTTTTGTTATAACTAACTTTCTTCTTTTTCAGTGCAATCAATCTGCTTTAGTGGCCTACAGACGGTTAATTATTTCATTTCTCATTGCGTTGGAATTGTATAGTGTCGTTTACCATAGTGTTAATTTCGTGAGTATATTTTATTTTTTTCATTGCGTTTTTTTAACTGTTTTTCTTATTTTTCTGTACAATTTTTTTTGGAAGTTATAATGCGTGAAAAATGGCTTTTAATTCGTATTTTTCCCTTTTTTAATGTTTTGCAAATTTATATGTTTTTGTTATAACTAACTTTTTTCTTTTTTCAGTGCAATCAATCTGCTTTAGTGGCCTACAGACGGTTAATTATTTCATTGAATAGTGTCGTTTACCATAGTGTTCATTTCGTGAGTATAGTTTTTTTTAAAAAAAATTTCCATTACTTTTTTTTTTTTTTTTACTGTTTTTCTTATTTTTCTGTGCAATTGGCAGTGGAATTGAGCTGTATCGATTGATTTGTTTTTGTTATAACTAACTTTCTTCTTTTTCAGTGCAATCAATCTGCTTTAGTGGCCTACAGACGGTTAATTATTTCATTTCTCATTGCGTTGGAATTGTATAGTGTCGTTTACCATAGTGTTAATTTCGTGAGTATATTTTATTTTTTTCATTGCGTTTTTTTAACTGTTTTTCTTATTTTTCTGTACAATTTTTTTTGGAAGTTATAATGCGTGAAAAATGGCTTTTAATTCGTATTTTTCCCTTTTTTAATGTTTTGCAAATTTATATGTTTTTGTTATAACTAACTTTTTTCTTTTTTCAGTGCAATCAATCTGCTTTAGTGGCCTTCAGATGGTTAATTATTTCATTGAATAGTGTCGTTTACCATAGTGTTCATTTCGTGAGTATAGTTTTTTTTAAAAAAAATTTTCATTACTTTTTATTTTTTTTTTTACTGTTTTTCTTATTTTTCTGTGCAATTGGCAGTGGAATTGAGCTGTATCGATTGATTTTCATTTGAATTCAAATTATATCGTGAAACTCACCTCTTCTGAGTGATTTCTTCGAGCGGATTGAAATATTTCGTTTCTTATTGCGTTGGAATTGAGATCTGTCGGTTAATCTGTGTTTGGATTGATATATTTCTTTAGTATTTTATCTTTTTCTTTTGTTTTGCCTTTGTTTTTTAGTTCGTGTATTTCCCTTTTTTAATGTTCTGCAATTTTATACGTTATTGTTATAACTTTCTTTCATCTTTTTAGTGCAATCATCAAAATAATGCCTCGCAGAAAATCAAACTTAGGTCGTCGTACTCGCAGAGCGGAATCAGTGCGACGAGTAATTGCAGATCAAACTGAGGAAGAACGGGCATCAGCGAACGAGCGAAACAGACAAAGAATGGTTGAAAGACGTGCCGAGGAATCAGAAGAGCGACGGGCAGCCAGACTTGAGGATGCACGGTTACGATCAAGGCAATCACGTTCTGCAGCTTCAGATTTGCTTCGTTTTCAACAGAATGAACGCGACAGGCTGAGAGTGGCTGAAAGACGCCAACGAGAAACAGCAGATCAGCGTCAATCACGACTCCGTGCTCAGCAATCACACGATTACAATCGCCTTGCATTCCGGTATAACCCAGCTGATGATTATAGTTTGAGCCGGCATGTTCTCATCGGCACTATGACTGAAGTGTGCCCTCATTGCAAGGCTCTGAAATTTAATGGAGAAACAAAAGGAATGTGTTGTGCCACTGGAAAAATTAAATTGCCTCAACTTGGAGAACCGCCAGAGCCATTAAAAACTTTGCTTGCCGGATATACCGCTGAATCAAAGCACTTCCTGTCTAACATCAGGAAATACAACTCATGCTTCCAAATGACGTCGTTCGGTGCAGAAATCATAACAGATCAATTCATGCCAACTTTCAAAGTGAAAGGACAAATTTATCATAAAGCCGGCTCCCTGCTTCCGTACCCAGATGGTCAACATAAATTCCTACAAATGTATTTCATCGGTGAATGCAATGATGAATTGAATGCACGCTGTGGAATTTCTACCGCCATAAAAAGGACCATCGTTTCCCAACTGCAAGAGCTTCTTCATGAAAAAAACAATTTAGTGAGTTTGTTCAAAACAGCAATTGACATGATGCCATCTGATACACACAAGATTGTTATTCATGCTGATAAAACGCCTGCAGGAGAACATGTGCGAAGATTCAATGCTCCAACTATAGACGAAGTGGCAATTGTTATAGTTGGAGATCAATTCCAACCTAGAGATATTGTTCTTCATCTGAGAAACGATCAGTTAACAAAAGTTGCAGAAACTCACCGATGCTACGACGCCCTGCAATATCCAATCATTTTTTGGGATGGTGCTGATGGATATCACTTCAACGTTAAGATGATAAATCCAGTCAGTGGTGAAGAAACAAATAAGAAATGCAGTGCGATGAACTATTATTCATACCGATTAATGATTCGAGAGAATGAAGACAATCACATTTTGAAATGCCGTCAATTATTTCACCAATACATCGTAGATATGTATGCAAAAATCGAAACAGAACGTTTGATATTCATCCGTTTGAATCAGACCAAGCTTCGCTCTGAAGAATACATTCATTTGAGAGATGCAGTTGTAAATGACGGTAATACAACTAATGTTGGAAGACTTACGATTTTGCCATCTTCATATACTGGCAGTCCACGTCATATGCATGAGTATGCTCAAGATGCAATTGCATATGTTCGTCACTACGGCCGTCCAGACCTATTCATTACATTCACATGCAATCCAGCTTGGGACGATATACAAAAGCTCTTGCTTCCTGGGCAATCGCCGATGGATAGGCATGACATCACAGCACGTGTTTTCAGACAGAAGCTGAAATCGCTGATGGATTTCATGGTAAAACATGAAGTGTTTGGGTCTGTGCGCTGCTGGATGTACTCAGTGGAATGGCAAAAGAGAGGATTGCCACACGCACATATACTAATCTGGCTCTATAATAAAATCACTTCAAACGAAATAGACGATGTAATATGCGCTGAAATACCCGATGCTGACGTCGACAAGGATTTGCATGAAGTTGTGACAAAAAATATGATACACGGACCTTGCGGTACACTGAATCCAAAATCACCATGCATGATAGATGGAAAATGCTCTAAGCGATATCCTCGAGCTTTAGTATCTAACACAGTTACAGGAAACGATGGATATCCCTTATACAGAAGAAGATCAGCAGAAGATGGCGGTAAATTAGCAACCATACAAAAGCGAAACCGTGACATCGAAGTAGACAACCGGTGGGTTGTTCCATATTCGCCTTTGCTATCAAAAACGTACAAAGCGCACATAAACGTGGAGTACTGTAATTCCGTTAAATCGATAAAATACATTTGTAAGTACGTGAATAAAGGCAGTGACATGGCAGTTTTTGGCGTGCAACCAGAAAGAAGTGATAGGAATGCGGTCACACATATCGATGAAATCGCACAGTATCAGGCTGGAAGATACATAAGCAGCAATGAAGCTGTATGGCGAATTCTTTCATTTCCCATACATGAACGAAGTCCAGCTGTTGTTCACTTAGCAGTACATCTAGAAAATGGACAACGCGTGTATTTCACAGCTGCAAATATGCAACAAATAGCCCTGAATCCACCAGCTACAACGTTAACTGCTTTCTTCACGTTATGTCAAAATGACGCGTTTGCGAAAACTCTACTGTATTCGGAAGTGCCTACATATTACACATGGAACGCGAGTAGAAAATCATTTGAACGACGCAAACGAGGAGAGCGAGTCGACGGTCAACCTGGCATATTCAAAGAAACTACGCTAGGCAGACTGTACACCGTGCATCCCAATCAAGATGAATGCTTCTTTCTTCGCATGCTGTTGGTAAATGTGCCTGGTCCAACGTCTTTCCAGCAATTGAGAATTGTCAACGGCATTACACATGCCACTTTCCGCAGTGCATGTCAAGCTCTGAATTTATTGGAGGACGACCGACACTGGGATGTATGCATTAATGATGCATGCAACACGTCAAATCCAAATAAAATTCGTGCGTTGTTTGCAATCATATTGACCGCCTGCTCTCCTTCATCTCCAACAGAGTTATGGGAGAAATATAAATCGCACATGGCTGAAGATATTTTCCGTCGAATACGAGAGGAAAATTCAAATATTATGGATTTCACAGCAGAAATCTACAACGAAGCATTGATAATGATTGAAGATTTGTGTTTACAAATTGCGAACAAAGTTCTCAATCAATTGGGAATGCCATCACCAAATCGATCTGCTGATGCTCCGTTCTATGTAGAATTGCGTCGTGAACAAAATTATAACACGGGTGATCTTTTGTCGTATGTGCAATCAAATATTCCTAAGCTAACGCTTGAGCAAAAAGGCATTTACGATCAAATAATGCAAACTGTCTATAACGGGGTTGGAGAAATTTTCTTCTTAGATGCGCCAGGAGGAACTGGTAAAACGTTCCTAATTAGATTGATTCTGGCAGCAATTCGATCCCAAAATGACATAGCCTTAGCTCTTGCGTCGTCCGGAATAGCTGCGACATTGCTACCTGGTGGAAGAACTGCACATTCTGCTTTGAAATTGCCACTGAACATGCAATTTATTGAAACTCCCATGTGCAACATTTCCAAAGCATCCGGAATGGGAAAAGTATTGCAGAAATGCAAACTTATTGTTTGGGATGAATGCACAATGGCACACAAAAAATCGCTCGAGGCTCTTCATCGATCGCTGCAAGATTTGCGTGGAAACGACAGACCATTTGGGAACGCATTAATATTGCTTGCAGGTGATTTCAGGCAAACATTACCTGTAATTCCTCGATCGACACCAGCGGATGAAATAAATGCTTGCCTAAAGTACTCTACTTTGTGGCGACATGTAAAGATGTTGAAATTATCGACAAATATGCGTGTCCATCTGCAAAACGATCGATCGGCTGAGTTATTCTCACATCAATTGCTGGAAATTGGGAATGGAAAGATGCCGGTTGACCTGACATCAGGAAGAATTACATTGCCTCATAACTTCTGCAATTTAGTATCGTCAAAAGAAGAATTGGTTGAAAAAGTATTTCCCAATATTCAAACCAATTATAAGAATCATGATTGGCTGAGTGAGCGAGCTGTTCTTGCTGCCAAGAACAAAGATGTCTACGAACTTAATAATATCATTCAGTATAAAATTCAAGGCGAGGCAGTCACGTACAAGTCCGTCGACACTGTTGTGGAAGCAGATGAAGCCGTTAATTATCCAACAGAATTTTTGAATTCACTTGATCTGCCAGGGATGCCACCGCACGTACTGCAATTGAAAATCGGCGTTCCAATTATAATGTTGCGAAATATCAACCAACCAAAGCTTTGCAACGGCACACGGCTTGCAGTAAAAAAATTACTGAGCAATGTCATAGAAGGAACGATCTTGACAGGACCATTCAAAGGTGAAGACGTCCTCATTCCTCGCATTCCCATGATTCCAACAGATATGCCATTTAAATTTAAGAGATTGCAATTCCCAATTCGATTGGCATTTGCAATCACCATCAATAAAGCTCAGGGCCAATCTTTACAGTTGTGCGGGTTAGATTT
Source organism: Dolomedes plantarius (assembly GCA_907164885.2). NCBI lineage: Eukaryota > Metazoa > Arthropoda > Arachnida > Araneae > Dolomedidae > Dolomedes > Dolomedes plantarius. Next base: position 251,557,732 of record OU015490.1, read on the forward strand.
AGACACGGATTGTTTCTCACATGGACAATTATATGTTGCGTGTTCTAGAGTTGGAAAACCAGACAATCTATATATCTGCACAAACAATGGAAAAACCAAAAATATTGTATATCCACAAGTATTTAGTTAAAAGTAGATATTTACATACACATAATTTTTATGTTTTGGATTACATAAATTGCGATTACTGTTTTATTCAGTTTTAAGTTCATTGCAATGCTCTTGGATATACAATGTTTTTGGTGATTCCATTTGGCTATATACAAACAAATCCCTTGGTTTTCCTACAGATGAGCATGCAACGTATAATTGTCCATGAGAAAAACATATTCTCCAAATTCAATCCACATACTTGCAATGATTGACCTTGATTTGTTTATCGTTATTACAAAAGCCAGTTTAATTGGAAATTGCATATCTGTTGGTATCATTGGTATTCTTGGTATTAGCACATCCTCTCCTTTGAATTTACCAATTCAAATTGTTGCTTCAATTTCATTGTTTAATAATCTTTTGACTGCCAATATGGTACCAATGCAAAGACGGGTAGGTCAATGTTTCTTAGAAGAATGATAGGAACACCAACCTTCAGATTAATGGTGTGTGGTAGCAATCCAGATAAATCAAGTGAATTTAAGAATTCAGTTGGATAATTTACTGATGCTTCTTGATTTATAACAGTATCTATTCATTTGTAAGTAACAAATGAATAGATACTGTTATAAATCAAGAAGCATCAAGAAGCTCCTGGTAACATATGTTGAATGCTGATATTAATGAAATTTACATCCACATTTTTCACAGCTAATATTGCACGTTCACTTAACCATTGATGACTTTTGTAATTTTGTTTGATATCTGGAAATACACATTGAACCAATTTTTCCTGTGAGTGAGTGATACTGTAAAAGTCGTTTGGTAATTTAATGCAGCCTGTTGTTTCTTCAGTTGTAATTTTTTCATTTCCAATATCCAATAATTGTATTACAAAATGTTCTGCAGAATGATCGTTTTGTAATTTAACACGCATGTTTATCGTCAATGAACATTTATTAACATGTCTCCACAAATGTGATGCTTTTAAACACGCATTTAGTTCATCAGCTGTTGTTGCATGTGGAAAAACAGGTAACTGTCGAAAATCACCTGCTAATAATATTAGTGCACGACCGAATGGCCATTCGTTTCCACATAAATCTTGCAATGTTCGATCAAAACCAGCAAGTACTAAAAACTGAACTATAAAATTTTTTGGGGGGTAATGTTACTCGCGTCCGTAGCATACTTGAAGCTACACGTGCCCCCTGGGTAGTGCTAAATGAGTAACAGCTTCGCAGCCTTTATAAATTAAACATATTAGAAAAGTGCTCTCTCTTTTCCATTTAACCAGACTGAGCCACAGCAACGCGTGGCCGGGTACAGCTAGTAGGGAAATAAAAATAGGGATTTATGATAAAAAGTTAGATTTTAACTTCGAGGTTATTACGTTTACCAATTTCCATAGCAACTTAAACTATAAAATTTATTCTAATATTTTTTACTCACAACTTTACAGAATAAAAAACATATGTAACAACGCTGGGGATTTTTTGGAGGCATGTAGCATTTTCGAGGAAAACTTAAGAAAAAACGATTTCCCTAAAAATTTCGGCAATTTAAAAGTTTTAAAAAAATGGCATTTAGACTCACGAATTTTTAAAGATGTTTAGAATAGTATTTGTGTTTTCATTTGGTTAAGTTGTAATGGGGGGGGTGGAGCTATAGTAATGTTACAATGACGTAACCTTTAGGATATAATTGGCTGCTGTTTCGCCATAACCGTCACTTACGGAATTGGGGTGTGTACGTACCGTTTACTTTGCATTAGGATTTTTGTGTGCTTGCATGTAAGGTGCGTTGAGCCCATACTGTAAGTTGTGTTTGTATTTTCATTTTCTCCTTGACTAATTGCTTCTTTGAGGGACTCGGGGCCTTGGGATGTGTTTTGGGCTTACCTGCATCCTATTCAGAAAGTTCCCCTTGAGGTAATTGATATGGTTAGGCTCCCTGATGACGAGACCTGTCGGTTACCTCTGTTGTTTTATGGTTCAGTTCCGGCACTTATATAGGATCTTGCCGTTGGTGCGTGGATGCCCAGAGTGCTTGATTTCTGTTTGTTTTTTGTCTATTTTAGTATAATTTTTTTATCTATATCTGTTGGATTATTTATTCTTAGAGAGACTTTCCAGTCTAAGGATTTAACGTGCCCTTATCCGGCCTAGACACGGAGGAATTTAATTTCGCTTGTCGGGATTCGATCCAACCACCCTCAGCACCGGTAGCCGAAACGTTTCCACTAGGCAACCTCAAACCCCCAATTTGATGTTATTAATGCATAGTGTTTACGAACATCGATTCTCTTAAATGTCACCTTTACAAAAAAATTATAATCCTTATAATTCACAAAATACGAGATTTAACTTTTATGATCCATTATTTACGAAGAACTGCACTATTTATACTGAAAGTAACAGTATTTGTTTTTGTTGACTAGCTAAGGAACATATATTATCTTTTAATTTATTGCTTATTTATTCACATCAGCTTAAAGGCAAATAAATTTCCAATATAAATCACTAATGCTACAAATGAAGAAATTAATTGAAGCCAATAAAGATCTTTAATTTCCCCGGAGATTTTTGAGTTCTGTTATTTCTCTCGGATAAAAGTAATTAAAATGAATTATTAACGATCTCACTTGTAAAAGCATCAAGAAAATTAATCTGTTCCGTAACTGAATTTTCATTTGGTTCAAAACATTAGAGTTTAGAGGATAAAATTTCATTTCATTTAATTTCACCTTTCTTACTCCAGAATTGTAATATTAGCAACTGTTTATGCGTAACGGAAAGTGTATGTTTATGTGATGTTTATTTACTAAAACATTTATAACGTGAAAATAGCAATGTATAGATAATGAAACAACTAAATTACCGAACATTTTTGAATATAACACAAACCAAAACGATACTAAAGGTTAAAAGATATTTTTGTGTTGTTTTTTCTAACGCCCCTGGCTGGAAGTTACAGACCAGGTCCATATAGGATTCGGGCTGAAGTGTGCGGCTCCGGTTTATATAGCACCACAAGGGTCGGAGTCTGTCTTTGTTAGTTCCCACATCAATTTAGACCAAGCACCACCAGAGGCAACATCTGGGGGGGGTCGTACCCTCTCCCACCCTCTCTGACCTCTTAGAAGGACTTTCCTGTCTACGGATTTAACTTACCAATATCCGGTCTAGACACGGAGGTATTTAATGGCACGCGTCGGGATTCGATTTGAGCACCCTCAGTACCGAAAGCCAGCGCGCTACCACAAGGCTACCTCGGGACCTGATATTTTTGTAATTTTCTTCAATACAGTTGAGTGATTGATCTGAGCGATAAGATCCTCTCTGGCAACTCGAAATTTTTTTTAAAAAGATGGCGAACCAACCAAAAATGTCAACGAAAACCTTCTTTTTTTCTCAAAATAAGGAGTAATAGATTATTCCGATTCTTAAATTATGAAAAATACGAATTGAAGGGAATATTTTATAAAATTTGTAAGTTCACCACTATTTTTAGAGTAATACGGAGCTAATTTGAAATTTATTTTCTGCAGTTGTGTACTGAACGATTAATCTTTTATTTAAGGTAAATTTTTATTATTTACAGATTCCAATAAGATAAACATTCAAACAGTAAACTTAAGAATGATCGCATATCTTAGAATGATAGCAAAGCATCCGAAAATGTCATCGAAAACCCTCTTTATTTCTGATTAAAAACTGAGTAATCATTTCCTCAGATTCTTGAATTACAAATAGCGCTAATTATAAAATTATCCAAACCTTTACTTTAACATCTTTGTATGGAGAATACTACATTCAGTTCATCACAACCGATGGCTAGAGAGTAACACATGACGGTTACGGTTACTAATTTCCCCCTAAGCTTTTGAAAGGATATCCTTATAAAAACCAGTTTTAGATTTTACCTTACCTTTACTCAAAATTGTTTGTATTTGTACAGCTGCATTTGATGTACGCCTGTATTATATTTATTGATTGTGATTATTATATATTTAGGCTCTATAGCCAAATAATTTGAAAAGTTGATATAAAATTATTATTTGTAGCCCAAATTGGGTTTACTATTGAATTGCATTATTATATTGTAGTAAAGTATTGTACTATTGTATTTTATGGTTTTGTACTCTGGATTGTTGAAGTAGAGTAGGAAAATAAAGGGATGAAGGAGAAGTGGCGATATTTCGAGATATGGTGGGTGCCCAATATTACATACAGTCAAATCCGGTTAATTGGACCACTGGTTAATTGAACCAGCCGCTTATTCGGACCGAATCCTAAACAACCAAAACAAATCCTATTACATAAGCCTAATAGGGCATGTTCGTGAAATCGGACCAGCTGGTTATTAGGACCAAAATGATCGCGTCCCTATGTGGTCCAATTAACCAGAATCGACTATATTTGGTCTTTTGGGGTAAATTTGATGTTGCAAGAGCACGGGGTCTTGCTGAATGGATTGCTGTCTCTCGATCGGAATTCAGTTATTATGCCGTGTGCCTTAGAGCCTGGATTGGCTGGAAATGTTGAATTACCCTTAAACAAATATCACACGTATTCAGACGAAGCCTGTTTGAGGTAAATCAGCAATTTATTGAAACTCGATATTCATACAAGTCTCACTTTCATTACAGTCCGTTAACTTTAGCTTTCAAGTTCGTTTCAAGAAACGGTTTAACCCAAGAACTTGATCTTGACATCGGTCAATGTCATGTTGTCGGTCAGGAGTTCATCGGTGGTGCGGGCAGTGATATGGCGATCGAAGGGGAAGCCCATGGGTTTCTTGTCAGGGTACTTCTGGTCCTTGGCACCGCAGTAGCTGACAGCGTCACTGCAGATGGTCTTCACACTAGCGCCCTCGGGCTGAAAGGACATGAATGAATTTCATTTTGTTCTAAGAACCGGAATCTACATACTACAGAAACAATAAGAGTTGTGGGGAGAGTATGTTAGACATAACCATTTATAAAAAGCTAATATGAGTTCTTAGATCTCTATGGCATTCTCAAAAGCCGTCTATAAATAGCTTTCTTTAGGAAAAGAAATCGTGCATTTTCTGATTGATTTCTCCAATAAGTAATCAACATGTATCATATGCTGCAAAACCCAGATACATAGGTATCTATTACTATTGTTGAATAAGGCTATTGGTCGCTAGTACTTCTAAATTCAAATGCAAAGTTCATTACAGACACGGAATATGCTAGGATGAAGAATTCGTAAGGTAATGCGAAGCCTGGGTTCATCACCCTTGTTAAATAGTTTATATTTTGCTCCATAATGTGATCGCGATTTATTTTCTCAGATAGTGGTTGGAAAATTCCGGAATTAAGCTGCACCTGTAGGGTATGAAAGATGGAATCATGTTTCACGGACGCCTGAGAAATCATACCATTTCATATCTGCTGTATATGCTCTGCTGTATTTCTATATTTTGCTTCACAGTATATTAAATCATTTATCCTCAGTATTAGAGAGTGGGAAATGACAGGAAAAAATTTGTAAGAAAGAGGCTGGGTAATTCAGCATATGCGTAGGAGAGTTCATAAACCATTGGAAGTAGAAGTCTGTAACTGCTAAATATGCTATGATCTATATTTTGCTATTTTTTTTTCTATCGAGTTTTATCCACCTCACTTTGTACTGGAAAATTCAGGGAATAATATCAAACTTACAGTATAGATTCTGCAGTCTGTATTTTACTCCATAATTTATTTGAGATTTACATCCTCTACAACTGATTTGAAAATTTTAGGATTAAATATCGAGAATTATCTCCAGACTACAAAAAAAGGCACATTTGGGGCATATGTATAGTGCAGTTCATAGATCAAGAGTTTGAGATTTGAGTCTGTAACTGCTGAACACGCAATAATCTATATTTTGCTCCACAGTTTTTTAAGATTAGTTTTATCTCTTTAATGAAAGGAAAATACCTGATGAATTCATAATCTGGAAAAGGGTTAATCAGGCAAGGTGAGTCATAGGTGAAGACATTTTGGTACCAATATCATTCCAAGCTTTTAAACCTTTTGAGAAACAAGCGAAACTTACGTTATCCTGGGTATAGTCTGTTGCCATGACGAACAGGTCGAACTCCATTCCCTTGTGTGTTCCTCTGGGAAGGAGCATGTTCTCGGGCCATCCACAGCTGCAGTATTCAGTGGAGTCTTCTGCGGCACCCTGTCCGGCCTTCAACTCATCAAAGGTGTAGGTGTGGGCCAAAGTAACGCTGGATTCAATGGCGTTTCGGTTGATGACGTTCTTACCGGGAGCCACTGCAAGATATAAGGTTTACCATCGGTGGAATAATGGAACGTTGGTTCCTCTTAAATCAACATTAAATCTTTAGCAAGACAGTCAGAAAGGGTAAAATAAAATATCAAGCCTTCTTCAAGTCCAGTTAAAGACTAGGAGGAAAAAAATTGTAAATAATAGCTTTCCAAACACGATTGACGTGAGGAATCGAACTACTATCCTTAACAAAGTTTTCAACAAAACGAGTAATGTAGAAGTTTTAAAGGAAGTAATAAATTAAGGTTTAAATAAAAGCGAATGTACTAACATTCTTTGTGGAATTTGTCCAACTCGATCATCAGTCTTCTCTGGTCGTCGGGAGCGAGCCTGTTTCCAAGTTCATCATATTTGGGTCCCAAGAACACTCGGATGGTAGCATGCTTGGCTTCTCCGGAGTTGTTTTCAACGTTGATGATCAGAGAGAAAGGTTCGTGGTCAAGATGATGGTATTGCACCTACAGGAATAGCATTATTTACTTACTTTTCATTGAGTGCGTGTTCTAAAACTTTCATTTCTCGTTAAGAAGTTCAAACTGGACCGAACAGTGATTGATAACGATGTTGTAATAATTATGAGTTTGATTTGGAGGGCTACGGTCAATTTTTGCTACACGAAGACTAATTAGACCGGGACCTACTGCTTGCAGCCGATTCAGAACGGCAACAAACGTCCATGCCAAGAGTTGGATTCGAACCCACAGTCTTTAGTACCGAATGCCAGAGACGTAGCCATTCGGCCATCCTCCGGCTTTTAATATTTATGCTTAATATTGTATACCTATCAATCCAAGTGATTGCATTCATTTAGAGTAGGGTACTCGCTAGAATTTTGATTTGACTAAACTTTCGATCTTTCATGACGTTTCACGTAGTTTTCTACAATAGATTTGAATATCATTTTCAGTTTTAACCTAAAAATAGATTCTTAACCCTAATCCCCCCCCATTTTGTACTTCAGCTTAAACTACCGGGTGTTGTTATAATTTGTGAAACCTACTACATCGTCAGAATCCGTGGATAGGAGAAAATTAAAAGAACAACTCTACCGGAAAAAGCAACATAATTGGCATTTTGAAACCTAGCTATCTGTTGATTTACAGAAATTAATCCTTCTATATGAAGGTAAGGTTCAAAACACATCTTTATCTCCATGCTATGAAACTGGGTAGAGAGACTAGATTTACTGCAAGTGCTCGGATTAGCCACCGTGTCCTTGAGAGTAGCTAGGCAAAGAAATGTAGAAAATGTAGAAAGAAATGTGTAGAAATTTTCATACAAATTCATTTCGCGGGAAGCTTTCGTTTTATCCTTCAAAATTTTGCAAATTATGAAAAATTCCGTTTCGAGATATACAGAAGTATAAGTATACCATTGAATTGGCAATGGCAGAATAGCATAAAAGTGTTGCATTGAAATGCTGTCGTTATTCTCGAAGCACACGGTTATCATACAGATGGTTACTTACGGTACATACGCTTATTAAACATATACCTTTTGAAAGGAGTTTTTGATAGATACTTTACAGAATTGCGCGTTTAACATATTCTACGAAATGATAGATTAGCATAAAAGAGTTACATCGAGATACTGTTGTTATTCTCGAAACACACGGAGTACTCATAAAGCATACCTGCACTTTGTGGCCGGTTCCGAAGTTGATACCGTGAGACAGGTCCAGCAGATCGTCCTTCATGAAGGTGGTTACAACATTGGGTTGTTTAGCATTCACCTGGGCACTGAGCACTTTCACTCCTTCGAAGCTCAACTATAAGAGGATAATGCAAAGTTATTGAAAAAGATCAAATTAAATAATTACTGAATGCCTAAAAATAGGAAAAAAATAGGTGAAGAATCAAAATTAAACGCACATGTGCAAAACTGGTATTTTGGAAATCAATTTTTCATTTGTTTCGAAAATGTTCATGCTATACGTAATTAAATAAACTAATATAGTCAACACATGATTTCTGTCGCCCAGTGGCTAAGTGGATAAGGCATCAGCCTGCCACGCCGGGGGTGTGGGTTCGATTCCCGCATAAGGCTGTATTCTGGGGAACCGGTCAGTCTTCCGCCTGCAATTGGAACCCCGTCTAGAAAGGGAAGCTGCAACCCATCGTCCATCGCCGGTGTCATCGTCTGTCAATAAAATTCTTCTGTGATTGTGTCATTTGTCTGTTTCTATGTCTTATATTCATATGTACACCGGACTGGGGTGTAATGTTGTCATCCCCCAGGGACATTAGCCACACACACACACATGATTTCTTTCGGTTTGACTTTCGTACATTTGATTATTCGTGGTCTTGCTATCAAAAGATGAAAAGAAGTTTTTTCTTTTAGTTTCTTATAAAATCTTGAAATCTCATGAATAGTCATCTTAAGTCATACATTTTTATTTTAATGCCGTGCAAAATTGTTTTTTACTGTAATATAAACAACTACGTTTTCCAAACTTTAATAATTTTTTTTATGTTTACATACTGCACATTTAATGCCTCACATACTATATATGTAATATATCGATTCTCTCTCACTAAGTTAGTTCTGGCGTTCTTTATGTTATACTTTTAAATTTATAAAAGGTAATGAAGAAGCACATTCTATTGTTCTCCCTTTTTATGGGTATTAAATATATTAACAGTACAGTTATTGCGGTTTCAGCCTATATAGAGAAATATATTTGCTGTGTTTTTTTTTCCTGTCGCAGGACTCCTGCACACGTCACAAGCTAGAACATGCAGGAGATGTCTGAATAATTAAAAAAAGAATTTTTGCAAAATGTTATTCTCGACATAATTAGAATAGTGATAATAAAACGGCAATATTATTTCATCTGAATGGCATATTGCATTCCTTTCTAGTATTTTACAAATAATTTTTCTCTTATAAAGTATGCTTCAATTCGTTTATCTTATAGTATTAATTTCTATATAATTTTTAAGTTATGGAATGAGAGATTTTATCCAATACAAAATGAAGTTAATTTAATAGATACTCTTCGACTCTACTGGTCGGCTGGTAGGATTAAGTTTGATGAGGGTCGATTAACCTTTTCGCTTACACGTGACAGCAGTCAAGTGTACGCGAACGTATATATGACAGCAGCGATCTGCGATTTCTCCCAGCTGCCACGCCCACGTGACATAAAGAAAAGACTTCTGCTACCGACTGTCACGTATACGTGACAGTGGATCAGAACGTTTTATTAGTTAATTTTGGGGTACTAGATGGCATCCTATGTCCATGAAATTTCGAATTCACGAAGTTGTGACCTTGTTTTTGAAATAAAGAGAGATATGACTCAAATGCTAGCGATAGTTTTTGTAAACAAATGGAGAAAGCTATTTACTGCGTCTGGGTGTCAGCGGTTAGGACATTTAAACTTTGCACGTGTTCTCTATTTACGAGTAATTTTGTTTTTTATTTGGTGTGGGATTATAGCATTGGACATATGGCTTTGCAGTTTAGCTTTGAGGCACAATCAGACCCCGATGCTGTCAGATTTCTGATTTACACCGATAGTTAAGTAAATACTGTAAAAAATTATTTTAATCTGTAAAACAAAAATTTGTTGACAGAGAAATTATAAATGAATGTGTGTATAACCCATATGTAGCTTAAATATACAGATTTGTTCGAAAATGTTACTATTTTGGAATTTTTCGTAAAATTAGGCTTAGCGCTTAAAAGACAGATGGCCTGGAGGGAGCGCTCACTAGAAACACATCCGGCCTCAGCGGAATGTGCGTGGTCGAAACAGCCGTCGCGAAAGGGTTTTAAAGTCGATCTAAGTTTGATTCGCGTATTGGGAACATGATTTTATAAATGTAGATAAAGCTGGTAGGACAATCTAGCAAAACATGTATTTGTGAATTAAGAGATAAAACTCGATTATCCATCTAGAAAACATTAACGAACTTACATCATCGTGTGAGTAGGGCTTCAAGGTAGCCTTGTATTGTTGGAAGATGTTATCAACAAATCTGTGCCATCTGTAGAAGATTGGATCTCGGAGAGATGTAGATGTGTCGCTCATGACACCAGGGTTTTCCTAAAAAGCAATATTTGACTAAGTTTATCACGTTCACTTCAGTCGTAGTTTTTATGAAATACATGAACAAACACAATGCACACGCACTAAACATTATACAGGGTGGGCGAAAAGTCCTTGACACATTTCAGAAAATAATATATAAAATAGAAATTGCCATAAAAGAGTTCAGTTTGCGGTCACTTCTTTAATAGAATGTTAAGTTTTTTTATCAACATAAAATTTCGAACTGCTACCAAAAGAGGGCGCCACAGGACCAAAAGTCCATAGAATGACATTTTATATGAAAAACTTTTTAATAGTTACCCTTACAGAATAAGTTTCTTGTTACCAAATTTCGATATGGGCATCTTTCGTAGGTCGTGTTACATCTAGAAGTGACGTCTAGCTCGTGTGACTTCGATGATCCGTGTCTTGAGCTGTGTAATGTCGGTCATTTTCGAAGCGAAGACTTTGTCCTTGACATATCCCCACAAGAAAAAATCAAGCGGAGTTAAATCTGGAGACCTAGGTGGCCATACTAGTGGACCATCTCGTCCAATCCATCGCTGAGGGAATTGTGTATCGAGGTAGCTGAAATGTGTCAAGGACTTTTCGCCCACCCTATATATCTTACAATTTAATTTCAGCATAAAAAATTTTATTTCAAAAAGTCAATGATGCTGGTAAAAACCTTGGCAAGCAATAAAACTCACAGATGCTGTATTGAAATATTTCTCTTTACTAGACAATACTGGATTGGGTAATGATATTGAGGAATTAACTATCACTCTAAATGATCTCATTGAAATTTTGGGTATTTTTTGTCAATACATTTGAGACAAAAATGCAAGAAAGCACATATGGAACAAGAGGGGTACTGGAGGGGAGTTGAATTCATTGAATTACGCCAGTACTGTGTATTAGAATAAATGATTATTTCGGTTAGTTCAGTTTAAAGAATTTAGTGAAGAAAAGGTTCTCCACCTTGGAAACCTGCAAGTTTTTAACGACAGAAAATAATATGAAATGTTATCTATTGCAAACACCTGATATAAATTTCAGGTGTTCTTATTAAACTCAATAAATATTATGATATGTGACTTCGTTTTGATAAACAGGCAGCTCAAATCTATACTTATATATAAAGAGAGAGCGATTTTGTACGTGGAGGGTAATCTTCAGAACCACTGAACCTATTTGAAAAATTCTTTCACTGTTTGAAAGGTACATTATTCCAGATGGACATAGGCTATATATTATGTATATCTGATCAGTAGAAATAAAGTTAGGGGCTTAATCCTAACAATCTCCATATTTACCGCTACTGTCCTCTACCGCTTTTTGTACCGAAGTCTTCAACGATCCTTGGCGTGGTGCTATCTATACTTATATATAAAGAGAGAGCGATTTTGTACGTGGAGGGTAATCTTCAGAACCACTGTACCTATTTGAAAAATTCTTTCACTGTTTGAAAGGTACATTATGGGCTTAATACTAACAATCTCCATTGTTTCCGCTACTGTCTTCTACCGCTTTTTGTGCCGAAGATTTCAACGATCCTTATCGTGGTGCTATCGCGGTGTGCTTCTGTTCTGACGCTAGCGTTTCGAACCTAGCCGTTCTCCGGCACGCCGTTTTCTTTTAAAAAATTTATTTTAATTATTAACTAACATAAAATTAATTTAAGGTATTATTTAGGTTATTATTAAGGTAAAAAAAGATTTACAATTTATTGGCTATCAACTGGAAATTTATTGGTATAATATTTTGTTCAACCCGGACAAAGTCGGGACGGGCCGCTAGTGAATAAATAGTTTGAAAACTTTTTAAAATATTTGATGCAAAAGAGACTTTTTTAAAAAAAGGGAGATAAATGCATTACTTATGTGTTGAACATTACAGTCGATAATTGTTTCAATCATTCTCAGATAAATCATCCCTGTACGTAATAACATTATTATCACTGAAAGCGAGAGAATACTGTCTTTTACTAAAAATATATATGAATTGTGTCAATGTAACGTTGGTACATTGAGGGTTTTAAATCTGCATTTTCCTCGAAAAGCAGCATAAAACAACCATTTTTTATAATTTTTAAAAATACGCTATAAATCCAAAATATTTGGAAAAAGGGGAAGATAACTTCATTATTGAAGTAATATGAATTATAGTAAAAAATAACTTTTTACATTAAATTTAGCTTATTTTAGACATTAAAAAAGAATTTAGTTCTCCTTTACTGATAACCCTGCCATAAATGTTTCTATATAGAAAAAACATTTAATTAGGTCATGTATACCTTTTTTGTATCAGAAACACTTAAACAAAGTTGGTAAACTGTGCTACAAGCGTTCAATTTAGTCTATAAAACCTTTAATTAACAATTCTTTAAAGATACAAGTTATATTTTTACTGATACAAGTTATAATTACCAAACAATGGGAAACCATTTACTGACGGGTTACTTTCAAATATCATTATCACCCATGAAGGACAAATCTTCAATGAAATTACATTTCGATGTGGGAATAAATCTAGGAACTAATCAGAATTGAAATAACAAGTTTAAGATTTTTAAAAAAATGTTACTTATTTTAACTAACTCAGTCCGATTTACGCGTTTCTAAAACTCTTTTCAAGCATTAAAGTGCATGAAAGTGGAAGATATAATTAATTTTATATTCATCAGAAAATAAGAATGATGAATAAATAAACATACGTGGAATCTGCCATCGGGATCATGCATGTTTGCCATCATTACGTGTCCCCAGTTGTGCAGAGATCCGTAGAAGTTCTTGTTAGGGGAGCTGGAGCTGGCTTCGATGATTGTTCCCAAGATGTCAGCACCATGAACCTCATCCAAAGCAATCTCAGTACCGTCAGCGGCATGAACGTGCTGGAGATCGATGGCTTCGAGAATACGTTCTCTCCACCTTTCCATCTCCTGGACGTCGACGTCTGTAAGATCGCACAATCTTAGTCCTTGTGGCCTGAAGGCGTAGTGCAGTCCACTCACCAAGGATGTCAAATGGGGAGAGAATCCTTCCAACTCTTCCTCGAAGTTATGGAATGGAACCATCCGGTTCAAACCGTTGGACAATCTTTCACAGTCGTACCTGAAAAGATTGATTTGAAAGTCATTATTTCAGTTTTTAATCTTATTGTTGAAGAGAAAAGTTCAACGCTTAGTGTATTATCTGATTATAGACTGACACGGTTAGAAATTGCGGCCGTACCTGGCACACATCTGTTGATGCATGTAGTAGAACAACTCTCCTTTCCTGTCCTTGACTTTGCCAGTCAGTTCTTCATTCCAGTTGGCTGGATAGACGACGTGCCAGTACCAATGGTGGGCGTTGACTTTAATGTCCTCACGGAAGTAGGCCAACTTGTACTCTGGGTCCAAGATGTTACCGGTGGTTTCAGACTCCACAACAATGTCCTAAACATATTTGTACGAAGATATGGTATCATTCTAATTCTTAAATACACATCACGCTACACAGATGAAAATGACACTAGCCTATCTATTTTGACACTTGACATGCATATAGACGCTTTAACTCAGATCGGTTGCTATGTTGCAAATATTTGTTAAAAAATATAAACATAAATTAATAAAAAAAATAAAGAAGTAATTCAGAGGAAGAAAAATGTGTCTGTGGAATTTCATTTTTTGACTCTATAACAAAGACACTCATTATTTGGTACTCTAACAATTATTTTACTCATAGTCTGGAACATCAAGACATTTATTAAATGTAGAGCCATTTAATTGCCATTTACTTACAAGATTTTACGTATATATTTAACTATTGAGAAATTTACTTAATTTTACTGATAAATTCAGTAACTTAGTATTTTCGACTACTCACATCATTGGGATGATTCTTGGCTTCCTTTGCGGCGAGGTTGATGGTTTCGGCGGGGATGAACCTGTCGGGGTAGACTTCCTGGATGGGTGGCAGGGTGATTCCTCTGCAATCGTCCCTGTGGACCACAGCGACGGACAGGACGTACACGAAGAGACCCTCGTTCACCACGTCTCTGGCCTGGGTGGCGAGTTTGATGAAGTCGTCGAAATCCTTGGCGGCTGAAGAGGAAATGTATCATGCAATTTCGAGACCAGACACTGTGTTTTCGCCCTTTTAAACAATCTCCATACATTATTTATCATACATGGCAGTCTATAGCAAGGAATGGTGAACTGGGACCGAGGCAGTCTAGTGGTGAAACATTGAGCCTCGGACGGAGGATGCAACGGATATATATATATATATATATATATATATATATGTGTGTGTGTGTGTGTGTGTGTGTGTGTGTGTGTGTTTGTATCAAGGTATTAGTGGGAAAGGAATGAATAATTTAAAATTAAAGGGGGCTTGGGAATTAAATTATATTCGTGGCGTAATTCGCCTCTAATTTTTCATATTTCAAGACGCACGAATTGAGAAAGGGAAATTGCCCTTTTCATTATATAATCTTGGCGCGTCTGTGGTTAAGCGTTCGAAGAGGAAGTATTATATAATTCGCCTTGGAGAGATGTCTAGATTGGGCTCTGCGCATGTGCAGAGAGAGTTGGCGAGCGGAGTTGGCCGTGATATTTGGCAGAGCGTGGGATAGACTTCAATGCTGTCGGGTGTGTATTTCGCCGCGTCTCTAAATGCAAAATGGCGAATAGTAAGCATGCTGCTTGGAGCTTTGGTTCGATGAAGATTAATGAACTAAATTAGTTTCAAGGATGGACTTATTTTCATTTATACCACTCGCCACCAGTATTAAGATGATGACTGCAAATTAATGTGAGAACAGGCAAACCAAACGCCTGTCATATATATATATATATGTGTGTGTGTGTGTGTGTGTGTGAGTGTTTGGGTGTGGGTGGGTCTGGGTGTGGGTTTGTGTGTATATATATGTGTATATATATATATATATATATATATATATATATATATATATATATATATATTAGTATTATAAGGAAAAACTGCGATGCATTAGTTATATTTGGTATGAGAAAATCAAGGGATTTTTGCGAAAATGTCTACGAATTTTCTTTATATAACTGCTATATCTGTCAGAAAACATAATCTTTCACATACAGATTTCTTCTATTGGATTTTGAATTTTAATTCGAGTTCGAATCCCAATGAACGCCATTAAAGGCTTTCGTATCTAAACCGGATATTGGCACGTTAAACCCGTAGATCGGAAAGTTCTTCCAAGCGATCAGAGAGAGGGCGAGGGTACGTGTCCTCTAGAGGTCGCCCCTGGAGTTTCCTTACTCAAAATTAAGGTGGCAACTGGCTAATACGGACTCATGTGGTGCCATTGTAAACCACAGCTGTATTCCTCAGTCAGAGGACATTAGTCACAACAGCAACAACTCAATAACAAGGATGATCCAAGGATGAACTCAAGATCGAAGAACCAAAGTTGCGTCGAAAAAGGCCTTCGACCAATAGCACATGACTTCAAATAGAGAATCATAGATTTTAATTTCTAAACAATGTTTATTGGCTTACATATTCCATAATAAACGGTGAATGAGAGTAAACTGAACAGCAAAAGAATCCAGGCTGGGTCATAAGAAGTTTATAGGAATAGTAAATGATTTCAAGACATCATAGGAAACGATATATTTTCTCTTTTTTAACAACATTAATTTCTTGGTAAACATGTGACTTTATGACAATTAACGTTACTCAGAACTGCCAAGGAGGAAAAAAGGGAGCACAAAAAGACATTTAACGAATATCAGACGTTTTTCTCGAGATTTCAAAATAGCAGAGGGAGGAAATCTTCTTACGTTTTAACAATATCATTAAAAGTTAACATGATAGTACATGGAAATAAGATAGCACATAACAACTGAGCGCGAAAAGGAGATCTCCAAAAAAGGCCTTCAAGATTAGAAAACATTTATAATACGGTATGAAGCCCAACCACAAAATGATATTATCTCAATTCGTAACAATGTTTACTGACTGACTGACTGATTCATCTAGAGAAATATTCTCGTTTATCAACAATGTCCATTACGAAGTAAACATCATTACGATAGAAAAAAATTGGTGGACTGAATAGCAAAAGACAAATCAAGGTAATAGACATCGGTGAGTTTTTTTATGCTCCAAAAACAAACAAACTGTTTTTCAGACGTCGCGAAATTTGCAGAGGTTACTTCGGTCTTTGACTTTTACTGCAGAATTTGTGACAGATTTTTTAAAAAATTAATACAAATGCGGATCACAATTTTTGGAGGTAGAGTAATTTATGTTATTGGTTAGAGATTACAAAAAAGTATAAAATGAAAATAAAAAATCAATATTAAATTATTTTATAAAATGAAAAATGAAATTTAGAAATTTTAACATCTGCAAATTTATTAATAATATAGTCTTTATAAAATTTTGTGTTTTATGATTTATAGTCTAAGTAATATACAAAAACTGTTTTGGTGTCTTTAAAAAGTAATTTATACAAAATGTTTACTATAAAAGCAAAAACATATTTACAAAGGAAAAAGAGAAGTATAAACAAAACTAATTAACAAAGTAATGTCAAGTAAAAAATTTGGGTAGCTATGGGGATGAGGAAACTTTATCTAAACTCCGAAATATATAGGGCACTCTTTACTAATAACTGTGGGTCTACCACTTCCATCTCTATATTTGAAAGTTAAAGAATAACAGGCTGCACTTTTTCAGACGTAAAAATTAAAGGACAACCCGGTTCAGATTTTACAAAAGTTAGACAGTTTAAAAATTAACCCTTTAGATGACTAGCAGGTAACTGAACTTAATGGAATAAAAATGTACTTAAAAAAACACGTCTTAAAATTTCAAATCTTTATAACTTGGAGATGTTATCCAATATAGGGCGAAAAACAGTGACTTCAATAACAACTGTGTAAACTAAATAAAATAAAATTTCTTTTGTCAAATCAATTGTTCCCCAAATACTTTTTATAGGAGTAAAATAGATTAAAAAATTAATGAAAATTCGTAGAATAAGAGAAAATTTTCATGAAATTTTAAGCTGGTTAATAAAAAATGTATTTTCTTTCATAAACAATGTTCATTAAGAAGTAAATAAGATTAAATTAGTATAAAAAGTTGGTCTGAATAGCAAAGGATAAAGCAAGGTAGTAAAAAGGAGTCGGTAATGTTTTCGAAGATTCAAAATCAAACAAATTGTCACACCTAGCAAAATAGGTAGAGTTTAGTTTTATATTTGGCTGAGTCTGTATGATTTGTGGCAGATTTTTTTAAAAAAATGAATTGAAGTGTAGCATGTCTGTATAAAAATTTTGTCTTCTAAGATATCTAGTCTCAGTAAAATACATAAATTGATTTGGCATGTTTAAAAATTCCTTAATATAAAAGTATTTTAAAGCACAAACATGCCTACTTACAAGAAAAGACAAATCTATTAAACTTGGTGGTTGAATTTATGATAGCGATGACTTCAATATAACTGTGAAACTAAATAAAATTATATTTTGTATCAAGTCAATTGTTTTCCCAAATACCTTTTTACGAACGTAAAATAAATTAAAACATAACTTTCAGAAATTATTTCCCACATTTTTAAAAACAGTAATGATTATGAAAGCTTTTTCACTTAAAAATATCCATATATACATAATTATGTGTCCTCAAAAGAAGTATTAAGGAAATTTACTATGATAGATTCAAGATTTTTATAATTTAAAGAAAGCTTTGTTAAGTTGATTTGATTGAACTTTCTTTATCAGCTAATAGGAGATCAATTACAAACATATAAGAGGATTTCAGTGGAAAATATTTCCAATATTTTCATTCCTGTAATCTTTACAACATAGTTGTTGAATTATGTCGTTTGTATTGCTACGTTTTGTTAAAAATAAAGTATTCATACAGCAAAATGTTAATATAATTAACGGAGTAAAATCAGAATTGGTAAAGAAATACTTTTTACCTACTTATGAAGGCAAATCAAACTCAATCCTGAAAAAAATATACATTAATTTTCAGTGTTAATAACGAGAATTGGTGAAAGGTTGTAGCTAAACCCCTATAAGAAACAAACCACATGCAAGATTATGAAGACAATGTACCCTTGAAACGTTTAAAATCTATCTTTCTTTGCTAACACAGTATCTGAAAAGATTTCAGGGAGATATATTTCCTGGGGTTTCAATTCTGTAACTTTCCCAACAAAAGACCTGTGAACTTTTTAACACCATGAATTTCAGCACAGAATTGTATAATACTTATAGTAGAGGAAAGTTCCCTTACCATAGAGGATTTCGAAAAGCTCAGTAGCCTCCTGGAGATCTTTCTCGTGGAAACACGAGAAAAGAGTGCCTCTGGGCAATCGGCCAACATCATGAAGCCTGGGATCTCTCTCGTCAACGGACAGCTGCCTTCTGGTGAGAGAGGTCAGCTGCTCGAACAAGGAAAGAATACGGTCAACCTTATCCTTGATGGTCATTTTCAAAGCTTCTGGTAGCGAACGCTCTAGAGGAGTCTCTGCAGTGGTGAAGCCTGTCTTCGTCCAAAGATGGAGTGCGAAGTACCACCGGCGTCAATCCCATTATATACTCTGAGAGAACGGCCATATTTTGATGTTCCAAGAACTATTTAACCTGTCCGTTCGCCGTATGGCGGATTAGAATAGAAAAATTGAAGATTCGAGATCTCAAAACGCTCCCTACGCGTGAAGTGTTAACACAACAGGAAGACACACCGTAATAACCGGATGTCTGATAAAAGAAACAAAATACATGCTCTCCCTTTATCGCTTCGACGGGCCACGTGTGACAATTCAAATCGCATGCTAATTCTGTTCGCTGTATTTTCAATACGAACAACTAAACAAGACGTAAAATATTTCTGTACAATGTATTTTAAGACAAATAAGAAATTGATAACATCTAATTTTATGCATCTGTAAGCATTTACACGAAATGTTGTACATTTTGAAAATGCATAAGATTCACTAATTACTGATCACTATATTATAACTTGATGTTATAGTCAGGGCCCGATTATGAACGCTGGGGGCCCCTGGGCAGATGCTATTTGGGGGCCCCCTCTTACGGACATTTATAAAAATACATACTATTAGAAGTACTAGGTGCATACACCAAGGTGGTTTTGGGGCCCCCTAGCTTCAGGGGGCCCTGGGCAAAGTCCCGATTTGCCCATGCGATAAAAAGGCCCTGGTTATAGTACAGCACAGACAGGGCTGCACTTTGAGTTTATTGGACCTTAGGCATACAAAAGATTGTCGATGTCCTGATTCTATAAACAAGAATGAGGGCAATATTTGTCGAAAAGATCACACTTTTTGGAGTTATGGTAATTCATTGTATTGGTTTGAGAAAAAAAAATATAAAATGAAAATAAAAAAATCAATATTAGCTTACTTTGTAAAATAAAAAAAAAACATTTTAGTAACTCTAACATCCGTAAACTTACTAATAATGTACTCATAACAAAGAGTTTTTAGAATATCCTGTTCTATATACACTATTGCCTGATTGTCTAGTTTTTGTTTCAAAAGAACACTGTCTAATTAATAATTTACCAGAATCAATGCTGAAGATGACAGTTCTCCTTCGGCATTGGTCATTGGTTATGTTGAAAACGATCTAAAAATTATTCCAACTTTAGGTAAAGTGGATATCACTGTTTTAGATTATAAAATTAAATTTTTTCATAAATAGTGACTACATAATCTATGACAAATACTTTTGGGCGTCCCTAGCCACATTTTGCGTAGGGGAAACACGGAACGGATCACACATATTGGGAAATAAGGCAGTCCCGTGTCCGATTTCTGAACCAGCTAAGGTGCTTTAAAATTAAAAAAAAAATCGTAAGAAAGTATGGCCATAATACCTGAAGATAAATATGAGAACAAACTACGACGTCTCATCACATTTAAAAAAAAATAAAGTTCATTTCCTCCATTGTTGTAAAACATACAAATAATTAAAAGAAATGTCTTTCCTTTTTTTTTCTAAGTTATGAAATGAATGTAAACTAAAAATACTTTCAGGAGTCTGTGAAATTCAGCTGCATGTTTTTTATAATAAATTGGTTAAACAAAGCATTGCTATTAGGCAGGTAATCTATATATTGTACAATTATTTAAAAGATTTTAAAATTCAAACTCAGAAAGCAGAAATCTATATGTGAAAGAGAATGTTTGCTGACAGATATAGCAAGTGATATAAAGAAAATTCGTAGATATTTTCGCAGAAATCCCTTATTTCCTCATACCAAGTAGAACTTATGCAACGCAGTTTTGCATATATATATATATATATATATATATATATATATATATATATATATATATATATATATATATGTATATATATATATATTCGTTGCAGTATTGACCATCGTTCAGACACTAAAATGAGGATGATATACGTAGAGTTTAATTTTATGCATCAATGGGCATTTACAAAAAGCTATTCAGAGAGATGCGTGCGAATCAAAAGAAATATAAAAGTAAAGCTATTTAAATAAAGTCCGCGTAGAGAGAAACCCCTCATTATTAGAGACCTTATTTAATATACAACTTAAATTTCCTTTTTTTATTTTCCATGAAAATAGGTATGGATCAATTGAGGTGTGTTTATTACTATGAAAAATCTGAAAAGAATCTGAAATTATTAAATCTTTACTTTACGCGTCAGCAAGCATATATTAAACTCTATCTATTTAAACTGCAAATAAATGAAAGAACGAAGAAAAGCATTTTATATGACATACGTTTTGAAAAAAAAGTTCATATTCTGAGAATCTTTATCGTTTTAACCAGCTTTATAAATGCAGATGAGCATTTCAATTACGAGCATAAAAGGATTTCGAAAAAATGATTTAATTGCAAACGAATAGAGAGGCAAAGCAAAGCACGTGATTGGATATTTTCGAGTAAAAAAGTCGTGTTCAATGAGTTTTCAGTGTTAAACCTAACCATATAAAAATATTTCTCTTTCATTTCGCATTCACAATGAAAAATATGTATTGAGTAAATTTGTATGCGTTGGTTATCCCAAAGAAGCTAAAATTTTTAGTCCAATATAGACTTCAGTGATCATTAATAAAAGTTAATTAAAAAGCATATTATTGCAATCATATAAAGAGATATACAGCAAAACATCCGATTATGTATTTTTGAATAAAATGTTTAATTTCAAAGAATTACTTTCATGTGGTCGCTGTAATTTATGAATACATAAACTAATTAAGGGTACAATAGATCTTGGACTTGAGAAAAATGCTAGGAAAGATTTCATAGTTTTTAACAAACTGGCCAATGAAGCAAATTTAATGAAAATTTCTGGACTGTTAGGTTAAACATAAGTTGTTGCAAAGAAAATATCACAATGATATAAATAATTTAAATTAATTAGGAAATGTTAATTAACTAACATGTTTTTTTTCTATTTTCATAATTATTATGTATCAATGCGCACCTGATAACTCAAGTTAATTTTAACTTATTTACATTAAACACTTATTTACATTAACACATTTATTTAAAGAACACATTTAGCTTAATATATTGACGTATAATCTTTTCATTACCATCATTTTCAATATTTCTAAATGACAATTAATTTCTTTAAAAAATTCACAAAAAATTTCTCATAAAAACTACTGTGAAATTTTTATTACCTAAGAAAACTTTAAGATTTTAGGTCATCATTTTATGAAGAAAGTTAACATTAACGTGTGGAGATAATGTAAAGACTTTATCTCAAATAGTTTTTGAAATACCATGCCCGCAAAATCGGAAAATCCTTTTTTGAGATGCATTTAAAGTTGCACCTTTGTATCAGTTTGGATGTTCAAAATTATATTAATGTCTTATGATGCAATTGCCGTATCACAAAAAGAGTGGTACCATATTATTCAAAATAAATCTGGAGTTATAATAATTAATATAAAAAAACAAAAAATCGATTTTTGACCATCTTCAAGGCTGTTCCTTTAAAGGTGTATACAAGGCAATATCCTTTTTTAATTTTCTCTGTGTAAAATATATATTGACCAGACCAGTAAAATATGTGGTAATTCTTATCCTAAACGATTTTGTTAAAAAGGGAAGGGTTAATAGAGTTAGTAAATACGTTGTTATGAATTCCCAGTTTCGATTCGGCGATTGAATGGACTTTGAATAAGACAGAATAAAAACAAAGATTTATTTACAGGAAGTCAAAATACTACAGCTTACAGAACGCCAGAAACTGACTACAGTGCTTCTAGTTTAAAGAAGCACGGAAAAATTCAACACAAAAGATGCCGCGCGACGTCACACTTATCGCGGCATAAATCTCAGCAATTCTCCGATGAAAATCTCACAGCTAACAGCGCTTTTGACAATCTCGAAGCACACTCAAAACTGAAATCTGAGAGCAGACGAGTTGCTTGCTTGGAAGTGCAGTACCTGGGTCTTGAAGACTTTATCTCCTGTCGCAAGAAATTTATTTCAAGGTACATGTGCTCAGTAAATTAAGTTATAATGGCATCTGAACTCCAACAAAGGCTGTATTTATAGCTTCTCTAGAGTCTGGGGATTTCCACAATGTTCCAGAAAATTACAGGCTTATCCAAAATTGACACTATGTCGCCAAACTTGGCGCCTAAAAATTAGTCGCCGAAAACGTCGCCAACAATTTGGCGAGATACCACAGAAACCCTATGTTAAATGCATGGTAGTTCAGAAATTTAGCTCATACGATTATTTACATGGAACAAACGATAATAGTGCATTATTTTATAAGCAAAATAACAATTTGAAAGGTAATTTAAGGTAAATACGTACTTTAATTTACAAAATTCGTTACAATATTGTAATTACAAAAATGTACGACGTTAAGACAAAATCCTGTATTATAACGAGAAGAATAAAGGTAAGGATTTTCTGTAGCGCATATATCACCAGGTATTTGAAAAATATTTCTAGTATCCCCCTTGACATACGTCAAAAAGTTGAGAACATTGAATTCGACCATATCAAAATCTGTCATCAGTAAAAAAAGAGCTTATATCTGTGTAAATAATAAGTTAATTACCTATTACTTTCTAGACGTAAACAAGGAAAAGGAATTACAGTTATTTGGTTGATGAGGCCATCTTTCTCCACAAAGTGGCTTTCAGCAATACTTATAGCGAAGAGAGTTACAATAAATCTCCAATAAGCCGGTTTCACATTATGTTTATTTACCTGACAATTCATATTAGAAATAAACACAAATTATCCGGGAAAATGGCAATATGAGTTTTGAACAAAAGAAATATAGTAGGCTTTATCCGTAATAAAAATGAAAAACATTAGGCTTTATTATTATTAAAATGAACTCTTCTGAAATCACTGTAGAAATTATGCAGCCTCATACCTAATTATTAATTTTCTTTTGCACGCTTTATCATTTTTGAATTGTTCCTTCTTTTACAGTTTACCGTCGTGTTATCATGCAGTAGTCGTGTTACATACAGTTAGCTGTGTATTAATCAGCATGATAAATCGGGAGTTTAATTTTCCTAAACACAATGATTTACGGAAATAAAATTCACGAAAAGCCGCGCCTTTTCACAAAAATATTGCCCAGACAATCCGGAAATAGCTATGAACAGCACGCAACATATGCGATCAATTCTTGCCAGAATAAAAATCATTGTTTAGTATAAAGATGGTAAATTATTAACTATATAACTATAATGCTTCTTCTTTATTGAAAATTAATGAATGGCGAGACTAAAACCATTAAAAAGTATAAGTAAATATATTGTTATTTGATAAATATGCTACTAAAGCATGAAGTTCCTGTAGATTACTTCATCATCGATAAATTTAAATTATTAAAGAGTGCTTAGTACAGCTTAGAAATTTTTATTTTTGTCTGTCATCGAAGTTATTTCTATGAGGTTAATAATGTTTTTTTTTTGCTATTGAGACGATAGGGAAAGAATTGTTTACTACAAGATGTCTCCAGCGAAAGTTTTTTACCTTGTGTCTAATTTATGTGATACACAGTTTAAATGGTGGCAAAATTAGGAATTGATTTTATAACGAGCATGAACGTTGCCTTAGGACACTAACTTCATACAGTGATAAAATAAGAATAAAGGTACAGACACTAGCAAATAACTTCGGTAAAGAAAACAACCTAAAACGATCAAACTTAAAGTACTATGTGGGAAAAAGAACGATTTGTCACTTGGGCACGAGGTAACCTAATGCGCATCGCACTGGGGGGGGGGGGATATATTCGAATCCCGACGGCGCTTTTAAATACCTCCGTGTCTAGGCCAGATATGGGCATGTTAAATAAATATACTGGGAAGTCCTTTTATGAGGTCAGAGATGGTGGGAGAATGTACGACCCCACCAGAAGTGACCCATGGGGAGCTCTTTCTAAATTGCGGTGGCATCCGCTTCACTGACAGGAATTCGCTTCCAGAAGGTCTAAGTTCAGTGGTTCGTCAACCTGACCCCTACCGTCCACTAATGGGCGATTCAAGCTTTCATGGTGTGCGGTGTTTTTGTCTGTTGCTACAAATTTTGTTCTTCCTCCATATATCCATTACATTGCTAACAACTTCGCGAGTTTGACTTTTTACCATGCTTTTATTAACTTGCTTTCTTGTTTGTGTGTGTGTTTGTATGTTTGTCCAGTACAAATCTTGCAAGCGATTTTTAACTAACTTCTCGACTAGCTAGACATTTGAAACTTTTAGAATAGCTCAGAACGCGCTGATAATGCATTTTTTAATACTTTTAGCCATCTTTAAGCAGATTTTACCATTTTTTAAAATTATTTTTAGTTAATTTTGTTTTGTAGACTGGTGCAGCCATCTGTCGGCCGGGACGGGAACGAAAAGTTAAACGCAAGTTAACTTCCAATTAACTTCATTTTCTTTCAAGTTGATGGGATAATTCATAAAAATTTTTTTTTAAAGTATTTATTAATACATAGAATTGTCAAGTTTATATGATTCAACAGAAAATATAAAAACATGGTATATAAAAAGTTCTTTTTATCTAGTAATTATTAAAAACATTATTTCCCTACTTACTTTTGAATTCTATCTCTAAACTTTGAATATAGATAAGAATTCACAGGACACCTCTCGAAGTATACTCGTGGAGTAGGGAGCAAATAAGGAGCTCCCTAACCAAAGGCACGAATTTAGTGCTCATAACGCGGTCTAACGCTTATAACCTTCCATTGTTCAGTCTTCGAACTGTATATCTTGCTTGGAAGAGAGACTCATTAAATGCTTGCTTGGATGAGCTTGGATGAGAAACTCATGAAATTTAAATAATTAATCTATGTATAAACATACATGAAGTATAAATAGGCCGAGGTGGTCTTGTGGTAAAGCACGCTGGTTTTCAGTGCTAAGGGTGCTCGGATCGAATCCCGGCGGGAGCCACTAAAATACCTCCGTGTCTAGGCCGGATATGGGCACGTTAAATCCGTAGACCGTAAAGTCCCCCTATGTATGTCAGAGAGGGTGGGAGAGGGTACGATCCCACGAGATGTCACCCATGGGGGTGCTCGGTCAAAATTGTGGCGGCACCTAGCTAAGTTGTACTGCGACCCTTGTGGTGCTATTCAAACTGGAGTCGCACACTTAAGCCCGAAGCCTATATGGACCTGGCCTGGAATTAATTCCCGCCAGGGGGCATAACCAACAACAACAACATTAAAAAAAAATTAAGGACAACAAATTATGTTACTGCGGCGCCAGTGGGCGGTGAGGATATTTTACCATCAACAACGATACAAAAGTGGGCGGTAGATATTAAAAGGTTGACGACCCCTGCCTTAGTTGCTATGTCGGGTCCTGTCTGGTGGATTGAAAAGGAACATCGGAATGCTTTGTCATGAAACACTCTTATGTTCTCTGAATCTTGAAAGCCTAAATGGTTTTTTTCATCAGAGGCTGAGAAACAAATGTTATAATGTCCTACCAATGGCAGCAGAAAGTACCCCTTTGAAGCCTTAGTTATTCAGAGCTTTAGTTACACGAATGCTTGAACGGCTAGTGATCAATTTCTCGGTTTTTTTTAAACATTACTATCGATATTGTGTGATTTGTTCCTTGAGGCTTCTGGCCGCACGCTGTGTTCTATTTGATTTTCGTCTCTTTTTGAAATAAGCCATTTCGGCTTTAGAAATTCGAGTAGAGCCTTTTATGGCCATTTTATAATGAATCTTTAACAGTTTTTTCTTTCTATTTTTCAAAGGGATAGGTCAATGACAAATTTTTCCCATACAGTGGAGGGTGAATCCGGTATCGCAATAAAAGAGTGTCTAAAGGGAACTTATTGTCAGTAAGAAACGTAGTTTGGTAAAATTAAAGAATAGCAAGCAATTACTATTCAAAATCAATATCTTGCTCGTTCTAAATCTTTAATCCATATTGCATGATTTTCGTAAACATCTTACCTGATTCTTCTAAATTAGTTAATAGACTGGTTTGGTTTGGTTTGGAGCGCTACGGTCAACTTTTCGCTATACGAGGGCTAATTAGACCGGGACCTACAGTTTAAAGCCGATTCCGAACGGCTACAAACTTCCATGCCAACAGGGGTACTCGAACCCACAGGATCTGAACCGAATGCCAGTGCCCTAGCCATTCGGCCATCACTTGCCAATTAGACAATAGAAGCTTGTAAGGTAGTTTAAATTTTCTTGACTCTTAAGGTTACTGTTATAAAGCCCATGAAGTATTTTCTGATTTTTTCCTTTGTTAAACTAATATTAACTAATAACATTGAATATTTTTAATTATTTCTTTATTGTTATATATCTATATTTTCTTGTAAAGTTTCAAATAATATTTAAAACTTAACTCTTATTTTAAATAGAAAAATCTACCTTTTTAATGACAGAATTTTTTTAAAAATTCTGTCATTAAAAATAGTCAGGAATGAAAATAATCAGGAATACAGTCGTAATATTACCTCGCATATTCATAGAACATATGAAAAATTTCAATTTTAAATTTAAAAAATTCGCGATAAAGGATTTGCGCGTTAGTAAATGCCCATTTTGCTTTAATATTGTTTTCTCCCATGATCTCATGATAACATAAATATTAATTTTTGCCATTCGCCTCCATATGGCTTGTTTTTTTTTTTTTGTAGTTCAATTATGCGTTTCTTGTTCCAGAATCGGTTATGCTCTGATTTTAAATAGAAAAATCTGCCTTTTTAATGACATAAATTTTTTTCAATTGCTCGCCTTTTGCGATAAATTACTTACATTGCAGATTATACGTGGCATAGACTTGCATGAAAACAGTCAGGAATCTAGTCGTAATATTACTTCAAATATTCAGAGAACATTTTAAATTTCAATTTTAAAATTTTTGAAATTCGCGATAAAGGATTTGCGAGATAATAAATGCCCATTTTGCCTTAATGTTGTTTTCTCAGCACTAGCTCATGATAACATAAATATTAATTTTTGCCATTCGCCTCCATAAGGCCTTTTTTTCAGGTCAACTATGCGTTTCTTGCTCCAAAAACAGTTATGTCAAATCATTCAGACAGTTTTCCCGCAGAAGGGAAAAGAATAAAAAGGTTTTAAGTCGAATAACTGTAGAAATAATTCAAGTTCCTAAAATTTTTGTCTCTACAAAATGACATGCATTATGATGTCTAATACTTTATAACTTAAAATTATAATTATTCTTCCTTCTCTGATTTTAAACCAATAGTTTACCCAAAACAATTTTCTCCAACCATTTCTGCAGTAAAATATAATTTTCTAATAGTTTTAAACTTGTATTGCTGGTTTAAAAATAAAAAAAAATAAGAAATTGATAACAGTTTTAGAACGAATTTAACCGCATTGGGAATTCTTCCTTTTTTTTAAGCATTTCATTCTGATCAGTATAAACCTAATTAAATCTTAAATAAATTTGATGTTAATTCTACAAACTGAAACAAATCCCTATGCTCCTTCAATAACAATTTTCATTTACGTCCATGAGTTTACAAACTATTCAGGTTTTCAATATAGTATAATTACTTATAATTAATTAAGGATTTCCCATAATAAGAGTTTCTCGCAAGTAGAATTGTTTCGTCTCTTAAGCTTAATTAAGTTTGAATAAACGTATGCGAGAGAAAGTATTTTTTATTCAAATCTGAACTCCCGAATGCGAAAAGGTATTCTGTTTTCAGCAAACTGTTATTTGACTGCTGGTGATGGAACAGCAGATTCTTTCAATTCGTTGTTATTTTGTATTCATTAAATATATTAGACAAAATTTAAAGAATCTAACTTTGAGATTTAATTGATTTTTATTACTTGCTGGAGCGAATATACAACTCTTTTGCTACTACGCCGCACGCCAGCATAATCTTCAACTGACGTATAAAATCATTTCTATCCTGAGAGCAATCTCCAACTTTAAAACAGATTTCCCCAACACCACGAATTTCATATTCGCCCTTTCTATTCCGAACATCCCAATTTTCAAAAACAGCGAGTTTTTCACAACACGTGGGAACAGTTCAGTTGTTAAAATACTGCCTTTAGGTTCAGAGACGCGGATTCGAATCAGGCTCCAACCAATCGATCGTTACAGGGGCATCGCACCTGTTACAATCGCTGCTTAGAGAGAGAGAAATCACAGTGGACTGATAATGCATTTAAAAGCATTCATTGCAAGAAATAAGAAAGGAGATAAGGCATGTAAGGGAGAGCCTCCTATGTTGTTGGTCTTAAAAAGAAAATTTATGTGAAGAATTAAAATCAAACAGGAGAGTTCCTCTCGGGCATCAGTAAGAGTTCTTCACGGAAAAGGAAACATATGGGGAATAGAATCCGAAAAGTGGGAATTCCTCACAGAGTCGGTGACGTTCAGTTGCTCAAACCAAATATAGAGGCTCCATCCCCATGCTAGATTTCTGATACCAGCGGATAAATTATTGCAGCAGCGCCTCAGCGTTGGTAAAAAAAAATATAGGCCAGTAAAAAGCATATGATGAATAGTCATGGAGAAAAGCTTTCACAATAAAAAGCAATAAATGAAAACAAATATGTGACAAAAATGTGCAGGACAATTTTCTGCGTCATTGTTCTTAACAATGAAGAGTTTTGTGGGAAGAATGGATTTCTTAAATTGAGAGTTTCTCTCATCGCTGGGATAGTTTAGTTGGTAGATTTCCAGTCGAGGGATTTATTCCAGGCTCGGCAAGTTGCTGTTACAACATCATGGTGAGTTCAGAGAATGTTTTGCAATCAAATTCATTCAAGCACGACAATAATCCCTGTTGTTTCTAAGTTGCGAATAAATGTCCGACGTTTCATAATATCGGTTGAGGATATATCATCGATTTATCATTGTTGCTAAACCCCCTGGACTAGAAAATGCTAAACCGTGTTCATGAGGTTCTTGAGGTTCTTGATTGTTCATGAGGTTCTTTTTGCCTCGTGAAGCAAAAGGGAGACAGCAGTATCCTTACCTTCTGAAAGCATGTTTACGGAGAAATCTAAACAGTTCACAACGTGCGAAGGATTTGCGGGAGCAGCTGAATAGGAACAAGGGGGGGGGAGACCTTTGTAGAGTTCTAGAAGAGCATACTTTTTGTATGGCCACTCCGAAGACGAGCCAAGACTGACTTTATTGGTCTCGGACCTCTTATCAATTAATTTCATAGATTGAAGAGCAGCTTTAAAGTCAGACATGATCACAAAGTTTTAAAAAACTGTTTTGTAACTGACTAATCTGCTTGGGAGCAATTTGTCATTGCTTAATTCATTTTTGTGGAAGATCTTAATTTCCATCATCAATGGTACCATTGTTATTAAACTTTACCATTCAAGAAGTCTTATAGAGAATCTATGCTCACTTCTACCCAGACTTGGGTGTATATAATTTGAAGTGGCACTCTATTTGAATTATATACAAACACAATTTATACATGAAACAATGTTTATTGGATTCATTGCACATATAATTGGCTTTTACAGCAATAAGCATGCGTACTACTTGTACGGAATGTAAATACAGCTTTTAAGGACAATATATTTTTATACTCACGAACAGTAAGTCAAACCAGCAGTACTGCCATGTAAAACTCCTGGCCCGCTAAGGACTAGAGCAGGATAACACCTTTTCAACCTTAACAACAACTCCCTTTCTCATTAATGACGCTGCGTGGTATTTATACTAAGCGCGTATGCCCAAAATTAGCATATCTGAAGCAGCTTCTTTAATTCACTCAAAAGTTCGATTCTTGTGAATCGAATCTTGTGTATACCTTACAGTCTCTTAATTTAAGTATTTAAAATTAAGAGACTTCCTCATTTTGTATTTAAAATTAAGAAGAATGCAATTTTTCTGAAGGATCGGATCCAATTTTCTAAGAAGAATAAAAAAATTCATGGATATTATATAAACAACCCCAACAGTAAACTGTTTCGGACTCCCCTAATATCTTATTTTAACTCAAACCTAAATTAAACGTGACATTTAGAAAAAGCAGTCATAAATATAAAGCTAATAACTATCCCACTTACAAAACTCATTACATGCCGGAAGCAAAAGACAGAGAAAAGCACGGAAAACGTTTAAAATGTTAATGAATTTTGCATTAGTAGTCGAAACACGGAGCATTTTCTTCGCGGATAAAAAAAACTACTTCTGGAACAATTTTATTTTCTGCTGATCGTGTTAATCCGTCTCATGTAATGAGATCAAAAACGAGCTTTGAAAACTCATTTGTCTAGAGAATGGATTACTCGCGTTATGCATTTTTCATGTGTGTAAGAAGTTAGCTTTTTCCGAAAATCAGCTTATATTGTCCACCTGAAAGAATTATGGGGAAATGTATCTTTTTCTGTAAATTATAAATTATGTAAAATTATTTATAATCTAGAGTAAAATTATGCTGCTCTGAATAAATCCAATACGTTTTCTCAGTTATGTTTCTGTTCATCATAATTTACTAACAGTACAGGGGTTAACAATAAATGAAGATTTCTTAGTTTTCTGCATATTAGCAATATTTCTTTATCTAGATAAAATTTTATGTTGCGTAATATCTACCTTCTCTGTTTAACACAGAGCCCTTTTACCGCAGTGACGGTAAAATCCAGTAGTATTGAAGGTTGCTTTGCATCTCAATACTCTAGTCATCATTGCTAATTATCACTTTTTAACATACTGTTCAGGTTCTATTAGAATCCGAGAGAAGGCCGTAATACGGCTTACAACAGATAAGGGTTGTTTGATAAGCCCGTTCAAAAATAATAAAAACAAGGGTTTTTTTCATTTTATTGAAAACGTTTTGGTTAATCTTTTTACATAATTTCGCTTGAGGTTGTAGCGTAC
Organism: Dolomedes plantarius; assembly: GCA_907164885.2. Classification (NCBI taxonomy): domain Eukaryota; kingdom Metazoa; phylum Arthropoda; class Arachnida; order Araneae; family Dolomedidae; genus Dolomedes; species Dolomedes plantarius. Next base: position 251,589,549 of record OU015490.1, read on the forward strand.
TGGATGTATGGTCTTATTTTCCCCAAGACCCCACAAGTGCTTGAAACACAGCTGCGTTTTATCGGGGAAAAGTTTAGCGAGGTTCCACCAGTTCTGAACACGTGGGGGGATTAAAAAACGTTTTCCGACAGATGCAGCCAGTAAAGCTGTCGTCCTAACGACTCTGGAATGCAATAAAGTTACGAAGGAACTGTCACCAGCGATTGCCGACCCTCTGTCTGAGGGAGAGACGCTACATAGAATCCGAGCTGAGTAGACGTGTTTTTTTTGTAGGCTCCTGTGTTTTTGGGCCGGGAATGGGTCCTGGAGCGTACGTGTAAATCTACACGGGTTTTAGTTGAATATCTTGTAACCTTAAATGTTAAATTTTTCTACTTGTAAATAAATTTCCTCGTTTTAAGTTTTTGTTTTAAAAAATAGGCCTTCGCTTTTTAATTAGGACTCTTTGTCATGGATCCCATAGTAGTAATTTTTAGCAACGCCTCAGAGAATAGCCTGATTGTCGTGACGCTACAAGGTCGACGCTACAAGGATAGCCCATTTGTCGTGACGCTACAAGGTCGACGAATTCTCTCGAGTTTCAACGATTTTCAAGTTTCTTGTTATTTCGTACATACTACGTAAAACTAGTCAAAATCTTCAAAATAAACGTTTGTTTCACTAAACACTTCGGTATACTGGAGCATACCCTTAGTTAAGTTGTTCTTGTAGCAGTAATACCTCTCTTTTGTTTTGCTTAATTTTTGCTTTATTTTATTTGCGAATGTTTCCTCTAGAGGAGCTCATTTAGCACCCTTATTCCAAATTCTGTCTTCGTTCCATGCCATCAGTTCGGTGGCAATGGCATTGGCATAATTTACTTTAGAGGCTCCTGGGAGCTAGAGCTCCATAACCTCCTAATGCTTTTATTAGCTATTGAACATTTGCTTACTTACTGAGGATCAATGTTTTACAATAACAGCAGAGTTAGAAATGCAGTGACGGTAAAATCCAGTAGTATTGAAGGTTGCTTTTCATCTCAATACTCTAGTCATCATTGCTAATTATCACTTTTTAACATACTGTTCAGGTTCTATTAGAATCCGAGAGAAGGCCTCGTCTGATCAATACAAGACAACTGAGACATCATGACTCAATATTTACTAAATTCCCAAGTTGTTGATGACACCTGTAAAATCCATAAGAAGAAAATGTTTAATAATCTGAACACAAGATCTTAAAATCCTTAAAAACGTTTAAGAAGGGCCATTCTTAATTGTTTTTGCAGTTTTTTTAAATATCTTACCATGCAATGAAGAATATAATTTAATAGGCATAAAAAATATCTATGAATATGAAAAAGTTTATAACGCGATACTTATCTTTCGAGTATATATCTTAAACAGGAGTATTTAATTCTGAAAGTAATAATGTCTATCAATGTTAAGATAAAGACGTATTTCATTTCGAAGTATTTTACATAGATTACGAATTCCTTTGTGAACGTAATACTCAAACAGCGCCACATCATGCATATAAAATCGAATATTAACGATATGTTCCCCGATTGTTTAGAAATTAACAGATATAGATTCAGGATTTCAAAATTACAGCGTTGGGCTATTTAATCATGACGCGTAGTCAAACTGCAGATTGGATTCTGCACAGCATGCCTTAATTTAGGAGCTGAATAAAAGAGCGTGTTCCTATGTTGTAAACTATTTGAAGTTATTCTAATTAGAGTCACTAAATTTTGTAGCATGTGGCTGTTTACATCGAATCGGGACGCGCTATTCAGATATATCTAAAGCGATGAAAGTACTATTGAATTCAAACCCTAAATCGGGTGTGGATATTTACATGCAATAACCCTCTCTCTCTCTCTCTCTCTCTCTCTCTCTCTCTATTTTATTAAAATTAAAAATTTTAATATATAAATTAATTATTTTTATTAAAATTAAAAATTTTAATATTTAAATTAATTATTTTGATTTAGATGTTACCTAGCATAATTTTTAATCGGATTAATTTTATTATTTAATCACCAACAAAAATAAATTAATGACACAATATAAATCCCGTGTGAATAAAAACAATAACAAACAATAAGTTTAAACAGAAAGACGCGATTCCATAGGGACGGTATAAAATCTTTCAAGTAAAGCATTTACAACTGGTCGAAGAGTTTATCTAAACGATCATGCTGAGGGTCATCATGTGGTGGTTGTTTACTCCTGTCATTAAAATGTAGAAATTCTCTTATCTTTTCAAAGCGTTTTAATGACATACATTCTTTTATTACATCATTGCCTATGGCAGGTGACCAATATGCCCTAGTGTTTGGTACATGTACAATAGACATCATTATACAAATACCAATGTATTGTTTAATTTCTAAATTCGTTACATTGACACACTTTTCTGGGTTTCTTTGCACATTGAATAAATTTGTTTCTTGAACTATATGCTCAATCAAATCTTCTGTAAAAAGATAACTAAAAAAAATTTAGAGGTGTGTTTAAATTCATAATTTCAGGAACGAGATTCTCGTTACCTCGGAATAAAATTTGATCATCATTTAGAAATAAATTAGTTTTCTTCCAGTTGATTGCAGGCTTTGTTATCCCAGTATTATTTCTATTAGTTTTTGGCATGTTTCCACCATTAGGCAGATCAAGAACATCGCTATTATCAAGCAACGATACCTCATCTTCCGAATCACTACTACCATCAAAAATTTCATCACAAACTTTGTTCAGTTTATAATTAGGATCACCTGTGCTGCCATCGCTTTCTGAATCAGATCCATCTTCACTATGATCACTCCACGATCTGTTCATAAGTTCCTCAATTTCTTTCTGTGTTAAAAACTTTCTTCCCGCCATTTCCTTAAAAAAATGGCGTAAGCACACCATGTATCATTTTAGATACATAAAATTGAAATCATACTTGAAATTTTTATAAAAGATTAAAGAAGTATTTTATTAATAATTATAAACCTCTAAAATATATTTATAAAACTTTTAAAGATGTAAACTGACTTTAAAATGCTGAAAATATAGCAAATACTAAGGCAGGTCTGGTATGAATTGAACGGCTATCTTTTACTGAGATCGCAGTTGTGTTCCTGCTGCCATCTATACTGCGAAAATGTAACTAACAGTGATTAAAAGCTTTGCTATGATGTTTCAAAATTAATACAAGGTACACAAGTGGATAAAAAATATTGCTTTTGAATTTAAAGGGGAAAAATATCTTATGTATCAAATTTGATACAGTGTGCAGTGAAGGGTTTTAAAATTGCCGGTAGCGCTTGTGCGGAGATTTGAACCGGGGACCTCTGCAGTACTGCGAAGCATCGGACTGCAGACCGATGTCCGATGCGCTAACCATTCAGCCACAGAGTCCTTGAGAAAAAGCTCTTATGAAGGGGCCATAACGGTTTTTCGTTACGTGATGATTCCTGCCAGTTCAATCTACTGTAAGCCTCGTAAAAGAACTCCGTTCCAATAAGCAAAAAATAAACATAAAATATGGTATTAATTTTGTTTTTTTCTGTAATGCACTAAAAAGGTTTAGTAGTATACTTTTGTTCCGCTAGGTAAAATTTAAAAAATCTTAGCACTGTCATTTTAAAGTTTTTTTTCCGCCTTACCGTCTATTGCCTAGAAATGGAATGAAAACCTAGATTAAGTTCTAGTGGAGCTGCTTATTTTATGATGCTATATGATTTGCTAACTTCCTGACATGCTGTGTCACATTCTAGATATGGACACAAAAACCAATAAACCAATTCTAGAAACGTCACTATATATTGCTACACGTATTCGGTCTGTACCTGACAGGCCTCCTGCAACCCAGAAATGATTAAAATCTAAACGCGAGTTTTTGAAACCTTGTTTACTGTATTACTAAAAGGATTCGGTCCCTTCTTGACAAGTACCCTGCCAGCCTAGAAATAAAACCAATGGCCTAGAAACAATTCCTACCCGTTTTGTCTCTAGTTACTCAATATTACATGTATTCGATCACTTTACCTATCCAGAAATTAAATACAAAAACCTAGAAATAAGTTTTAGTATTGCCCCATATTCTGTATTGACACAAGTATTCGTTCATTTCCTGACATGATCCCTGCTACCCTAGAAATGAAAACAAAACCTAAAAACGAGTTCTAGAAGCGTTACTCACTTAGGCATCAGAGTTTCTTACGCTGCTGCTTGAAGGCGGGACTATTATAAAAGGGGAATGTAAAGACAATTGAATGATTGCAGGTGAAGGAATGAGTAAAAAACGTGATTCAGCGGACTTGAACGTGAATTTATTGCTAGATGCAGTGAACCCAGTATCAGTAAAACTGCATCGCTTTTATAGTGATCAAGGGCAGTTGCTGTACATGTTTACAAAGACTGGGCTACAAAAAAAAAAAAAAAAAAAAAAAAACGAGGTCTCAATGTAATGGGTGTACCGGCTGATACATGTTCGAGCTGAAAGGGAAGGTCCAGTTCAACAGCAAGGTACGTTCAATGGGTGTTGGACCAACAGGCAGACCCTGATTTTCCATTAGGCCCAGAAGGCCTGGGCCTAGGGGCCCCAGAATGTTGTCCCCACCCAAAAAAAAAATTATTTTAAAAGAAAAAATTCCCAATTCAAATTATTTTTATTTTACTTTTTTTAATAGCAATTTTTTTATAATATTCTTTCAAATTTTATTGATAGGTTCATCATATGTATAGTTATATGTATATAGTTCATCATATGTATGGTATAGTGTATATAAGGGATTAATAAGCTTTTCTGGTTGCATTGTATTGGTGTTTTAATGAAGTTAATATGTATTGCTTTTTGTTATTTGATAATGTTCTATGCTTCTACGCTCCAAATAGCCAATTCTTGGTAAAATGGTACTTTCACAATGATTCATGATTTTTTTTTGTGTGTCAATTTTGGAAATTTTACGCCCACATCAGTGTTAGGGGGGGGGGCCATCCCGAGTTATGCCTATAGTCAAGAATTTTCTAAATCGGGCCCTGCAAACAGGTACCAACACTGATGACCGCTCAATGGTGTTTCTTTCCCATACATTACTTGGTAAGACGAAGGACTACGAAAGCATTCGCTATCTGCGGCTAACAAGATCAAACGTTTCCAGTTCTCCCAGCTTCACAGGAACTGGACAGCAAAGGTTTTTGGTTTCACAAACCCGTCGGACGGGTTTGTAACCAGTTGCGCCGTGTGCGTGGCTCCATTCAATTACATAGGTTACGACTCATCACGGACTGGTTTGTGATTCGAGTCAGTTATCAGTTTCTTTTGAGTTGCTCCGTGTGCAGACGGCCTTAGCCTTGGTTTGGAGCGATACGGTCATATTTTTGCTACACGAGAGCAAATTAGACCGGGACCTACAGCTTAAAACCGAGTCCGAACGGCTACAAACATCCATGCCAAGAGTGGGACTCGAACCCACAGACTCTGGTTGCGAATGCCAGCGCTCTAGTCATTCGACCATCGTCCGGCAGGATCGCAAAGGAATTGAAAAGGGAAGTGGGGTCCTATGAATCACATTACAACTACAGCAAAAGCAAAAAAATGTTTTTCCAATTACTATTGTAAAAGACATATCAGATTCTATCGTCAAAGAGCTTATATGCCATCACTTACCTTTTGCCGATACTGCACATTCTTCATAAAAAAAATTAGAAATAATGATATAATATTATATAAAAATTTCATTGAAATATTTAAGTTAAGGTTGTGGGATGGGCAATGAACGACTCTTATTTTGTTGCATAATATTTTTATTTCTTGGAATTCGTTGAAATTCATGTTCTTGAGCTTGCTGTTAACTCTTCATGGCGGCTGTGGTGGCAAAGTGCCTGACAGGGTTTGCTCCTTGTCTGGTGGCTCGTCAATTTGGGTCCAGCTTAGCTAAAGGAAAATAGAGAAAAATAATTTAATATAACTTTAACAAAATTTATCAATGTAATTACAATAACTTCATATATTGTTCTGGGCTCTGGCTTACTGCCCATTTAGGGTGTTCTTTATATGTTTGAATATCAAATAAAAACTTCGTAGCTTGCAATTTGAAGTTTTGATAGTATGGGAATCATAATATGCGTATAGAAATATAATTATAATATGTTGGAAAACTTGCGACTATATCTAAAACTGAGTTGTTTTCAAAAAAAAAAAAAATAATTCAAATTGTATTTGTTTTGAATATGCATGCAAATTGTACTTATTCGGTTAACTGAACGTATTTCTTTAATAGCAATTGATTGTGGTATCATATTTTGTAGTTACTTGCTCATCAGTAGTGCTGTAACCTAACATACACTCATGGACAAAAAAATTAGCGCACCAAGAAGGAGTCGTCAAAATAAAACGAAATTTTACATACGTAATGACTACTTTGATTTAAGTAAATGATAAGAAAATCAAAGAAAAAGGATAATTTATTTCAGAGAAAAAGGCAAAAGAACGGAGGAGTTAATACTCCGTTGGACCCCCTCTAGCGCGAATGCACGATGCGATACGATCGGGCATTGAGTCATACAATTTCTGTATGATGTCTTGAGACATTTCGTTCCATATTTGCTGTAACTTTGCCTCTAGTTCGTTCAAACTCGCGGGATGCCCAACTCGTCGTCCCAAATGATCCCAGATATGCTCGATTGGACACAAATCTGGGGATCGGGCAGGCCAAGGAAGGGTAGTAACAGTGCGGAGACAGTCTTGTGACACCCTTGCCGTATGAGGCCGAGCATTGTCTTGTTGAAAAATGGCTCCTGGGAGCCGTTGCATGAGTGGCAAGACATGTGGTTGCAGGATTTCATGAACATACCGCTGGGCTGTCATGGTGCCACGGAACAATACTAGGGGTGACCGTCTATTGTAGGCAATGGCACCCCATACCATCACACCAGCTGTGGGAGCGATGTGTCGCTGTACAGCAAAGGCAGGATTGAAGCGTTCACCACGGGCTCTCCACACACGAACACGATTGTCATCACTGCCGAGATTGAATCTGGATTCGTCGCTAAAGACGACCTGGTTCCATTCCGCTGCAGTCCAGTTTCCTCGTGTGCGGCAAAACTCCAAACGGAGGCGTCGATGGGAGGGCGTCAAGGGCAGCACACGTAATGGGCGCCGCGATACCAACTGTCCTTCAGCCAGGCGCCTTCGTATGGTTCGAGAAGACACAGAGGCCCCTAGTGAAGGTGCTACCTGTGCCTGGATGGCGGCCGAAGAAGCAGTTGGCTGTACGCGTGCATTTCTTACGATTTGGCGGTCTTCTCGACGACTGGTCTGTCGAGGGCGTCCTGAGCCTGGTCTTCGTGTACATGACATCTCTCGGGTCCACTGGTCCCAACACCTCCTCACAACACAATCAGAGCGTCCTAATTGACGAGCTACTCGCCTAGCTGACCACCTAGCTTCCATCATCCCGACGATTCTCCCCCACTCAAACTGCGACAACTGCTTATATTGTCTTCGATCACGGCGTAATGGTATGTCTATCTCAGCTCTTCCTTTGTAAATGATTCAGCACACTCAAACAAGCTTTGGTTACCTGTTTTATACGCCACAGAGTACGATGTTCAACGCCCTCTACCGGCTATATGTAATGCGCAATCACGCTGCATTTCTAATCATTTTCATATCTCCCCGACATGTACCTTCATTGCAAGTTTCGTTACGATCCCGCAATTATTTCTTGGTGCGCTAATTTTTTTGTCCATGAGTGTACTTATGTTTAGTAGAGTGAACCCTGTTGGAGTAGCTCTGTGATGAAAGTTACAAGTTAACTAGTTGATACCCGTCAAAACATGACGGCTAGATAGTATATAAATGTATACTAATACACAAATTATACTCAACGCATCATTGCCAAATGTTGAAAATCGTAATGCGCAAAAACAAATGAATGTGTTTAAGAGGACTTAGTGAGTATCTAAAGCCACATTTAAAAATGTCACTGAGCATGCGCAGAAAGCAATTTTTTTATTGTAAATTATCGCTAATTAAACACCGCGACATAAACAATTTCCGTGAGTTTTAATCTTATATTTCACAAACAATTATCATAAAAAAAAGAATGGCAGAGAGAGATCTAGATAGACTCTTCGGAACAAACGTGTTTATCATTAAAACGTGTCACTGAGCATGTGCAGAAATCAATTTTTAATTGTCAATTATCGCTAGTTAATAGAAATTGCGGTTACAAATAACCAAATTTGACAAATCTACAGATTACAATTTTTCGTTTAAGACCAATATGAAGTAAATTGATGCAGTAGTTCTCTCTCACGGAGTGCCCCAAAAGTCGGCTCAGCAACTTAAATATATAGACTAGTTGGTACCCGTCAAAACAAGACGGCTAGATAGTAAATAAGTGTACTAATAGACAAATTATGCTCAACACATCATTGCCAAATGTTGAAATTTATAATAATGCGCAGAAACAAATTAACGTGTTTAAGCGATCTTGTGCTTAGTGAGTATCTAAAGCAAGATTTTTAAAAATGTCACTGAGCATGCGCAGAAAGCAATTTTCTTTTAATTGTAAATTATCGCTAATTAAACAGCACGGAATAAACAATTTTCCATCAGGTTTAATCATATATTTCACAAACATAATTATAATAAAAATAAAATTTTCAGAGAGAGATTTAGAGAGACTCCTCGGAATAAACGTTTTTATCATTAAAACATGTCACTGAGCATGCGCAAAAACAGCGAGTTTCTAGAGACAGATTTAAACATGCCACTGAGCATTCGCAGAAATCCATTTTTTAACTGTAAAGTATCGCCAATTAATAGAAATTGCGGTTACAAAAAAACAAATTTGACAAATATACAGATTACAATCTTTCGTTTAAAAGCAAAATGAAGTAAATTGATGCAGTAGTTCTCTCTCACGTACTGCCCAAAAAGTCGGCTTAGCAACTTAAATATATAGATATAATAACATGAAGAAACAAGGTATATTACAGACATATAGTATAGAAGCAACTAACCGACTGAAGTATTGGAGTCCTGTGGCTTGGTGATATCGTCTCGCACTTTGGATGAAGAGGTGCGATTCCAGCGGGTGCTTCTACACACACACACCAAAAAAAAATGTTATAACATGGTATAGAAATAATATAAATTAAAATAAATGTGGTTATTTTTACTTATTTCCATTTACTATTGTATGTTTATCATGCTCTATCACCGTAGTCTGTAATCTTATAATATTTGTTTATCAACAATTGTTAATTACTATACCTGCAAATAATGTAAGCATAACATAATTATGGGCCTTTTATGCTGCTGGCTTTGTGTTTATACAACCTGTAAGGAAAATAGTAAATTTAAGATGTTGGGTTGCTTTGAAATATTTGAAATATCTATTAGGCAATATGTTGGTTTATTGGACATGATTTTAGTTCTAAATGGTTTTCAATGCTATTGTTTATAATTTAAATAACTCTCCCTATGGTCAATCATTTGACTGTTGAGGGTAGTTAAAGGCTCATAATTTGTACTAGTGCAATGGCTAATTAGAGTTTATGGCTACTGGATTATTGAAAATGTGCTCTTTTGAATTAAAATAATCGGCTAGGTGTAATGTAAACATGACCGTTTCGCCGGCTTTGCCTGCTTGGGTATATTGTGGTAATCTGAATCTTAAAATATGTTTTACATTTGGTACCTTACTATAGGTTTAAGTGGTAGTATAAATATTTTTAAATAGGTGCTACACATACATTGCATAGTCGAACAATAAATATTCCGCCATGTTCGTTCATTAGTTTGAACGGCAGTTTAGGAAATCGTAGTGAATCAAACTACTGTTAGCTCTTGAAGTATTTTACTATTATAAGAACAATTATGTAAAGGAACTTACCGGCTTTAGCCGGAGTTGTAATTGCTTCATTGCAGGCAGTTGCTGGACTTGGAGAAGTGATTCTTCGGACCATAGGAACATGTGATTAACTGTGTTACCTAGGCCATCGCCTTCTAACACAGATATTTCATGAGATTGACAACGGAGGGCAAAAGTTCCACCGAAATGAGAAAAGGAACGTTCGTTTTTTTTTAATATATTCGGAAGCGTGAATTGCAACACAAAGGTGAAGCAGAGAGTTTTTTGGTCAGAGCTTTGGAGGGTGAAATGAAGAGTTCTCATTGTACTTCTCGAGGATCTCCGTGATACTTCGGTTTGCCATCTGTTTGTTTTTAATCTATTTCGGTTAAGCTTCAGTATTGTCATTGCCCAATAGTATGCTGTGGTGATATGTGCTGCGCAACTGTTTGTTATTGGTCTGCAAAAAAAAAAGTGCTAGTTTTCTTTTAAATACTAAATAAGTGTTTTTATGGGTTTTTTATTTTTTTATTTTATTTATTTATTTATTTTTTTTATTTATTTTTTTTTTGGGGGGGGGTGGTATTACTTTTCCAAGTCTTGGCTTTTATTTTGTTGTAGAATTGTTAACTTCTTACTTCGGATTGGCAGTGCTTGGTTTCTTACGCCGTAGTATCGGCATTGAACGGTTTGCTCTTGGCTGACCTTGACACGTGTGACTACACTACGCTGTCGTGCTGGGCTCTTTCCTCTGGGTAGATGTGGTTGCTCGTCCTTGGCACGTGCCTTTCCCCAATTGAAGTGGGAGGACTAAGTTATTGTCGGCGGAGCACCTACGTGGTTGGGGCTGATGCTGAATTAAGTTATTAAAGAATTAAATAATTAAGTTATAAATATATCATAGGGTGTATGCACTTTCTTATTTTCCACAGCCTCTCCAACTACGTAGAGCCATGCCTGTTTGAGCAGGCCCTGATTTTCCATTAGGCCCGGGCCTAGGGGCCCCCGAATGTTGGGCCCCCCCCCCCAAAAAAAAAAAATTATCTTAAAAGAAAAAATTCCCAATTCAATTATTTTTTATTTTACCATTTTTAATAGAAATATATCCTTTCAAATTTGATTGATTGGTTCATCATATGTATAGTTATATGTAAAGTTCATCATATAAGGCGGTGAAAGGCAAAGTGGTGTAAGTCACATTTTCAACTTTTTGTATTTGAGGGCAAAAATATAATCTCCATGTTCAATTTATAATGATATTGCAAATAATTATTATTTGAAATATTATAATAATTATTATGAATTATAATTTGTTTAATTTATTGAGGAGTTTTTTGTAGTTTTTGCAGTAAAACGCTTTTACACCACTTTATTTATTGACTTACACCACTTTGCCTTTCACCGCCTCATATGTATGTTATAGTGTATATGAGGGACTAGCTGAAAACCCGCGCTTCGCCACGGAGTACATTCAAATTAAATACAACGGTCAACGTATGCAATTTATGCCAAAAAATAAATATATATATTTATAATAAATGCGATGATCAATTGCTGGGTTGTTTTCGGCTCTCTTCGCCGTTTAATGACTTTAGGCAATTTATTTTAAACGAATTTATCATGATTACTATTAAGTCTTCTTATCCGCAATAGATTTACCCAGGTTTTCCCAGCACGCAAAGTTACTACTCAGTAGGAAAAAGACACAACTAATAATTTAAATGACGAGAGAGAATTAAGGTTAAATAATTTGAAATTTATTTGCATATAAGCTTTCACTAAAATTTACACAAACATATTTGATATACTTTATAGATATACATTAAACAATTTTACCAACAATGAATAATAAAACACTTTGAGTCCCTATCCTCTTAAAAGGAAAATTAAATAACTATTAAGTCACTCAATGCATGTTATAAGCGGACTTACCCCATTTCAGCTGGGCTGATGCGCAGTGGTTTCCCATCTCTAAGGAAAGACCTGTACTAAGCGAAATCGTACTCTAAAAAAAACTGAGTACCAGAATATCTCTTCTCTCTGTCGCATGACTTTTTATAACCTTCTCTTTTCTATACCACATTTCTATTTTCCAATAAAATCATTTTCCCCTCCTTCTGAGTCTAATATCAGACCGCCCTTTTTCAAACCTTGATCGCCAAATGGTCTAGAATTATTTCCATTATTAAATGTATCATTCTCATTGGATTTTCTTTATTCGATTAAAGTAGCGGACCCCACGCAAATGGCGCAAAGGCGACAAAGCATGTTCCCCTTTTTCTACCCTAAAAGATTTTGCTACAATACTCCTTTGAAAACTTCCGCCCTTCCTAACGCAACTTTCGACTTCACAATGACCCTTTCTTCCCCAAACACTCTTTCACTTTAACCGCACAATTCCTGATCCTTTAATACATATTTTTTCTGACTCCGTCTTTCCATAGCTATATATTTTATTACCCTTTTCTTCATTGTAAAATTGTTATTCTCTCTTTCGTTTCTATACTTATTCTTATTAAACTGCCCTTGTACGATTTTAGGCTATACATGAATTCACCTTCCTAAAATATTACTTGCTAAAATTCTTAACATTCATACAAACTCTTAGGTGTGCTTTTATACCTTCTTACACAAACCTTGTATTTTGCCTATACGAACCCCACCTGCATTTTATCTGAAGGCAAGGTGTACCCCACCTGCATTTTATTTGAAAGCAAGTTTTAGGAGTAAACAGCCTCAAAATTCCAAACGAATATCACTTTAGTTTGGTAGACTGAAAGGTCTAGCAATGCACACAAAATCCCAGAAAAAGAAAAAAAATAAATAAAAAAAAGAAAAAAAATTCTAAGTTCCTATTTTTCGATCGAGTGACTGAATGGATGGGGACCCAAATATTAATAATAAACATAAACAAATAAATATAACACACAAAATACCAAGTTATAGAGATATAGATAAAATAGAAAAACATTTTCCCAGTTGCGAGGGAAAAGAAGTTTAAATATAAATGAGCACTAACATGAGAGAATATGCAGGAAGAGTATAGTACACAAGATTCGAAACATAAGTGAATACTTAAAAGCAATAATCATTTGTGTACAACGAATAATCATAATAGTAATAAAAAAAATATTGAACTTATAAAATAAATTAAAGAAAACATAAGAATAATGTACACATTGCGCAATGATAAGACATTTTAAAGCAAAGAAAAAAAAATTAGCTAAAATAATGATATAAGGATTAAAAAAAATACATAATGCACAATAAAGCAAAGGAGGAAAAAAAAATTAGATAAGATACTGATCTAAAGTAATAAAATATCTAAATAAAGCACCCTGAAAAGGAAGTACATTTATCGAGATCGACAACAACAAGTGATAATTGTTGAAAAGACTGTAATAAGGATACACAATAAAAATAAAGATGATCCGACAATTTTCAAAAACAACAACGAAGTATTTAATGCTGGTATTGGGAACCAGTCGAACATTGAACTACTCGTCGAAGAGCTAGAAGAACTAGTGTAATTTAAGTTCAATTGTTGAAGTTCAATTGACGGCTCTTGAAAACATACATTCACCTGCTGACATTGAATTAATGTTTCGGATCGCAGGCACAGTTTGTCTTTCAAACACTGTTGAGAGCTTAACAGTTTGATTGTATAGTACATTGGCTCAATCTGTAGACGGATGGCACGGGTGTACACCGAGAGTCCCTGGAAATGTACAGTCACCACACCCGGCTCACAGGTACTATGCGCCTTAAATTTTATACGGGCAAACAGAGCGCAATTGTAACACCCAGTAGCTTCAATCTCAGAGGTGTCAAATTTAGGACAGACTGTAGACTGCTGTACAGCAATTTTGAAGTTGGTGAATACCAGCTGTACTCTAACAGCTGATGTGGCGAGCATAGTGGAGGTTAATTTATTGTCCTGGATCTGGAGGAGATGCATGTCTTTTTGCAATGGGAGTGCAAACTCCTGTGTTTTTCGTAAATTTTCCAAGGCGTCTGTCGCCAAGGAACAGCGTAGCGTATCCTCAAAAAAATCGCAGGATGATATATTTTCATCGAAAATGAAGTTTTTAGTGAAGGAGGTGTTCGCTTGGACGGCTCCAATCTCGCTTGCTTTCGGGTGATTTCGAATACTTGTTGGGGCTAAGTAAGCCTCGGAAGGACGGCCGACACGTTGTATCAATGAGTCACTGAAGTGTAGTTGAGGCTGGTCATACGCTCCCAAAATGGAAATCTTGATACCTGTTTTGGTGTATGCTACATCAGAAAGAGAGATGTGCGACACCGTATTATTCTCGATATGCGTGACTGCAATGTTGTATTGGCAATCATGACCAGTAATTTTGCTGACCTGATAAGAGTGCAATAGATCAGGCTCGAACCACGTGCGGTAAAAGTTGCACGCGGCACGCGTCAAAATTGTGCATCCGACACCTAAACCACCTGCGACACACGAGGAAACACCGGGAAATTCCCTGCTCTCTGGTGTCTCCGCTTCAAAGTTGAGTCCCTGTTTACCCACGGACTTCTTAACACAATGTACTCCTTGGCCGCAATATTTATTAAAAATACAAGATGTCTGTGATATATGCTTAGTTGTGACGGGAAATGTGAAATATTGACGCTCCGTGTGAAAAAAACACTTTACAGCGTCCAATTTAAGCTTCAGTGTGAATAGGTGCTGGTCGGCAGAGTTAGTGAACCATAAGCAAACTTCCGATGATACAGCTGGTAAGGAGAATTCGGCGGTTGTATATACATTGCAAACTTTCGTGCTGTCCGAAAGCGTATTACAAGTTCGTAAATCGGATTTTACAATGGCGTGTGAACTGCAATCCGCATCCACTAATCCTATGAGAAACACTAAAGTCAGCAAAACAATTTGTTGCGTTAACATGTTGGGTCGTTGTGCGGCTTGGAATTCCAAAAAATGATAAGTTCCAACACTTATCCGTTGAATTGTAGTGCCCAGGAATGCACCACAAAGTAAGCTACAACGAGCTATAATTCGAAAAAATTTGTAAATATGGTATGCCAGGAATATTAGGCCTTGTAATAAAATTAACGTACTCTTGATTAAGACCTTTAAACTCCATAACACAAAAACTAGTAATAAGATCATAGTAGAATAAAATATATATTGTAGTGTACGTGGTAAACACTGGATGCGTGTGAAAACTTGAGGGCACCAAAAACATTGTCGTAATTGACAAATAGTTTTGCCCGACACATGAATTATTCCTGTGACCGTTCGGCCACCCGGATGTAAATAAATAATCGAAATGGATGTTTTGTATGCTAACATCTCGAAAGGTAATGTTATAAACAAGTCTTTGGGAACAGTAATTATATGTTCAAAATCAGCATTTCGTAAAATGACTTTACCCTGTGCCGGGAGTCGAAGAATTGGATCTTCAAACGCAATAGTGATATTATGCGAACTGAATTTTGCCTGTTCTGCCTCCAAGAGATGCCGGTGAAGGCTGGAATGGCTTTGAAGTGTACGTACCTTCATATCATAGAAACACATGTCCAACGTGATTCTAGGTGGGTTGATAAGAGTCAATTCTGGAGAAATGTATAACAGTTCCGAAGCTTGATGTGTAAAGGTGCATACGCATTTAGCTGTATTCACGCACTGGTGCAAAGTGCAAAATTCAGGTGATCCCCCACAGGAATGGTTTATCATACATTCACAATTCTTCCCGTTTTTATCTTTGCACTGGTATGATGAACTGGAAGTCAAAGAAGAGTTTGTGTCTCGTAAAATGAACTGGCGAGGTTCTAACAGATCAAAATCTGTGGAAAGGATGTAAGTGCGGGGTCCTTTTATACAGTTCTCGCATGTCCGAAGAGAACACGCATTTGGGTGTAAAATTATTTTCTCCCGCAGATGGCGGGGCAATTTTTCGCACTTGTAGGCCTCGCCTGTAAAGGTACAATACTGACCATGCGAGCTGCTAGCTGCATGAATCAAACATAGAAGAATTGCTGAAAATGAAGGAAAAGCCCATCTTACAACTTACGTTGAGTGACAATATATTATAAAAATAAATTTTCCTAATTAGAAATATAATAATTAGAAATATATATGTATAAATTTATAATAATGTGAACAAATGCTAAATGAGAGAATTAGTGTTTGTAAGCCTTTAAATTTAGCCATGAGTCTCTTATAATTGAAATTGTAAATTTCCGCGTATATTTATTAAGAATTGGAGAAAAAAAAATTGCTAAATTAAATAAATGAATATCTATTATGGCATACCTTGTTTAGATAACAACAACCAAAATAGCTATTAATATTGTAACACCATTATCATAATTAGCATTATTTATAGTATTTCTATTATTATTATACACATTGCTGTAGAATGCTTGTTTATGCATTTCTGCACAGAGTTAAGGGGAAAAGAAAATTTATTTATAATAAAAAAAAAGAGGAGGATGTAAGCTATATTTCTGTACTAACAACCATGACGGGTGATCAGTCCATCAAAACAACATACATTAAAAGTTACATCCCTACTTTAAATTTATATAGTTCTTGATGTATGTAGAGGTTTAAAGCTGAACCACTATGTAAACTAAATGTATAAAACATGAAATCAGGAACAACATGACATGATGTAAATAGATGCAGGAAAAGAGAGAGGGAGAGAGAGGAAAAATATTTATCTGTTTTAGTTCCCTTATTCCATTTGACCATTGACCTTTTATTCGAAGTAACGCTAGATAACTACCAATAAATCCCTAATTAACAATACACAAAGTAACTACAGAAGAAATGAATTAATAACGACTTGAAACCAAAGAATAATAATAAACATATATAAAATTGGAAAGGAAAAAAAAAATATGTAAAAACAAAATTAAAATTAACGCGAAGAGGTGCGTTCGCAGCTCCGTTCATAAGAATTAATTTCTGAATATCGCGGTTTTCGCGTGGGAAATTCCAAAAAAAAAATTCTCCATTGTTCACTGTTCTCCGTTGTCTGTCCGCAACGATCAAATATCGTCTTATAAATTTACGAACCAGAGAGTTAAATGTAAGTGAAGTGATTTTGAATTTCATCTGTTCCCCTCTTATAGGAGACAATTGTTAGAATATCGAAAATCAGTCATTATTCGTCAGTAATATTCATAATTATCGCCATTCCCCATTACCGGGATTTAATTATGACGAGTTTCTGTACAAGCATTGAAAGAATACTATAGAATACAATACACAAAAAAAATATAATCACAGGAAATTCCCTGCGTACTTCAAAAGTCCCTGTTATCAATTTTCCTAACATAAGTATGCGCAACATAAAATAAAAAAAATAAATATCAATATCCTATAATTATATCCTAATCGCAAACGCAAAACCCTAAAATCTCAAATAGAAATTTTACATCAAACACAAAGAAAAGAGAGAAAAAAAAAATTCTATATACATATGCAAAACCCGTTTGAGATATTTGTAAAACAAATGTAGGTTATGATAAAACCTAATAAAAAATAATAATAATCATAGATGTATATAATCAATAAAAAAAAATTCCAAGTAAAGATATAAATGTGATGATACGAGTATAAATGTGTGTAAAATCAAAATGACCTAACAATTTGTTCTAAGAATCCAAAGCTTCCGCAATTCTATTCAAGAAACTAACCCCAGGGGGAGTATTCGACCCTCCTTGTGGGTCAGTGACACGTAATGTCCAGTCAAAGATTCGATCCGCTAGGTTTTGTTGTGTTCGCGGTCTCAAATTATATGAGTGAATGGGCGGTTGTGTGGTGTGTGTATGTTCTTCCACAATAGGTGATGAGGATTGGGGAAAAGTATAAATTTCCGTGGAGTCAGACTTCGGACTCTCTCCCCTGTTTGACTGAACGGTCGTTTGTGAATCTGAGCCCATACTATTATGTACAAGTTGCAATAGCTCCGAAGGAGATATATCATCAAATTTTGCCTGTGGTCTTTGTAAAAGATTTTGACTGTCTGAATGGACATTGTCTGATTTTTGATTTTGTTCCGTCACTATACTCTGCAAATAATCTAACTCTTTTCTACGTTCCGTAAAAGGAATTAACCGTTGCGCGTGAACTCGCACTGGTTTTGCTTTGGGGTTTGTTGCATCAATAATTGTGAAATTAACCTTATTATGTCTTTTTATAATTCTCATAGGCCCGGAATAATTTCTTTGTTTAGGGAGCTTTAAATTGCGATCAGAGTATGTGGTATAAATATACACTAGTTGCCCTTCGTAAAATTCTCTACTTTTAGCAAATTTCGCCTGATACTTTTCCTGTGTTTCAGCTGCCTTAATTAAGTTATCTCTAACTTTTTCAAATGTATGCTGAATTTGCGATGTTTTCTTTTGTACATAATCTGCATAAGAAATATGTTCAACTGGTCGTTTATCATTTAAAATATCGTTTGGCAATGTAGGATCAAAAGACAAGTGTAAGAATGCAGGCTTATCGTTAACAGCCGAATGCATACTAGAATTATACAACAACTGATAGTAATTAAGATATTCATCCCATTGGGCTGTTTCGTGTGCGAATATAGAGAGAGACTTCTTTATATTCAAATTGATCCTTTCAGACTGTCCGTTTGACCTTGGATTTAAAGGTGTCGTCTGAAGTTTAATCACTCCAAGTTTGGAACATAAATGTTGAAATATGTCGCTAATAAAGGCACCTCCTTTGTCTGATAACAAATATTCAGGGAAACCAAAAATGCACGCAAAATCCAAAAATTTCTCCGCAGCAGTTATTGCAGACTGATCCGGAACAGCATATAATTTAACAAACTTAGTAAAGTGATCTATGAAAGTTAATATATAACAATTTCCCTGATTTGTTTGGGAAAGTTTTCCTATAAAATCGCAGGAAACGAACTCCATAGGCCTGCTTGGTATGTGATTTCTTTGCAATGGGACAGGAGGAAGTTTATTAGGGGATTTATAAGAAATGCAATATTTACAAGAGTCTACATAATGTTTCGTGTCCGAATACAAATTGTCCCAATAATACTTTTCCCTAATTGCATCATAAGTTTTAAGATGACCAAAGTGAGGTAAATGTTTGGCTGCTAAAATATGCGGTTTGTATTTGTCGGGTATTACTATTTGTAAAATTTTCTTAGATTTCCCAAAACGTGGTATATAACCCGTATGCATCAATAAACCATCGACCATGGTATACTTAGAACCCTGTAATTGTTCAGTTTGTTGTTTTATGAGTTTACTAATAAGTGGAGATAATTTATGATCAATTTGTTGTTCTTTCTTAATATCTGAAATTGAAGGTAAATCAATTTGCACACTATTGACGTAAAAATCTCTGGAAAGGATATCTGCAACTATATTGTCAGCAGATTTGATTAATTCAAATTTATAGTTATAATCGCTAAGAAATGTAAACCATCTAGTAACTCGATTACATGGAGATTCTAATTTAGAAATTTCGGTTAATCCCGAGTTATCGCAACGGATAACAAAAGAGCGACCATAAAGGTAATATTTGAAACTCTTAACTGATTCAACTATTGCCATTAATTCTTTTTCCATAATGGGATATTTAATTTGTGTTTTATTAAGTTTCTTTGAAAAGTAAGCTATTGGATGGATTATATCAAATTCATCGCGCTGACCTAACATTGCTCCAAGCGCAGAATCAGAACTATCAGTACTTAAAATGAACTGTTTATCATAATCAGGATGAATTAAAATAGGTGGTTCAGAAAGTTTAGATTTTAAAGTATCAAAAGCTTTTTGAGCTTCAGGTGTCCATTTAAACCTTGTTCCTTTCCGTGTCAAATTTGTTAAAGGGGCTGAAATAGCAGAAAATTGAGGAATAAAACGTCTATAATATCCCACTAAACCTACAAATCGACGAACCTTTCTGACAGTATTTGGTACAGGAAAATCAGATATTTTGTGAATATTTGTATTCATAGGGCGGATACCGGTAGAATCTAATGTGTGTCCCAAAAACTCAATTTCCGGCAATAAAAAAGAACATTTTTCTGGATTAAGTGTTAATCCGAATTCTCGAAAACGCTCAAAGAGTTTCCTTAATTTGTTTAACATTTGCTCAATATCTTGGGAGCCCAAACAAAAATCATCAATGAAATTAGAAATTTTAGAATCAGAAATCGGTGCTAAAAGTTGATCAGCCAATTTGGAAAAAGTTTCGGGGCTGGAGGCCAAGCCCTGTGGCATAGCGGTGAAACGGTATGATCCGAATGGAGAGCTAAATGTGGTCATATCTCTGTCTTGCACTTTTAAGGGAATTTGCCAAAATGAAGAAGAAAGGTCTAATGAACTAAAGTATTTTGAACCGCGTAAATTTTCTAATAAATGATTAACTAAAGGTAAATTGTACCTTGGATATTTTAAATGTTTATTTAAATTTCGGTAGTCAACTACTAATCGCCATTTCTGTTGAGATGGATCACCGGAAGGATTCCTTTTCTTTACTAACAAAAGTGGGAAACTAATATGACTATCCGATTTCTCAATTAAGTTAGCTGCCTGTAATTCATCCAGCTGGGTTTTTAATTCATGCTGTAATGCATGTGGAACATTGTAAGGGCGAGTTGATGGGAGCTGATTCGTATCAACCTGTAAATTAGGAGTTAATACATGGGTTCGCCCGAGAGTAAAAAGTCGTTTACTAAAAATGTCGGCAAATTCAAAAAGTAAATTGATTAATTTTTCCCGAGTTATAGAATCTAAATGATCTAATTTGAAATCCGATTCATTGAGTTCACTGCGCCTAAGTTCCTT
The DNA here is from genome assembly GCA_907164885.2 of Dolomedes plantarius. NCBI lineage: Eukaryota > Metazoa > Arthropoda > Arachnida > Araneae > Dolomedidae > Dolomedes > Dolomedes plantarius. The sequence goes on from OU015490.1 coordinate 251,610,187, forward strand.
TATGGTGTCGTTATCACGTATATCAATTCCTTTTGAAATGGTACCCATCCGAGTATGTTTATTAAACTGAATCCGTTTTGACGTTAAATTTGAAATCACTACAGATATTTGCTTTCGATTATTTATACTGCAAAGCGATTCCTGAATTTCACATGCATCATTTTTTAAACAAGGAACAAAGAGGATTGTTTCTCCATCCTTGGCTGCAATATCTACACTCAAAGGAATAATTCTGGACTCATGAGGCATTAGTTCAAATTTTGAGTGCAACCGAGCATAATCAATTGAGACATTGTTAAGAGCAGTAGAATTAGAATCCCGTAATTTTACAACAGAATTACCCGATTTCATAGTATCGGATTGTAAGCAAATACTATAATTATGAGTTTTTAGAAAATCAAAACCGAGTATCGCGTTGTAATTAGGGGACAAAGTATTTCCAACAATATAAAACGTGTGGCGAAGTTTTTTCGTTCCTAACGTAATAGGAACAATACAAGTACCTAAAATATTAAGATTATCGCCAGAAATGGATTTTACCATAACATCAGTTTTAATTTGTTTGACATTTTTATCGGTTTTGATTTGATTAAACGCGTTTATTCCTAGCAAAGATACCGAAGCTCCCGTATCCACCAATGAAATAATTAAGTGACCAGCGACTTTCAAAGCCACTACAGGTAAACAAAACTCTTTAGTTTCCGACTCTATAAATTGAGTATTTACTCTATGCGTCGTAATGTGCGAGCTTTGAAACTGCTTAATGCGGTTTACACGTCTATTATAAAGAGAAGGGGGTGCATAATGGCCCGCGGGATGTGAAATGACCCCCTCAATTAGTTTAAATTCTGTGTACTTCTATAGGGAAATGAAGGGTGGGTAGGGTACATTCTTCTGTCGGTCGTAAATCGATTGTTGGCGTGGTTTCTGTTGTGGGATGTCGTAAAAGTTCCCCGGGTCGTTTGTTGAGGCGTTGCAAATAAGCAGAAGGAGGAGTCGTGATTATTGCGACCGCAAATTTGACACTGGGTCCTGAAGTTGTTAGACCTGTTATTGTTATAAACCCGCGAATTCTGAAAGCGCGGTGAGAAAGTTTGGGGTCTCGAAAGAGCGTTGCGGTTCGAAAAATAATTTGGAGGGTGTGGAGTGGCAGCTCTGAATCTATTCTGCATTCTAAAATTATTATGGCGCGGCTCAATTTTTAGATTTTCGATCTGCTTGGTTAATGCAGCGACAGTTTCGTGCGTTTTCTGCGCGTGACATTCAATGACTTTCAATAAGTCGGCATTTGAATGATTAAGACTATTAACCTCGCTAGAAATATTCTGAGAATCAGTAAGTGTAGATTCATTAGTTTGTAATAATTCAACATAATTTAAAGCCTCTTGGAAGGATTGTGGATCCTTCATTAATGCCGGTTTTTTAAACTCAGGCAAAAGACCATCAATGAATTTGGATAATTTCGTTTGTTCAACCAACCGCTGAATTTCAGGGTTTGTAGAGTCTAATGTTCCAAAAAATTGTTGCGTTGCATTTGAAACTCGAGTTGCAAAAACTTTTGCCTGTTCTTTAGGCATCATGCGGCAATTAGCGAATTGATGCTGTCGGGTGGCAAGACTAGTTTTCTTTTCGAAATAGGCCAAAAATTTTGTTTTGAATGATTGATAGTTTTTCTCTTGTGATAAATCGGGAGAGTTAATAATATGTGATAAAGCATCTCCCCGAATGCGTGATTTTAGAATGAAAAGTTTTTCTTCATCATTACAATTAGCAAGTGATGTAACGTGGTCGACATTATCGAGGAAAAATTTGGGAGTAACCGCGGATACGTTATCGAATTGGGGAATAATCGTTTGAAAGCCCGCTAATTTAGTAAATAAACTACACGAAGTATTAGACATTGTATTTTCCGTTTCAGGCATGATAAAATAATAAGATGAAATTATACTACCGGACAGAAATGTGTATATAATAATAAGATACTGATATACGATACATAAATAATTTAAAAGAAATATTATAACGGAAATTTTATATCAATATACAACATGAAACACATTATGCCACCAAAGATATTCATACTCTTAAAAAAAAAATTTTTAAGATTCTTGTTTTAATCAAGACACAATGTATACAATTGATGTAAAATATATATCTATCTATATATATATATTTATAAAAAAATCGTAAAGGATATGCATTTTTTTTTTATAATATCCAATCGTCTGCTGCATTAGAAAGAGAAAAAAATATTTGTTTTGTCTATTTAGTTGTTACGCACGTGACGATAAATTTATTGAAAGTACCAGAAAAAGAAATCACGTGATCGGCATTTAATAAATTAAATTCTAAAAATTAATCTCTAAAAATTCACCAAAAATCAGAAAATGGAGGTAAAAATTCGAAAAAAATTTCATTTTAAAGCAATTTTTATGATCTTTCTCGTGATATAAATTTTATAACCCTCAATGTATTATTTTAAATGCAAACGTAAAAAAAAGTTTAAAAAACAGCTTAAAAATTTAATTTAAAAAAATCTAAGAAGAATTTTTTGAAAAATCTTTCTTAGTTCACCCCTACACTATTAGAAGAATCGCCATGCAAAATTTCAGCTCTTTAGGTCCAGCGGTTTGGTCTGTGCGTTGTATGTTAGTCAGTGAATGAGTCAGTTACGGAACTGTTTTATATATATAGATTAATAAGTTTTTCTGGTTGCATCGTATTGATGTTCTAACGATGAAGTTAATATTTTTATTTTTATTTTTATTTTTTTTTACCCATGGCTTTATTTGGAAAATTAATCCATATTTACAGGCAACACAAATAGCAAAGAAAGATAATATGTTGTATTACTTTTTGTTATTTGCTAATGTTCTAGGCTTCTAGGAAATTTTATGCCCACATCAGTGTTAGGGGGCTCCCATTCCAAGTTGTGCCTATAGTCAAGAATTTTCTAAATCGGACCCTGTGTTTGAGAGGCTAATTTGGAAATATTTTTGGTGCTTAGGCTTTTATTATTTATTAACTTAGTTGGCTGTTGAGGTTGAGGGTATCAAAGGTTTGGCTCAGTGTGTTCGTCTTTGCCCAGTGAGCGGAAGTTCCTGGGTTCGGGCCTTGTTGTTGGTCGTTGTTGTGAAATAGTAATTTGTATTTGCCGCAGTACCAAATTTAGAATATATGATTGTATTGCATTCGGTTAATATGTTAATTCTAAAATGCTTTGTATTCAGGCAATTTGAAATGCTTATGACATAGTATGTGCGTAAGCACAGCCTATTTGATCTTTGAATTAAAATTATGGATTTGTTCATTATTAAACTCATGTTCAATTTAATTTACATTTATGGCTTACTGTATTTATGTTCGTCAACCTGCTTAGTTAAGGTAAAATTGTAATCAATCATGTCCGTGTGGTTCTTTATTGTGTTTTATTACGATTTACTTGTCCCATCATCTCTGTATTGTTCACAGTTTGTTGCTTAGTTTTGGCTGTAAATTTTATTTATAACTAGCGGCCCATCCCGACTTTGTCCGGGTTGAACAAAATATTATACCAATAAATAGCCAATAAATTATAAATATATTTTACCTTAATAATAACCTAAATAATACCTTAAATTAATTTTATGTTAGTTAATAATTAAAATAAATTTTTTAAAAGAAAAAGGCGTGCGGGAGAACGGCTAGTTTCGAACCGATAGCACCACGATAAGGATCGTTGAAATCTTCGGAAAAAAAAAGCGGTAGAAGACAATAGCGGAAACAATGGAGATTGTTAGGATTAAGCCCCTAACTTTATTTCTACTGATCAGATATACATAATATATAGCCTATGTCCATCTGGAATAATGTACCTTTCAAACAGTGAAAGAATTTTTCAAATAGGTACAGTGGTTCTGAAGATTACCCTCCACGTACAAAATCGCTCTCTCTCTTTATATATAAGTACTAGCTGAAAACCCGCACTTCGCTACGGAGTACATTCAAAGTAAAAACATCGGTGAATGTATGCAATTAATGCCAATATATATATAATAAATACGACGATCAATGTATATAATTGATGTAAAATATATATATATTTATAAAAAAATCGTAAGGGATATTTTTATAGACAAAATAATGTAGAAGAAGATATTCAAATTAAATCTAATATAAAGAATACTAAAGAATATAGTACAGTTAATATAGTACAGTTTCTAGAACATTTCTTTTACTGTATTTTAATATTTTTTTGGATAATGTCCAATCGTCTGCCGCATTAGCAAGAAAAAAAAATTATTTTTTGTCTATTTAGTTTTTATGCACGTGACGATAAATTTATTTAAAGTACCAGAAAAGGAAGTCACGTGATCAGCATTTAATAAATTAAATTCTAAAAATTAATCTTTAAAAATTCACCAAAAATCAGGAAATGGAGGTAAAGATTCGAAAAAGATTTCATTTTAAAGGAATTTTTATGATCTTTCTCGTGATATAAATTTTATAACCCTCAAATTATTATTTTAAATGCAAATTTAAAAAAAGTAAAAAAAACAGCTTAAAAATTTAATTTAAAAAAATCTAAGAAGAATTTTTCAAAAATCTCTCTTAATGCACCCCTACACTATAAGAAGAATCGCCATGCAAAATTTCAGCCCTTTAGGTCCAGCGGTTTGGTCTGTGCGTTGTATGTCAGTCAGTCAGTGAATGAATGAATGAATGAGTCAGTTACGGAACTGTTTTATATATAAGTATAGATAAACTTCATAATACTGGCGTTCATTCAAAGAAAATAAATAAATAAAATCAGGAAGGACTTTGACCAAGTGGAACCTGGTATGGCTTTCGTTTGGCGGCTTACTAAATTTTTAGTTTTTGTTGGGTTGCCACTAATTGGCTTGTTTGAATGGTATTTTCTGTTGCATTGAACTGGACGGGATGCCCTTGGGGTTCTGATGTGGTACGGCAAGATTGCGGTCGCAAGGGCAGTCATCAGTGTTTTTTCTTGGCCTTATAACCAAAAGGTGTGGGAGGCGGAGATTTAGATAATCTTACAACTACAACATGCAGATAGCAGGGTGCGAATCTGAAGAAAACAGCATGAAAGCAAGGACCCTAAGTTAATTGCCTCAACACTTCAAGTTGCTGGAGGAAATCTTAGCCCGTCTGCACACGGAGCAACTCAAAAGAAACTGATAACTGACTCAAATCACAAACCAGTCCGTGATGAGTCGTAACCTATGTAATTGAATGGAGCCACGCACTGGGTTTGTAACCAGTTGCGCCGTGTGCGTGGCTCCATTCAATTACATAGGTTACGACTCATCACGGACTGGATTGTGATTTGAGTCAGTTATCAGTTTCTTTTGAGTTGCTCCGTGTGCAGACGGACATATCCTAAATGCATGTGACACTTCTACAAAATAAGCATTTTATAATTTGGTAAAGCTTTTTTTCCATTTGGCTTTTGTTAGCGTTCTGGAGACTGAGGAGGTGCGCGCAAATACACCCCCAAACATTTCTGCCGGACTCATGAGATAGGGAATCAGGAGAGAAGAATTCTGTCATACCTTGTTACCGCTGCTAATAACATCTCCTTATGTACGATTAGGCCGTCTGCACACGGAGCAACTCAAAAGAAACTGATAACTGACTCAAATCACAAACCAGTCCGTGATGAGTCGTAACCTATGTAATTGAATGGAGCCACGCACTGGGTTTGTAACCAGTTGCGCCGTGTGCGTGGCTCCATTCAATTACATAGGTTACGACTCATCACGGACTGGATTGTGATTTGAGTCAGTTATCAGTTTCTTTTGAGTTGCTCCGTGTGCAGACGGACATATCCTAAATGCATGTGACACTTCTACAAAATAAGCATTTTATAATTTGGTAAAGCTTTTTTTTCCATTTGGCTTTTGTTAGCGTTCTGGAGACTGAGGAGGTGCGCGCAAATACACCCCCAAACATTTCTGCCGGACTCATGAGATAGGGAATCAGGAGAGAAGAATTCTGTCATACCTTGTTACCGCTGCTAATAACATCTCCTTATGTACGATTAGGCCGTCTGCACACGGAGCAACTCAAAAGAAACTGATAACTGACTCTAATCACAAACCCGTCCGTGATGAGTCCGTGACAAACTGGTTACAAACCCGTCCGACGGGTTTGTAACCAGTTGCGCCGTGTGCGTGGCTCCATTCAATTACATAGGTTACGACTCATCACGGACTGGATTGTGATTTGAGTCAGTTATCAGTTTCTTTTGAGTTGCTCCGTGTGCAGACGGCCTTATGGTTTAGGGCAGGGTTTCCCAACCTTTTTATAGTACCGTACCTGTACGTTGTAAACAATTTGATGACGTACCGGTAGACCAAAAATTTTGAAACGGGGAATAAATTGCAATGGAGAACAAAATAAATTAGGATATATAAAAAATCATTTTAAATAAATCTCCTGAGTTTAATACACTTACCTTAACAGCTTCTTAACATTTATTAATAATACAATTACTATTGATTAATAACATGCAATTAATTTAAAGATGTTTGGAACACAAAACACAATTTTTAGTAGAACTCAGACACAGTTATAATTCGCAGGCGAGTGACAAACTTTTATGCGGAGGACATAGATAACACATTCAGGTGTAGACGGCATCTTTTGAGAGTAGGTAAATCCCAATAAAGTATCACAACACAAACAATGGATAAGAAATTCCAAACTAAAATATTAAAACGTATGGATTATTAGTTATTATAGTCATTTCTTTTCTTTTTTCGCAATACAGATTTTTAATAGACTTTTGTTTTAAATTGTAAAATCATTTGCGTACCGGTACTGGTACGCATACCCAAGATTGGGAAGCACTGGTTTAGGGGATGTTTGGGTCCTTTAATCCGCGTGGATCAACGTCTGAATGTACAAAGTATTTAAGTATTGTCATTGACCAAGTATATTCAGCAATGTTAAGGGTTTACCCCACTAGAGATGGATACTTCGAGCAGGAAATTCAGGGCCCGACTTAGCCTAATTGGGGCCCGGGGCAAAAACTTCTTTGAGGGCCCCCCTCTGCTTCACTACTTCAGTAATGAAGAACCGAACTTTATGGGGGTATTTAAATTTTTCACCTCATTATAGATATATAACAAGAAAATTGACTAGAACCTAAAATAGCTATAAAGTCCCCACCTCCAATGAGGAATTTGCACGTTTTTTTATTTTACATTTATGATATAGAAAATAGAAAAATATGATCGAAAGCATCTCTTTTTTTTAGTTTTAGAACTCTGAAAGTTAACATAATTTGTTTTTAAACGCGCACTATTTACTTTGTCTCAAAAACGCTACTTTTCCTACGCGGATACATGTGACGTCACAATGCACTATGGCGAATTTGTTTACTTCGGTGTTTGGATTGTGTTGCATAGTTTGAGTTTGATATCTAGTGTTTTTTCTTTATTTTTAAGATGTCAAAGTGTGTTACAGAAAATTTTAAATATTGTTTAGTACCTTGCTGCACAAGTACAACGGTAAATACACCTGGAAAGCTTTTTTTTAGTGTTCCAACAGATAATGTCAAAAGGAAATCATGGACAGTTGCAATGAAACGCGACGAAAAAAAAATCCTCATTCAATAATTTTTTAATTTAGCTATAATTGTGAGTTTTAATGTGATACAGATGATTTGCCAAATCATTGCAGCAAATATGAATTTAAAATACAAGTTTTGACATTTTCCACTTAAATAAATATTTAAATATATTTGTAAACACAACGAGTTTTGTTATGAGTTATATTCTCCAGATGGTGAATTCCACCTAACATGAAACCATTACGAAAGAAAATCATTTTAAACAAATTATTAAGTGTTATATATCATTGGAAAGCTTATGACCTCTAGAACTAGAACGTACTATTGCTTTTTCCTTATATTAAGTTTGTTTTGTAGGGGATGTAATGGGAAAATATCTATTTGTAAGTTTTTTTAGCAAGTAAAATTATCATTTTTATACCTTATTACTTACGTAAATTATCCCACTGAATTTAATTGGAGTAAATTTAATATTAATGTAAAAACTATAAAAGTAAAATAAATGCATGTTTGTGACTGTTTTGAATATAAATAGCCTAGTTAAGGGTACAGTTGCAGCATCATGTATTATATGTAACATCTGTTACAAATAGTTTTAATATTTTTTATTACAGAAAAAAATGACTGATTTTTTATGTCAAGGTTCTGATAAATTACAGGCATGTCTTGTGATGTTATTTTTAAAATTTTTGAACAAATTGACATAATAGATTCACAGATTTTTTTATCTTATGATGCTATAGTACAAATGATGTTCCATTTTATGTAGCATCCGTTACATTAAAGATTTTTTTTTCAGCTTAAATACACCAGAAATAAATTTTGAAACCTGTCAAGTTTATCTTTAGTTTTTATCAGGAATTGGTTTTATCAGGAAAAAATAATACTCTCCTATTTTGAAGCATTAATATGCATCTCATAATCTTTTTATTATTTATTTTGTGTGTGAATGTTTCGTCCGTTACAATGGAATTCACCAGATGCTGGGTTGGGGGTAGGTGATGAAATTTTAAAATAAATACAATTTGTGTGCAAAATGTGACAAAAGCGTAAAATATATTAATTATTTTGTAAGTTTATTTTTAATTAATCTTTTTACACTAGTTTTGGGTGCTAGTTTTTTACATAAAATGTATAAAGTATTGTATTAAAAAGATTTTTTTATAACTGCTGAAGTATTTCTAATTATTTATAAATTACTTAAAGCGGGGAAAGCTAACCATGGATGGTCTATTGTATCTACCCCAAACACACTATCATTAAAACTTTTAGATAAAATTAAATATAATACATAAAGGAACTCATCCAAAGATGCTGCACAATCATTGCATTGGACGGAAAGGACATTTTCTTCCTTTTCATTCAACTTGAGTTCCACACTGTAAGTCTTTTTTGTGACATTATGTTCTGGTGTCACCCTTGCATTTACTGTACAGATGTTTCCATCCCTTTTTACCTGAACATATCCTACAGCATTATCTCCATAGCCTTATCGTCCAAATCTAAGTAAAAGTAACTTTCTAAGTACTAAAGCATTAATTTAAAAATGTGTTTTTAAAACACAAAATTATGGAGTTAGAGGATTGTTTAAAATTATTTTGAGTAGTAAACATTTGTTTCTTTGCACCACTTGTAGTATGTGATTAGTCAAAAGTTTAATTATCATGCATAGTTCAGATTTATTATAATTCCTTTACCATTTAAAATACACATATTTCTATGATATGAATGCAGAACACTGAACACATTCGTAAATTTGGTAGTGTTTTTAATTTCTGTCAACTTTTTAATACACAATTAAAAATACTAAATATCCTATAACAGACACTACTTGTAATGTTGCAGAGCTAATTAATTCTACAAAATTAAACATGTACTATGAATGAATAATAATAGAAGCTGTTTATTAAACTTTTAGAGTACGATATTAATTTAATAATACGCATAAACAATGTGTAACTTTAAAGTTTGTGTAAAGTACAACGCACGTCAGCGTTCTACAATCTACATTACATAACTAGAATAAAAAATGCAAACAAATATATACATCCCTCTGAACTTTAAATCCTCGTATTTCTGCTCCCATAAAACTTGGATTATTTCCCAAAAAGGAAAACACTGCAAATGAATCCATTTTAGGCAGGTTGTCAGATTGCCCTTTTGCAAAACCGGGTAATAACGCCATGGTAAACAAAACAGAAATAAAACTAAGAATAAAGACGACGATAGAATATAATTTAAAAAAAAAGGGGGAATAAACAATAGCCACAAACTAAAATTAGAAAAATTAAACCAAATTAGAAAAAAAATATGATTTTAAATCTCGCGCTAGACAAATGTAAACATTGAAGCATGGTGCATAGTGACGTCAGAACCAATCACGTAGCGTTTTGAGGTCACATGATTTTTCAACACTTTTCGCTTATTTTAAATTTAAAATTCTTATTATTTAGATCTATATATACGTTTTAATTGATGTTTTCGAACAATTTGATAACCAATCTGTTAATAAAAAATAGAAATGAGCATTTTCCCCACATGTGCAAATTCCTCATTGTCAGACGAAATATCGTTCTGTCCATGTTATGGATTTGTCTGACAATTCTATGTCCATCATTAAAAGGGATATAGCACATCTGAAGAGCCAAATTTTGACAAAAATGCTATTTAAATTTATCCGTTATATTTCCGTGAATTTTCATTCTCAACAATTTGCAATTGATCCTGGCTTGTTATATCAACTTCAATAAATATTATTTCTTTTCTTTTTTTATCGTGAATAACAATATCAGGCCTATTAGCTGATTGTTTTGTAGATGTTGCAACTGTTGTATCGACTCTTACTTCAACGTCTATATTTGCATTAATTTCTTGTACTGAGTGATTTCTCAAACGTTTACTTCTTTTTAAACCATATTTATAGCATACTCTCAAAATAATAACAACAAATAAAGAAAAACATTCATAATTAGAAATTCAATGCAACAGAGAGAGATTATAAATAGTACGGATTTTACACTGTACTGATATTTTGTTTTAAAAAGGTTCATTAAAGAAGGAAACGTAAAATAAACTTTCTATTCGATTTGGTGACCCCCTTCTGATGTGGGGGCCCGGGGCAACTGCCCCGTATGCCCCTGCCTTAGTCAGGCTCTGATGACAATGCTCCATGTCATAAAGCTCACATTATCCACAAACGGTTTGAAGGGCCCTTGCTTACTTAGCCTCCATAATCACTATATCTCAATCCAACTGGGCATTTGCGGGATGAGACTGAAAGGGGAATCAGGCAGTTGGATCTAGAAACATCCAATTTTAGAGAACTGTGTAGTGCCATCTCTTGGTATTTGCATGGATTTATCAAACAACAAAAATTTTATTAATTTGAATATCGAGAATAAACAGAAAAGGGCTTTAAGTTTTCCTTTAGAAAGACAAAGTATCAATAATTTTTTGTAAATTATATGTTAGCATTCTATACTTTATATTCGTTTGTATTTAAAAACTATAATATCTATATACATAAAACAGTTCCGTAACTGACTCACTGACTGACATACAACGCACGGACCAAACCGCTGGACCTAAAGGGCTGAAATTTTGCATAGCGATTCTTCTTATAGTGTAGGGGTGCACTAAGAGAGATTTTTGAAAAATTCTTCTTAGATTTTTTAAAATTAAATTTTTAAGCTGTTTTAGTAACTTTTTTTAAGTTTGCATTTAAAATAATAATTTGAGGGTTATAAAATTTATATCACGAGAAAGATCATCAAAATTCCTTTAAAATGAAATCTTTTTCGAATCTTTACCTCTATTTTCTGATTTTTGGTGAATTTTTAAAGATTTATTTTTACAATTTAATTTATTAAATGCTGATCACGTGATTTCTTTTTCTGGTACTTTCAATAAATTTATCGTCACGTGCATAACAACTAAATAGATAAAAAAAAAAAATTTTCTTGCTAATGCGGCAGACGATTCGACATTATTTTGTCTATAAAAATATCCCTTATGATTTCTTTATAAATATATATTTTTTTTTCTACATCGATTGTATATATAGATCGTCGTATTTATTATAAATATATATATATAGGCATTAATTGCATACATTGACCATTGTATTTAATTTGAATGTACTCTGTAGGGAAGTGCGGGTTTTCAGCTAGTTGTTATATAAAAATCTTTAAATATAAAAAGGGATTTTTAAAACTATGTTTCAAAGTATGCTTTCTTTAAAATTTAGATACTAAGCTGAATAAACAAGAATGTATTTTACGCAACTTAATTAATAGACATTCTTTATTTCGTACTTATTAAGTTACGAGTTAATTAAGTTAAGAGTTTATTAATAATAAACTCTTTCTTGCAATAATCACATTTATACTTTAAAATAAATTTAAAGATAATGAATTCCAATGTATGTGAAGAACCAAACAATCTTCTGATATACAAAGATACTTAATGCAACTCTCTTCTCTATAAGTGAGTACTGTATTCATCAATGCTGTCGAAATTAACAAACATGGATTAAGAGTTTGAAACTTGCACCTAAAGGACGTTAAAATTTATTGAATAGTCTGATTTGCATATAGTTTTCTAAATTTGTAGTATTTGTCGGTTCTTATAATTAACGAGTGCTACATTTAATGTGTTCTGTTGCTAACGCTAGTAAGACTTACTTTTAATTAGAAACAGTCCTGAGTTTAAAATATGCCATTTACTTCCCTGATATGTTTTAAGAGTAAAGTAACATAGATAAGCTTTTATAATCTCTATACTCGTTCATAGCAGAGGTGCTGTTTTAAACAATTAACAGTCGCCTATATTCATTACATTTTAATGCATATTTTTATGAAACAGCAATGTTTAATTATTCACATGTTATTCAAATCGCTCTGATTCATATCATTTGAAAATAATATCACTCTCCTTATTCATACCTGTTTCTTTTCTTCAGCAAAAATCATATTAATATGTCTTACAAAAAATCTATAATCAAACATCAATCATATTTTTAAAGATAATATTCATTCATAAATCATTAATGTATGAAAATCATTCTTAGTAATTATAATCTATATAATACTAAATTATACATACCTACTAGAGTGGGATGCGCCCTACCGCCCACTGGAGGATCACTCCCTTTTCTATCTATTAATTTTTTGACCGTATGAAAGAAATAGTGAAATACACTCTTCTTAGACACACACAAAAAAAAAAGACGCACCGAGAAAGGGTAAGGCATATTGGACACAAATTGATATGCATAAAGGTTTCGACGGAAAATGTAAAATTTTAAAGTTTGTAGGCCAATGAATGAACATGTGACGCTGCAGCGCATCTTAACTGCGCAACTGGCGGGATATTAAAGAGGAGAAATTTCGATTCCAGGTCATAAATTCTTTGCGAATTTCATTCCGTGTACTCAGGTAGACAGTAACTATGCCTCGCATACAGGTGCGCGAACAATAAGCGCAGATGTCAGCATTTAAGAGAGGACGTATAGTTGGGCTCAAAGAAGCCGGTTGGTCTAATTGGCGAATCGCTCGACATTTGGATAGGAGCGATGCCACTATTAGACGATGTTGGCAGGAATCGGTGAACCGTGGCCGAACAGAGCGTCAAGAAGGAAGCGGTCGGCCTAGAGGAACGGCAGAACGTGAGGACCGAGCAATCGTCAGAGCGGCACTCACAGCCCCAGGTCCATCATTATCATCGATTGTACGTGCAACGGTGCTTCAGTGACCGTAATAACCATTCATAAGCGGCTCAGAGAAAGGGGGCTGAGCTCACGGTGCACCTTGCGCCGACTACCATTGATGTGTGGTACACCGACAAGCCCGTCTGCAGTGGTGTTGGGCACATTAGACCTGGAATGTCACTGATTGGAGTAGAATTGTCCTCAGTGATGAATCTTGCTTCGGAGTGAGCCCCGATGACCAGCGAATACGTGTCTGGGTACACCGACAAGCCCGTCTGCAGTGGTGTTGGGCACATTAGACCTGGAATGTCACTGATTGGAGTAGAATTGTCTTGTAGATAAGCTGTGCGATGAATCTTGCTTCGGACTGAGCCCCGATGACCAGCGAATACGTGTCTGGGGACACCCCGGACAGCGGTGGGATACTAACATGACTGTCTTCTACCATACGGGCCGACAACCAGGAGGGATGGTTTGGGGTGCTATTTCATTTCATAGCAACACCTCTTTGGTTGTCATCCGCGGCACCCTTATAACACAGCGGTAAGTCGACGACACTCTACGCCCCTTTGTGTTGCCCTTCACATCACGCCATCCTCAGCTTACATTTCAGCAAGATAATGCCCGCCCGCACACAGCGAGAGTTTCTACTGCTTGTCTTCGTAATTGCCCAACGCTAACTTGGCAGAAAGGTCACCGGATCTCTTCCCTATTGAGCACATATGGGCAGGGCCCTCCAACCAGCTCGGGATTGTAGCTATCGAACACGCCAATCGTACAGAATTTGGCCCGATATCCAGCAGGGGGACATCCGCCACCTCTATTAATCAATACCAAGCCGAATAACTGCTTGCATAAGGGCCAGAGGGGGACCAACCCATTATTAACTTTTTCCTTCTGTGAAGCTCTTTATCTTGAATAAATGATCTAATTTTTCTCAAACTGTAATCATTTGTTTTTCTGTACATGTGCATCACAGCTACCGATTTTCGCCCCATTCGGATAGCTCCTTCTTGGTGCGTCTTTTTTTCCCCTAAGAGTGTATAATTCATTTTGGAATTTGATGATTCACAAAGATACGTTGAGGCGAACATTGTGAGCATCAAGTGGCACATGTTTGTGTAGTTTTGTATTTTTCAGGCACTCATTTCCAAAATTATGTTCGCAAAAGCACCTGCCCGATAATGAGTGCGATTGTTTCGGGACGCATATAAAAGCTCTGTGGGCCGCAGTTTGAGTACCAATTCTGTAGACTGTGGAGAGTGTTTTAAAAAAATCAGCTGGTCCCAAAATGAAGGTTAAAAAACTATAGTTTTGAGAAAAACGGCTTTAGTTTTGGAAGAAACAAGCAAAAATTTGGAATTTTTTTTTTCCCAAATGCGGAGGCATTTGTCGCGAAGACATTCGCCTATAATTCACCGCAGTTTTGCTGGCCATTTTATTATGGGGGCGTCATATAGGCAGACAAGCATTGCCCCCTATGAAGGGACGACACAAACGGAGGCATTTTAGTGGCGCTTCGCCAGGATTCGATCTGAGCACCCTCAGCACCGAAAACCAGCGCGCTGTACCACAAGGCCGCCACGGCCCAAAATCTGGATATAAAATACTACAAAAATGCTGCTTGTAAACTATATGTTCAGTATTCAATGTCCAGTGTTTGTTTACATCTTATAGAGCACACCATAAGGAGTCCTTTAAAAAATGTTATCTTGATCGGTTAGAAAATCGCACAGCTTAGCAGTAAATCTAAACATACTGTGGCACTGTTATCATTTGGTTCACAGGAAAGAATTCATTCAACATAAACTGTATATCGTAGAAGGTTAATCTTTTGTATATATGTTGTCAAATGTTAGTTGAATCTGCTGACGTTCAAACCTCCAAATTAGTAATTTAGCCGCGAAAGAGGCTTTTTCACTCTGATGTGAAATTCCGACGTTACCATTTTATGGGTTTCGTAACTAACACACATACACACACGCACATATATATATATATATATATATATATATATATACCGGATGCGTCATAAATTCGTGCAAAGTTCAAAAATTCGTAATAAAAGAAATAATGCTCGAAAAAATTTTCTGTTTGCGCTAATAGGATCAGGGGGAAACTGGATTTTATTTCCATGTAAAAAAAAAGAAAAAGTTTCCAAAAATAACCGAAAGAGGGCGCTTTTGTGTGACCACGTTAAGTCTGCATTGCAGGAAAGACATGCATTACCTGTTGTCACCTTCATGCAGGATTGTGCCCCGCCCCACATTTCACGTGATATCAAGACGTTCCTGTTGGAATCTTTCACGGAAGACCGAGTTCTATAAGTCGCGGTTGTAAGGTTCAGGGGTCCTCACGATCACCAGACATGACCCCGGGAAATTTTTAGTTGTGGGGATACTTAAAGTCTCATGTGTACCGGGGCAACTCCAACCACTTTGGTGGAACTGAAAAATGTCATTCGACAGACAGTCGCTGCCATCGATGCTACAATGCGTTATAATAGTTTTAGTGACGCGCCTCACTTGCCCATTACCTTGTGCTGGTAGTAATGTTGAACATCTGTTACTTTAAAATGAATGCACAGTCTCGTGTTACTGTGATCTGATTGGTTTTCTGTTTGCGTTTGCCTAATTTTTATAAAACGTCTCAGTATGACGTGTGAGCGCCCTCTTCCGGTTACTTTTAGAATTTTTTAATTTTTTTTTTACATGAAAAAAATCCAATGTCCCCCTAATCTTATTAGCGCAAACAGAAAATTTCTCTGAGCATTACTTCTTTTATTATGAATTTTTGAACTTTGCACGAATTTATGACGCACCCGGTATATATATATATATATATATGTATATATATATATATATATATATATATATATATATATATATATATATATATATATATATATATATATATATATATATATATATATATATATATATATATGGTAGATATGGTATGTAATTTAGCACAGTATCAAGAGATTAGTGTGGACGTCTTGCAAAATACGAGACCCCTCAGTTGGGTAGAAACAAAATATAACAAATTTAAATTGAGTCGCTGGTTACCACATTCAAAACATTTTTAATTACATTTCCTTATTATGATTAAGCCGATAATAAATGTACTGATTTTAAATATCAGTGCTGCCATCTTTCGGCCAAAAGAGAAATCTATTGTTCTTGTAAAAATATTTTCAGAAAAGTCTTTACAACTCGGCATGAGAAGCTATCTAGGAAATTTGAAGCTAAAAATGAACAATAAGAATTTTTATTCTATAAGACAAAACTTACGTAAAATGTGGAATCAAGTAATTAAGAATGTTCTTGAAGAAAATATCATAGTGATGAGTTTTGTAGAATCAGAGGATTAAATACCTTCTTCAAAGTTACAATATAATCGTGAATTTTTACGAAAAACTAAAGTACTTATAAAAAAATTTCTTGGTCAAACGTCGAGAGATATTGAGAATATTTTTGAAAAGTAGCTTATCAACAAAAAATGTCGCCATCAAAAGGTTTTTATTTTTCTTGTAATCAGAGAAGATATTTCTCAAAGTATTTAGGAAATTTTATTAAATAACAAATAACACAAATGAATCAAAATATTTAATTAATTTATCTCAAAATAAACCTTCATTTCGTTAAGATATCAAAATTAATTTGAGTTCTTGAGAAGCCGATAACTAACGGATGACTGAATCGAATCTAAGCAATTCATACTAAAAATAAATATTTTTTTACTCTGAAGAACTTTAAATTAAAAGTTATTTTATACAAACATAAAGAACGTTTCAACGTACTTATTTAAACGTATTTCATTTCATTGTTTGTACAGCGAATTGTTTGGAAGACTGTTCGGAAACATTTTCATATAAAATATTTTTTTTCTCTCAACACAGAAACGTTAACTCTCAAAACTATTGGGACTAGTTGATTCTAATTCTTGAATCGTGAATAACACGAGAAGCCTGAAATAATTAATTCATTTAAATTAAAATTAACCTTTGCTTCGTTGCGTTGTTGAAATTTCCTTGAATTCTTTACTACCAATGAAAAACGGGTGATTAAACGGACTGCTATTTATTCAGACCGTGCTTCCGAAACACGCATAACAATGAAATCGATCGGTGGTTCAGTTAAACGACGAAAACTACTTATAGGTCTCGTATTAGTTGATTAACTAACGAGTCCAATGGAGTTACAGTTGGCTCTCTGTTTAACGACGATCTCTATTTAAAGACGATATTTCCCAGTCCCGGCCCCTCCGATGTTATGGGAAATGTTATTTTTTCCCAAATTCTGTTTAAGGGTGCGATCTCTATTTAAGGACGATTTTTCACGGTCCCTTGAAAGTCGTTAAACAGAGAGCCAACTGTATTTTAATCTTGTAGCGACTCCCGTACAATAGCGAATATTTTGTGCGTGGAAATTTTGGTAATACCAACCAAGGCGCGGTTTGCGCACGTAATTGATTTAGACGGCAGGAGACAGACAGTCTTGGCGACGTAAAGACCGGAAGTGCTACCGACAGCTCGCGGAACAATTCGTCAGCATCAAAAGGGACGTTGCCGACCGGAGGCGCCTAGTCGTCTGAGAAAAATAACTGAATAAAGAAAGACTGTGTTTTCCAGACCTTTCGAGAACGTTCAGCGAAGATATATAAAGTCGCCGGATTCGAGTTTTAAAAAGTCAGGGATTAATAGATTAAGTTATTTAGAGTGACGCTGGAGTCGGAGACAAGGAGATACTGTCGGACCTAGTTAGATTTGAATCAGCGCAGCGACAACTCAAGTCTGACTTTCCTCGTCGATGCCGTGAACCCACGAATTTAATCTTTTTATATATATTGTAAATAGCATGTATTTAGTCGAGAAATGCAATTAAGCATTAAATACAAAAAGGCTGGCAGTCTTTTATTTAAGGCAAAGTCCTTACAATCGTTTTAATGGAACGAAAACAACATTGTGAGGGGGAAACCCCGCTCTTTTATAACACACACATTCATATATCATATCAAAAAGAAGACAGAACAAAAACTTTTCTGTCGCAGCCGCACAAGTTACACCAATCTTTTGCTCAACAGCGCCACCCTTTAAGGAACAAACTTTGAATTCGCTACAGACCTGAAGTAAATATTTTTCATCTCTGATAAACTTTGTGTCAAAAGTTAAAAACTATGAAGTACATCTTCTTACATATTCATTTAGACGTGACGCGTTTTTTTTTCCTTCATGCCTGAAACGACTATTTATATCAGTAATTCCCAACTAGTGGGCTGTGGCATTTTAGGGTGTCGTGAGTTCGGGCGAGGATGCCACTAGATTTTTTTTGGATAAACAAAATAATATGAGTAGGGCCCACTTAAAACTAATATTAAATAGAATTAATTACTCTTACCCCGGCAGATCATGACACAAATCGATGCAGTCGTTCCTGGGGAGGAATTAGCTACTCTCACGCCCGAATCTGTTAAGAATGCAATGTACTAACCCTATTTGATTAACTCACCTCCATGTTAACCTATCGAGAATATGTGTCTAGTATAAGGGTCACCCAAATGAAAGTGGCACTGCCGTTATTGAGCCATCTGTATTCTTTCAGGATACAGAGGACTACACATGCTCCTTTAGAGGTCTCTGAGTGCTGGGAAGGCATGCCATATCGTCAGATGACGACAGATGCTTGTATGATAGCGTAGGAGCAAGGTCAACGGTATCGTTCGTATCACGGATACCTCCAAACGTTGTCAACGTGCAGTCGAGCATTTTTTCACGGCGGAAAATGTGAGTGCTGGAGAATTTTATCGTCACATGCAAAATGTGTATGGTACAAAGTGTATGTCACGCAGATCAGTATTCAGGTGGTGTAGCGATTTTCGTAACGGACGAAGCTGTACGGATCAAACAGCAGTAGGTCAAACGGATGTGTTTATCACCCAGGAAGCAATTGCAGCTCGGACAGTCTGGTAAGCAATAATCGGTGAATCACCACTCACGAGATAGCGGATGGAATGTCTATGAGCGAAGGAAGTGTTCACACAATTCTGCATGGTTCCACTGGTTCCACTACCAACCCCGGAGTTTCTTTACCCAGGGTGTACATCACCTCGTGGACCTCTGGGACACCTCTTTCAACCTCCAAGGCAACTATGTCTAGACTATACGTTCTTTATGTATTTCTTTTTATTTTGTATACTAACTTACAGCATTACCTTTAAGCCATTTGTCACACAGACTGTAGTGCCACTTTCATTTCGGCGACCCATATATTTACAACTACAAAAATGCTGATAATCCAATAAAATTGTATTTTCAGATACAATCCTGTTCTATAGCTGTGAGGGAAAACAGAAGGCCAACTCTGTCTATTATATTCAGGCAATATCACGTTTGGCTGAGTAAATATCTCACCCAACAGAATCCTGGTTCTACTGAATAAGAAGTAGGAAATGCTATGAAGCACTTTTTCTTTATTCCAAAGTTGTGAAAATTATTTTGTATATCGTATTCTTTGTCCAAAAATGATGTTTTTCTGGACTGAAAGTTACTTTGCTTGCTATGTCATTTTGTAGCTTTGTGATCGCTTTATTAAAAGAAAAATTAACTCCACCAGCATTAAAATTAACCCTTTTTCTTAGATTTTTTTTCTAATAAAGATAACCGTAGCACATAAAATCAATCTACCGACTAACCAAAATACATTCTTCCTGTACCCAATCTTTAGCAAAATTCTTCGACAAGCCTCACAAACCTTCAAAAGAGCAAATATCTAAATGGAAACTCTTTGTAGCTTAATGATCGCTTTATTCAGAGAAACATCAACACCACAAGCCTCACAAACCTTCAAAACAGCAAAATTATCTAAATGGAAACACTTTGATGCTTTATGATCGCTTTATTAAAAGAAACATCAACTCCACCAGCCTCACAAACCTGCAAAAGAGCAAATATCTAAATGGAAACACTTTGAGGCTTTATGTTAACTTTATTCAAAGAAACATCAACGCCAATAGACTCACAAACCTGCAAAACAGCAATTATCTAAATGGAAACATTTTGAAGCTTTATGATCGCTTTATTAAAAGAAACATCGACGCCACCAGCATTCACAGCAAAAAAATTAACTTCCCAGGCTCCAATGTCCACGTCCAGCAAGTCAAGGGCTTCGGTATTGCATAGTAAATAACGGGCGCTACCTGAGTGATGCCATTTTCAAACCCTAATGGATAAAAATTAGAATTAAATGTTCTTTTCGAAAATACAAATCTTTTTTCCTGTAAACTGCTTCGTTTGCTTTTTATTACCCTTTGAAATGTTGGAGTCCATTCTCCCGCACCCCGTACGTATATAAATGTTTTAAATAAAATATTCTATTCACATACCGAATACGCTTAGGAAACTGAACTCAAACCTATAGATTATTAGTTTTCCGCATTACAGAATAAAAGGCTACAAATTAATCAAAAGTTATCCGAAAGAATGTGATAGTAAATAAAATAATTTACAATCTTCTCTAAAAATAAATGTTGAAAATATGAAAGTTTTTAGTTAAACATGAATTTACCGCATGTAGCTTATTTTAATTCTCTGAAATATATATTGGACAGATATATATATATATATAGTATATATATATAGGTGGTTATCAAAATAATGGAAACACATCAATATTAGTGGTCTTTATGGAAGTGCTTCGTATTCCTTAAAAAACAAGTTTAGGGACCAATATTTTTCATAGAATATTGTGTATACATTATTCTACTCTAAAGTAGCAGTAATGAAAGTATGGACATCAGGCTCTTTGGGGGATAACGTAAGATGTCAAACCTTGTAGACCATGCAGAAGAGCAAATTGTTGAAGCGCGTTTAATTGGAGTATCTGTTACAACAGCCCCCATGGGTTTGGGTGTTTACCGAGCTATGCTATCGGAAGTCACGATGGCATACAGAGTTCACGGAAAGACATCCTCTGTGAAACAGAATAGTGGACGAAAGGGAAAGCTAAGTGAAAGAGACTGACGGCTGTAGAAGCGAACTGTGACATCAAAAAAGAAGACAACTGCAGCCAAAGTGACCATGGAGCTCCATCTGAATCTGCAGTCTCCAGTACCAGTCACTACAGGTAAGAGAAAACTTCAAAAACAACACATTTAAAGCAGAGTAGTAATTCCCAAGTCACTTGTAACAGATGTGAAAACAAACCGTCCTCTACAGTGGTGCCACGAGCACAAATCCTGGTCGAGTGATACATTGAAATATGACATTTGGTTAGACGAATGATTGTTAACTTTGTTCCCTGCAACAGGACGTGCGTATGTCTGAAGAACACCCACACAAGCGTATGATCATGCTTGTCTCATGCCAGCTGTCACACATGGAGAGGGAATTTCTTAGGGTTTCGGCTGCCATCTCATGGTTTTCAAAAGGGATCTATTGTAATCCCGAAAGGGAGATTGACTGAGAAGGACTATGTCGAACTTTTTGCGGAGCAGATCCATCCTATGGTGCAAAAATTGTTTCCTGCAGGAGATGGCGTTCTCCATGATGATAATGGTTCTATCCATACAGCTAGACGTGTCAAATCGTGGTTTCAGGAACATAAAGACCAAGTCAAACACCTTATCTGGCCAGCACAGTCCCTAAATCTCAATATCATCGAACCTCTGTGGTCTGTTTTAGAGAACAGAGTCAGGAATCAATATCCAGCAATAGCATCTCTACAGGAACATTGACGATTTATCCATAAAGAATGGTATAATATCCCCTTAACCACTATTCATGATTTGCATAATTCACTTCCTTAGTGAATCCAGGTGGTATTAAATACCATAGATGATCCTATACCATATTAATAAAGAATTTAATGTTTTTCCTAAATGTTTCCATTATTTTTATATCCACCTGTATATATACATAATATATATATATATATATATATATATATATATATATATATATATATATATATGTATATATATATATATATATATATATATATATATATGTATATATATATATATATATATATATGTATATATATATATATATATATATATATATATATATGTATATATATATATATATATATATATATGTATATATATATATATATATATATATATATATATATATATATATATATATATATATATATATATATGTATATATATATATATATATATATATATATATTATATATGTATATATATATATATATATATATATATGTATATATATATAGATATATATATATACATATATATATATATATATATATATATACATATATATATATATATATATATATATATATATGTATATATACATATATATATATATATATAATATATATATATATATATATATATATATATATATATATATATATATATATATATATACCATTACCTGAGCTAATATATGCATTAGTGTGCATCAGTTGATGACACGAGAATACGGATATTCCAAAAATAGTTCAATATCCATGAAAAGGCTCTGTCCAATATGGAGGGTCATCGAAAAAGGTTGGACACATTTCGAAAGCTCATAATTCTAAAATAAATTGAGTAAACGCAATAATATTCTTTTCAAACAACTTTGCAAGTGTCCAAGATTTCTAAATGTAACTGGCACGCAACCGTATTGAACGTTGCGCAGAATCGGTGCGAGGTGGAAGAGGTCTTCTTTCGGCTTTCCGTCGGTGCAATGGCGACCGTTCAGGAGAGAGCTCAATGTGTGTTGTGGTTAGCGGAGTACAAGTCTGTTAAAACAGTGCAGCGAAATTACCGTCGTGTTTATCGCAAACAACTACCGCTTGAGCTCTCTCCTGAATGGTCGCCATTGCACTGACTGAAAGCCGAAGACCTCGTATCGCTTCTGCGCAACGTTCAACGTCACGGTTGCGTACCAGTTACATTTAGAAGTCTTGGACACTTGCCAAGTTGTTTGAAAAGAATATTATTGCGTTTGCTCAATTTATTTTAGAATTATGAGCTTTCGAAATGTGTCCAACCTTTTTGGATGACCCTGTATATTGGACAGAATATTTTCATGGATATTGAACTATTTTGGGAATATCCGTATTCTTGTGCCCTCAACTGATGCACACTAATGCATATATTAGCTCAGGGAAAGATAACTTTACATAGAAGTACATAATAAAACCCTTCCTTTAGAAATTACTGCTACTAATCGTGGGCCAGTGGTTTAAAATTAATGCTATATGCAATTAAATTTCGCAAATCTCTTTAAACACAGACTTTGCTCTTTCAAAACCAGAGACCAATGTATAGGTCTTAACAGACGAGCGATGTGATGTGAAAAGGTAAGGGATTTCCAGGTGGCTGAATCCACAGGCAATCATATGGGGTATAGAGAACGCAAGAGAAAAAAATATCCGATCGATCGTTTCGAAATTAACATGCAATGTCTAGAGCTAACTTCGAAAGCTATTTAAAATTTTTAACGCTTAGATTTCCGGACGTAGTCTGTATGAACTAACTTTTCATTATAGTTAAACCTGTTTGAGATATTTTAATCAGAATATGTCTGAGGATTATTTTGCGTCTGACGTACTCTCCCGTCGGAATGTAATCCGAACTAAAATCTCTGACAGGGAATTAAATTCTAAATGTTAAATGTTACATAATCAAATAAGTTGCATAATAATCGGTTAATGGAATATTATTATTATTGTTATATATATATATATATATATATATATATATATATATATATATATATATATATATATATATGTGACATTCCACCCCCTGATTCCATAACACATTCAATAAGCACAAAAACGAGGCAAAGTTCTATAAAATTGCAGTCCTTTTATTCAGAGTTGGGAACGGATATCAGAGCGTCCTTCTAGCATGACGCGGAACATACAAGTGCTTACAATGTGTGACAGACAATCGCAGACTGCCTGCTCTCTTAGTCAGGGGCTGTACCAAAGTCAGCGACTGTTTACATGAACACAGATGTTTTTCGTGGGTGGTATACTACTATAAGAGGCACATTGGGTGCGCTTTATCTTTATGATATTGTTTGACACTTTTGATCCTTTATCTCTGGCACCTGCAGCCATTATCTCTGAGATATTGTGAACTGCGGATTTTAGATGACTAGAGACGGGGTTTGGGTTACTCCTTCTGGGCGGCATGGCTAATAATCCTATCAACTGAAAAGAATTTATTGTGTTATTTTCCCCACTGGAATTTGCAGATGTTCACTTGCTTTTGGGTGGGCTATTCCTGAGAGAAAGGGTCCTCTCTTAACAGATGTGAGACCCGAATTATAGAAATAGACGAGATTCAACTTATAATGTCAAGATTCAACTTATAATGTCACATCCCCCCTCCCAAGAGGCTATCATCCTATGCCTGCATAGGGTGAGAGACACCTGAGTGTGAGTATGTTGGGACCTCACCTAATTCACTTTGCAAGATCAACATTATAAGTTTTACTACTTCAATTTTTTAAAGTTAAGTCATAATCGATATAAAACTCTTGATCTGCAGTATCAAGCTCTTTATATCGACATACGTTAGCTGGAATTATAAATCTTTCCGTATCTCTGGAGAAGTTCTCCACCTATCTAAATTCCTCCATCTCCAGTCATCGTGTTCAATACCATAACAATACAATTACTCGGCCTCAAATTAATAGGTGCACAATTACAACAATAGTCTAATAGTAATTAAAAGTACATAATTATAACAATATTAGTGGGATAGTAAAATAAGTAATAGGATAATATACTAGTATAGCCATGAAAAGAATAACATAGACATGGTAATGGATATGGCTTAATTGAATCTCCATGCAGATACATTATACCGAAAATCAGTTCTAATTCAATAGTAATCTACATGAAATCACACACAAAAACAATTCAATTCTGATACTTGTAAATCAATGCTAAATCAATACACAGAAATCATACATTAAATACTTCAATTCAGGTAAACGTAACTCAACATTAATTAAATAGGAAAACATATTGACAATCACGCACTAAATTAGTTCAATTCAGAAAAATATAACTCAATACTATTTACACTTCTAGAGCACTGGTTTACTCTGATAATAATTACTATTTATACAATCACAATAATGCCAGTATGATCATAAAATAGATAATATGATAATAGTGCGTAATAATGAAAAAGAAATAACAGGTGATATAATATAATAAAATCCTTACTAAGACACAAATATATCATATGAACACAATGCTTTTTACAATTATTAGATTATTCATCTCTTTCATTCCACTTAAATTCTCTCATGTTTTTTAATTCACTGTATTCTTTAATACAGGGGAATAACTTCTATTTTTCTTAATCTCATGATCTCTTTCCTATACTCTTTTAGATCTCTACATTGAGCGAAAATTAATCCTTTCACCCTTCCAGTATTCATCTCTCTCAAGCTCAATTTTTCAATTGCCTTATCCTTCTAACCTAGCTGTGGTGTTCTGACTTATGATGACATCTGCTAATCAGAGTACTAATTTCTCATGATAGCTTGTCTTTGAATAAGCCTGTCCTATTTAAATGAATTTAAGATTCTACTGAAAGGTACAAATTTCCTCCTTCCATTTTTTTTCTCTTAACTTCATAATTAAAAAAAAATAATAAAATAATTCTGACAACTTCAGCTAGTTCGGTTAAGGTAACTTATTATTCGTCTCTTTTTACACACTCAAAGGAATCGGTGACTCGCTCTTTCCTCCCCCTCTAAAACACTACTCGTCGTTTGACCTACTTCTGTTTGGGGGTCAGGGTTCATACTGTTACTCCTAGCCTCCTCGGGTTGTTTATCCGCTATCAGCTGTTTGGCGACTGGGGTTTCTTTTCGCCTCTCTAGGTTGTTTATCTGCTATCAGCTGTTGGGCGACTGGGGTTTCGTTCCTTCACACAATTCAAAATTCTGTGCTGAATTAAAATATCGTAGCCTAGATGCATGAATTACGTCGACGTCTGTTTTCGTCAGTGGGTTTCGCTTATTAATTTCATATGTCACATCGGATAATTGTTTTGTGATTGTAAAAGGCCCCTCGTACGCTTGGGTTAGTTTGCGAGTGTTGGGGTAATGAAATGTCTCTATCATGACGGTATCACCTACTTTAAACGGGGAGTTTTTGAATTTTTTATCATACTGTACCTTGTTTTTCTGATGGTCAATGATAGTTTTTTCGTATGCAATCTCTCTCGCCCTATCTAAATCTGGGTAAATCTTAGTTTCAGCTAATGGAGAAATGTATGGGGAACATCCATATAATAGATATATTGGCGGGAATGAGGTAACTTGATGAGGGGTATTATTGTAATCTACGGTAACCTGTTCTAGAACTTTCGGCCAGGGTGTTTTCTGTGTATCCTCATTAATTTTACAGCGCATTCTTTGCATAATGGTGGCTCCTACTCTCTCCTGTTTCCCATTGCTTTCAGGCCTATGAGAGGCGGTCAAAATTTGTGATATATTGTGGTTTTTTAAGAAGTGTTTAAACTTGGTTGATGTGAATGCGGCGTTTCTGTCACTTAATAATTTCTTTGGTTTGTTAATCTGAAAAATTTGTTTTAAGCAATTAATGTATGTGTCTGTAGTTGAGGTGGTACTTGCGAATGTCCAGATGTATCTTGTGCTATGGTCCATTACACAATGTAGATATTTTTTCCTTGAATTATAATATCCTAGACCTCCGATAGTGTCAATAGACATTAATTCGAACGGTAGCTTTGCGGGAGGTAAAGCCTGTAATAATCCAAATCTCTTTTGATGTGATTTTTTGTTTAGCTGACATATTTCACAATATTTTACATAATTCGCTATGTCAATAATAATAGTATCCCAATAATAAATAGGTGACAATATTTGTATCATTTTTTGGATCCCAGGATGGCCAAATTGAAGATGTGCTGCTGTCAATAATTTTAACCGTAATGAAGTAGGAATAAATATTTTTGTCAAACCCTTTTTCTGGATAGTCACTACATTATCTCTTTTCTGAAATCTCGGATTATGGGTATTGTCTGCCTGTTGGTGTTCTTCTATTTCGTCTAATGTTATCAAATTGATTTGTTGTTGGACAAAGTGGGAAATCGGCTGTCTACTCAAAAAATCTGCTTCGTGATTGGTCGAACCCTTCTTATATTTTATGTCGTAGTCGTACATTGATAACTTTAGGGACCAGCGGAATAATCTTCCTGTTAAGTGTTTAATGGATTTCAGCCATACTAAGGCGGCATGGTCCGTGAAAATGGTGAATCTAGTTCCGTGCAGATAGCAGTGAAACTTCTCAACAGAGTCAACAATCGCGAGACATTCAAGTTCCGAAGCACTGTAGTTCTTTTCATATGGTCTTAAACCTCGTGAATGATATGCTACAGGGTGTAGTGATCCATCAGGGTACTCCTGTTTTAGGACACATCCTATCCCCTCTCCTGAAGCATCCACAAATAATTTACAAGGGTAATTTGGATTATGTATGGTTAGAATCGGTTTGGAAATTAGTGACATTTTAAGTGTTTCGTACGCTTGTTGACGTTCGTCGTTCCAGTCCCATTTAACGTTCTTTTTTAATAACTCATTTAGGGGTTTTCTCAATTTAGCGTAATTTTTGATAAATTTGTTGTATACATTGACACTCCCTAAAAATCCTTGGAGTTGTTTTACGTTTTTTGGTGGAATTAATTTCTTGATAGTTTCTATGTTTGAATTATTTGGCGACATCTTACCCTCTCCAATCTCATATCCTAAAAAGGATATTTTCTTTTGCGCTAATTGGCACTTTGATAATTTTAATTTAAGATTTTCTTGGACACAGATCTGGAATATTGCTCGGAGATGCTCTAAATGTTCTTCCATAGTATTTGAGAAAATGATTAAATCATCAAAGTAGTTCAGTGCGAAGTTAACTCTATGTTTGTTTAATATGTGTCGCATGGTTCTTTGAAAAATCGCGGGAGAATTTTTAAACCCATAAGGCAATACCTGAAATTGATATAACCCATAATTGCAGGTGAAGGCTAATTTTTCTTGACTCCCCTCCTCTAAAGGAATGTGCCAGTAGGCTGAAGCAATATCTAGTGAGGAAAATATCCTAGCTGTACTCAATTGGTCCAAAAGGTGATCAATACGGGGTATTGGCTCTCTGTCCGTTTTACAGATCTCATTTAGTTTTCGGAAATCTATACATAGTCGGGTTTTTCCTTCTCCTCTCTTGTGGGCCAGGGTGACGGGGCTACTGTAAGGTCCATGTGAGGGTTTGATTATTTTATGTTTTAACAATTCGTCGATTTGGGTCTTAATTTCTAAATTGTCTTTTTGCGACGCTCTATAGGGCCTCAAAGCTATAGGTAATTCTGATGTGGTAATAATTCTAGCAGGCTCCATATTTACTCTCCCAATATCATATTTACTTTTAGCAAAAATACCAATAAACGATGACAATAGAGGAATGAGCTCCGACGATAGATTCATGTTAGCAAATTCAGGTAATTTATCCTGAATGGCATTCTGAGTCTTAGAGTCTTCAGTCAAATCAAGTGTCTTCCTGATTTGCATAGACGTTTTTGGATGCTCATGTTCTCCATTGCCATTCGTTAGCATTATATCATCACAATTATTTTCAATACGACCATAATATAATTTAGTACAGTTATTATCATCAGGATATTCATTTATCAATTTACTCGACTTACATATATCATCACAATTATTTTCAATACGACCATAATAAAATTTAGCACAGTTATTTTCATCAGGATATTCATTTATCAATTTACTCGACTTACATATATCATCACACTCACTTATAACAGAACTATAATACTTTTTAGCACAAATCATATCATTAGAATTTTTAGTTACTCCCTTACTTGGGTTATATTGGTTATCTACAATTTTATTAGAATTATAAAAATATTTCGTCTCTATGAATATGGTACTCTCGACATCCTCCTGACTCTCATTGTTATTATTATTCTTATTTTTTATATTAGAATTGAGATGATATGAAACATTATGATAACAACTCGATAATTTGTTAAGAGTAATATCTAGATTATCCTGATATACACTACAATCACTTAATTTAATATTCAAGTTAAATAATTTCATATGTGGCAAAGATAATAAGATGTAATTCAAATGGGTATCTATAACATACACTTCAATAGTTTTGGTTAGATCACCTATCGTAGCTTCTACACTGATAATTTTAACAATAACAATCTTACCTTGCGTTTGTTGCACTGTTTGCGGTTCCATGGGTCTTTCTTTATAGGTAAGTCCAGGTAGCCAAGATTTTGGCATGATTGTCACATTTGAACCTGTATCCAATAAACACGGAAAGTTCTTACTGTTTGATACTCGCAACATAGTCTTTAAGAATTGTCCGTTATCATCACTATGGTGGTTGACTGTCCGTTGCCTGGGAGGTGTCATTAGATGTCAGGCGGATCTGCACATCCTCGCCAAATGTCCGGCCTTTCCGCATCTGTAACATAACCTTTGTGTATTATCTCGAGTTGATAATCTATTTAATTGTGGCGGTCGTGGGGATGAGTAGTTATTAGGTGTGTAGTTGTTAGGTGTAGTCTGACTCCAAGGCCTCGTTCCATTTTCTTCAGCTCTCGGGGAATAACGAGGTGGCTTCTTCCAGTTTTGCGTCAAAACATTCTTTGGTTTAAAAACCTCAGCAGTCGGGTTCAGGAACGTCGGAGGTTTTAGATTTTCTCGAATTCTTAGTTCCTCATCTATAAAATCCAGCATTTCTTCGGTTTTTCGATTTTTCTGCCCTTTGCTTCTCTCGTATAATAGGAGAATTTCCTCTGGGAAAATAGTCCTGATCTTTGCATTTATTACTTCATTGTCCTGGTTCACTTCTAAGTTCTTTAAGCTGCGTAGGTGTGTATATAATTCCGTGATGCTTGTTCTCAGGGCGGGAAGGTCGTTGGAATCTTTTATCGGGCGGATGGCTAATATTTTTTGAATGTGGTGATCAATAGTTCTATCGGTATTCTCGTATCTCTTCTTTAATATTTGTATTATATCCGGGTAGTTTTCAGCTGTCACTGCGAATCCGGCTATTGTTTTGGCTGCCTCTCCATCCAAAAGAGAGATTAAATAATTTAATTTTTCCACTCGGGATAATTCTTTCCGGTTGTTGATGGTGGATTCAAATGTTTGCCAAAACGACATCCAAGTGGTTATGTCTCCGTGAAATTTTTTTAGTTCTATTTTTGGCAATTTTGCGGTGATGGGTTTCGTATCTTTAGTAGAGAGATTGTCAGTTGATTTGTCTTCCAGGATTTCCTTCTCTTGTGTTATTTCAATAATCCTATGTATGGTTTCCAGTATTTTAGTTTGATAGGTCTCTGAGCTTTCCATATCCGTATCTAGTTCTCCTTCTTCCGTTATCATGTCTGCAACGTTTTTATCCAAATCATATAATTCTTTCCGCTTCATTTCCAGTTGATCCTTTAGTGCATGTAATTTACTTTTATATCCTGGCTGTTGTTGAATTTCTTCGAATTGTTTAATTAGTCGAGAAACAGAGCCCCTCTGAGCTTTTCTTGTTCTCTTCAGAACTTCCATCTTCTAAAAAACGAAACCGTCTTTCAACTATATTATCAGTGAGCTATCACCGCATTCTCTAACGTGGGTGACACATGATACCCTGCTCGGTTCGGTGTGGGGAATTGGGAAGCAAGGCTCGTCCGCCATGTTTGTCCTTCTTGTCTTCTATTGCTTTAAAAATGCATATAAGTCCATTTAATCAATTTGATTTCTTCTTATTAAAATCCATTAGGTTTCCTTCGAAAAGTAGCAATCCTGTCGGCTTGTGACATTCCACCCCCTGATTCCATAACACATTCAATAAGCACAAAAACGAGGCAAAGTTCTATAAAATTGCAGTCCTTTTATTCAGAGTTGGGAACGGATATCAGAGCGTCCTTCTAGCATGACGCGGAACATACAAGTGCTTACAATGTGTGACAGACAATCGCAGACTGCCTGCTCTCTTAGTCAGGGGCTGTACCAAAGTCAGCGACTGTTTACATGAACACAGATGTTTTTCGTGGGTGGTATACTACTATAAGAGGCACATTGGGTGCGCTTTATCTTTATGATATTGTTTGACACTTTTGATCCTTTATCTCTGGCACCTGCAGCCATTATCTCTGAGATATTGTGAACTGCGGATTTTAGATGACTAGAGACGGGGTTTGGGTTACTCCTTCTGGGCGGCATGGCTAATAATCCTATCAACTGAAAAGAATTTATTGTGTTATTTTCCCCACTGGAATTTGCAGATGTTCACTTGCTTTTGGGTGGGCTATTCCTGAGAGAAAGGGTCCTCTCTTAACAGATGTGAGACCCGAATTATAGAAATAGACGAGATTCAACTTATAATGTCAAGATTCAACTTATAATGTCACATATATATATATATATATATATATATATATATATATATATATATATATATATATATATATATATATATATATATATATATATATATATATATATATATATATACCCGATTCTCTTTTTTCAAGGGGGTTTCGTTCCAGAGACTCCTGTGAAAAAAAAAATTGTGAAAAAAGAAAAATTGAACATATAAAAATTGAACTGAAGTTTCTATCCAAATATACTTAATAAATAATTCTTAATTTTACTATGAAATTTGGATACGATAGACTTAACTTGAATAAATATGTAACATAAAATCCATAAATTTTAGTTTAATTATGTTTATACGGGTTATTTTTTAAACTGAAAAAGTGGGACAGTCGCAAGTGGTCCAAAGTAAATTGAATTTTTTTTATTTATACATATATATTACATACACATAACATAATCATTCAGCCATTCAGTATCACTACAAAACAATAAACGTGCGTTTATTTTTGTCGGTTTTTTGTATTATTCTACATAACATGCCATAATGATTTTTAATCATGTTCCAGTTGCACAGCTCGATCAACATTGTCATCATACGTAAGAATGTGATTTAACTTATTGGCAAGTTGGAGACCTTCTAGAATTGTACTGGAAGACAGTGGAGCCACTCCTCCATCTAAGGGTCTGAATTAGTACACACAACTGCCGTCTCTGGCAGCTAAAACGGCTCTAATCCGGGTAGGCAACGAGTCGAACTGGGCTTGGATGACAGATGCGGGCAAGTCATTCCATGCTGCTTCTAGTCTATGCCACATGTCATAAATCGTAGTGGCTGGAGAGCGGTGATGGCCCAATCTCTCAGCAATCTATGACCAGATGTTTTCAATGGGTGAGAGATCTGGAGAACGTGGAGGCCAGGGCAACAGTCGACCACCCTCTGTGTCGAGGTAGGTCGGGATACGACGGGCAACAAGCGGTCTTGCGTTATCTTGTTGAATGATGACGTCTCCGAGGCCTCGAAGGTAGGGCACAGCCACCGGCCTTAAGATCTGAGAAATGTAACGAAGGCTGTTCAAATTTCTGACGACGCGAACAAGAGGTGTTCGTGCACCCAATGGCTGTCCATACCAACACACCAGGTGCAGGGCCCGTATGACAATATCGAGTGCAAGCAGGTCACGTGCGTTCTCCTCGGTACTCCAGACACGGATACGTCCATCATGATGCTGCACGCAGAACCGGGACTCGTCTGAAAAGACGACATGGTGCCACTCCTGTATCCAATTTTGTCGTTGGACGCACCACTGTCGCCGCGCGTCTCTATTGTGCAGTGTCAAGGGGAGCCGCAATAATGGTCGCCGTGCAGACAGTCCGAGCTGCTCCAGACGTCACTGTAGTGTCCGTGCTGATATTTGTCGTGCTGAAAACAAGCCCATTTTCTCAATCAAGGTCTGTGATGTGGCTGTACGACCCTACAAGGCCGACCTGTTCCTCTCGGGTCCTATGTCCTCTCGGGTGTTAGTGGCGAGAGGCCGTTGAGATCCTGCATGGCGTTCAGTATCACCCTCCTGAATCCATCGATTCCATATTCGCAAGACAGTCGTTGGATTCCGACCAATGCGAGTAGCAATATCGCGGGACGATAAACCGCACTCCCGATCCTGCCGCTATCGAACTCCGACACGTGCTGGTAGCCGTTTCCCCTTCTTATACGAGGCATAACACGATCTTCTCACTAACAACCAACATTCAAATGCGATTTCGGAATGAGAAACCCCCTGCGCAACTTTCCTTTTATACAGAGTTTCAGATGCCATTTCTCCTTCCTGCGTCGTTCGATTGCGCTTAAATGCTAGTCATTTGCATATTCCAGCATTTTCTTCCTTTGATGCGAATTTGACGTTTATATGACACCTCCTTCATGGTATTTCAATTTTAATGGCCAGCAGTCGTATGTGTGTGCATGTGTGTGTGTGTATAACTCCAATTTTATTATTCTTAAGGGGCACCTCTACCCGGTGCGACCACTATTTAGACCGGTTTCCCCCCGGGGCGATATCCGAAAGGACTCAGACCCTCGTCCCACCTTTACAAATCCCCCGGAGGGATTTTCCGGATAATCTACATATTTTAATGCTCCCATAGCCGGTGTTGACATGAGACCATCCAGTGGCTTATGTCACTGAATACATACATATATAAAATTGGCTGTACAATTGAAACAAAGGCCACTTTGCCCAATTTTCCTACACCTAGTAAACATTTTTTTTTCATAAATGCGCATCATTAAATCTATTTATTAAAAACATACTGGCATATCAACTTTCTTTGGCCTTTGTCTAACTCAATGAACGCTAATAAGGACATGCAATGTGATATTTATAATCCAATACTGACTAAGTTTTAAAAAAATTGCGAAAAATATTATATGATTCAAGAAACAGTGTGATTAAACTTTGTCGCTCGAGGATCTAAAAAGGGTTTTGTATAAGCTGTCTTATAAGAAATCGGATCGTGTTATGTCTGAGGTACTATTAAATGGTGTCTACCCGAATGGAAGCTTCGTTACAGATTTCTAGACCGATGATAAAGATATAGAGTGAAATAGAAATACTTTGATGAGGAAAAGAGTATCAAGTTCTGTTCATTGCGACATCAAAAAGCGTATTCAATAAAATCGAAAGAGAAGTAATGTTATACATTAAAACTATTAGGGAGGAAAAGGGAATGTGGTTAAATCAGAAATTGCTGCTCAAAAGAGAGTGGATAAAGAACAAGAATTGAAAATGAATATTTATATTTTGTAAATATCTATGTTTATTTTTTCCTTTTTTTCGTAATTATACGCATCAAAGATTGGGAAGCTAAATTCTTCATATTGCATCTCTGATACATATTATTATAAAACTCATTAAAAGTCATTAAAATTTAAAAAGTCATTGTAAGTTTAAAGTCTTTAAAAATTAATTGTTATATTATTGCATATTATGGATTCAATTAAAATATTCCGAAGGCCTTAATACGGGGTGAGGCAGAATGGACTTCCACATTTTTGAAGGTCACTGGTAAGAGAGTGGTGGAGGGAGGTAGGACTGCGCTGGAAATGGTATCAGTGCGAACAGATTTTCTAGTTGTCAGTAGACACCATGAGTTGGTCCAGTGAACATCGCGTTTTCACTATCGAGGCGTTCTTTAAAACCAACGATACTGTAACCGCGACACAAAGGACATTTTGGGCTCTATGGAACTGATACCGTTCCCGGTCGAAAAACAATGCTGCGATTGGTTTCAAACGTGAGTGCAAGTGGGTCTGCATTACCAAGGAAACCAAGCAGTCATCCACGGAACGTTAGAACACCTGAAAATGGGCAACTAGTCTACTGCTAGTTGCCCGTTTCATGGCAGTATTGCTGACTTGGTTTGAAAGATTTTTTAAATTTGTACTCTGTAATAGAGAAAGAAATTTTACACCTTGGAGCATTTTTAATTTTTTTTATGAAAATAATAGTTTAAAATTTAA
Source organism: Dolomedes plantarius (assembly GCA_907164885.2). Taxonomy (NCBI): domain Eukaryota; kingdom Metazoa; phylum Arthropoda; class Arachnida; order Araneae; family Dolomedidae; genus Dolomedes; species Dolomedes plantarius. The sequence goes on from OU015490.1 coordinate 251,645,414, forward strand.
TTATTCAGGGGGAAAATCTGGTATAGTGTGTTTTAAATCCCTTTGGTGGACGAAATATATAAAACGAATCCTGTTGCATGGTGCAGAAATTTTCAGGCTATCTTAAATTACCATTTTTATTGGATTATCAGCATTTATGTAGCTGTAAATAGTAGAAAAATTTTCTTCATAGTTCAATTTTGAGATGAGCGTATGCAATAGGGTTAGTACACAGCAGCCCTAAGTGTAACGTAGTTGTTATAATTATTCTGTTTTTATACCTCCCAATGTCTGTAGTTAATGTCAAAGGCTTCACTTAGCGCAGAATCGCTTTATTTCTGGATCTAAATTGAAACGTTGTGTGCATTAAATTATGTCCTGATCACAACACATTTTTTTTTACAGCCTCGTAGCTTTCCTCTTAATTTCTATCTTTAATGAGCAGTGACAAGTAATTATTACCATCCAGAGGCACTCTTATGCACTGAATATCATTTATCTCTACGCTCGCGACATTGATTTATGATCTGCTTACCCCGTGGCTCCTGTAAGATAATGACTACCCCCATTACGAATTGCCTGTATTATTCACAACTGGCTCGGTATCATCTATCCAGAGTCGTGAATATATCATTATTCCCGGAACAGAATTGATATTGCGTTTTCGTAATTTATCGACGGAGCCATATCGTTATATGAGTAGCTCGCAGTTCACAAAAGCTCTCTCACATTAGCACCCGGAAAGGGAGATCGTCATTTGAATGCTTTTAATCGAAGGGATATTGTTACAAGCAAAGAGGTGGCAGATTATATCTATGAGATGGCGAAATTTGGGATAACTATGGCGTTTGGGAGACGGGCAGTTGAAACCGACCTTTGATTAATTTAGAGGCTCTGTCAAATTGTAATAGATATATTTGACTGAAGTTTGTCGTATTGGGGCTTCACATTTTAGACCAAAAACATGAAGTCAGCGATCTAAATAGAGAATAATACCACATTTTTCCATACTTTGTTCCGTATCACATTATTATTTTTAATTTTTAATCCTTTTTTCTTACATTTTTTTCTAATAAAGATAACCGTAGCACATAAAATCGATCTACCAACTGACCAAACAACATTTTTCCTGTACGTTATCTTTAAGGGGATGGTGGACTTTCAAATTACCAAAAATCGAGCAAAAATTGGAATTTTTTTGGGGGGTGTATTAATATTTTAAAAACATGTAAATATTGGAATGAAATGCATTTAAAATGTGTAGTGAAAAGAAAAATGAAAAATTGGTGGCTTTAGAGTAAGTAAGTATTAAAGGTAGATAAAAAATTATCTTTTAAATGACTTTTTCTCAAAATGAGAAATTTCCAGATTTGCAAGTCTTTAAAATGCTCCTCGAGTCATAATTTTTGACGAAATTTTATGACATTTATAATAAAGATTCCTGTAATACATCAAAATAAAGTTATGTATCCATTTTAGGATTCGAGGTCATTTAGGTTATAAAAGTTTAACTTTAGTGTAGAAAAGTAAAAAAATTTCGCGAAAATTCAGAGTACAAGCATAAAAATATTTTCTAAAAATTAACTATTCAACGAAAGTACAAAAAAATACATAACTTTGTTCAGAAAGTATTTATAAGCAATATAAATGCAAAATTAAGGGGAAAAGTTTAAAATTGAGTCGCAAGGAGCATTTTAAAGAAGGGTAATTTAATTTAAATTTTTTAATTATAAAATATTTTTTTAAAAATATTTATAAAATTTTATAAGGTGTTTAAAATTTTTATACTTTAATGAATGTATATACAAAATTTCATATCTCTGCGATAAAAATTTCAAAAATCGTTTTGAAAGGTCCACCATCCCCTTAACAAAATTCTTCGACAAGCCTCACAAACCTTCAAAAGAGCAAATATCTATATGGAAAAACCAGGGCCTGCTGTAATGCATGGAGCCTGCTCAGGGCTATACGCACCAGAGGCTAGATTCTGTAGTAGTGCCGGAACTGAACCAGAATTCGAGGTAACCGACTGGTCTCGTCATCAGGTAGCCTAACCAAATCAGTTACCTCAAGGGGAACTTTCTGAATAGGATGCAGGTATAACAAAAAGACATCCCAAGGCCCCGAGATCCCCATTCAAACATTTAGTCAAAAGAAAATGAAAAGACACAGACAACTTACAGTAAGGGCTCAACACACCATACATGCAAGTACACATACAATCCAAATGAAAGCCAAAGACGCATACATATCCTAATACCGTAGGTGACGGTTATGGCGAAACAGCAGCCAATTTTACCCTAGTAGTTACGTCACTGTAGCAAAACCACAGTGCCACACCCCCATTGAAGTTTAAACAAATGAAAACAGAAACCCTATCCTAAACGACTTTAAAATATACCTGAGTCTAAATGCCATTTTTTTAAAACTTTTAAATTGCCGAAATTTTTAGGGAAATTGTTCTTACTTAGGTTTTCCTCGAAAATGCTACATGCCTCCAAAAAATCATCAGCGTTGTTACATATGTTTTTTATTCTGCATAGTTGTGAGTAAAAGATATTATAATAAATTTTATAGTTCAAGTTGCTATGGAATTTGGGAAACGTGATAACCTCAAAGTTAATATCTAATCTTTTATCATATATCCCAATTTTTAATTCGCTCTTTTAAATCCAGGTAAGTCGCAAAATGATAATTATCATTAGTCCTGTTTAAAGTTAGTTCCTTTGGGTAGATTTGATTAAGAAATTCCAAATCGTTGCAGTTAAAAATTATAAGGTCATCAATATACCTAAATCCAGTAACATTTTTTGAGTTAAGAAATTTAGTTTCGTAAGAATGCAAGAAAATATTGGCAAAGGCGCTAGAAAAGCCATTTCCCATAGGGATACTCTTTATCTGTTTAAAGAAACTCAAGCCATTAAAGAGGTAATTTTCAAAAATAATAAATTTACATAAATCAATCCAGTGACATTTTAAGATTAAAGTGCTATCCAAATATACATCATAAATTTCTGAACTGGGAATCTTACTATTGTTAAAGATGTTACGTTAAGGAAACTCTTAAGCAATACTGATTTAGATTCAGGGTGAAATTTTTGAAAATATTTTCTGTAAAGCAAAAAAATTTTTCTGAAAAAAATGTTGTTCCGTCCTTTAAAGTAAATAAAGAAAACTATAAATTATTTTTTTCAAATTCTGAAAGTATATTACTTTTTAAAATTCTATGCACTGAATTTCAAAAAATTATGCTACTAGAGCTATTTATTCAGAAGGCATCATAAAAAATTTACTTGCTTTAAATTTTTAATTTATACATATATATATATATGTGTGTGTGTGTGTGTAAGTATGTAATAATAACGCCCCACCATTATAAATTGTCGTGCCCCACCATTTTTACTTGACCCGTATTCTAAATTCTCCTTTCAATAAAACACAGTCCCTAAATTGCGACCTAGGAATAAACGAACTAACGAACTATTATATTCCCTTAACCGCCCCGCGTGAAACATTAGAGTCCTTTTTAGACATGATTCAGAAACCTTGTGCTTTTTCGTCATACAACGTGCGTGTTCCCTTTGACTCATAACCACATGGTTGAGGTCAGATTTCCGTTTCTAGCCAATTAAAATATTTATAAACTCCTAGCGCCCCCAGAGTATAAAAACGTTGAGAAGCGATTTCCGGCCCTTCTTTGCCTTTCTCGCTTGCCTACTGTCTCGCGCTCTCTCGTTCTTCTGCCCCTTGTCCGCGTAATGCTTCCAACTATACCATGATGTAAACGTCTTCTGACTTCCCCGGCAAATTCCGGTGGCCGCTAGTATTGTTTGTGTGTGTCGTGCTGTAAAGGTACCTTTGGAATTCCTGAAATGTCTCCAGAATAATCCAGAATAAAATAATGTGCACCTCATCAGTGCTGTGCGGCCCCTTCCATGCCTCCTTTGTGTGTTTATTACAGCGACCACGACTTCCTGTTTGTGAATACACCACCTGTATCGGTCTGCTTAAAAGTATTTCACACACACACACACACACACACACACACACACACACACACACACATATATATATATATATATATATATATATATATATATATATATATATATATATATATATATATATATATATGCGTACATAAACATATGAAACATATTTTCTGATATACGTTGCTCCAACTAAAAGATCCTTAAAGGTTGTTCTTGTTCTAAGCTTTCATACTTACAACTACGCCATTATCTACTAAATTTAGAGTATCATTTTTTATTTCATGGTGGGTGTCGGGAAATTATCTGTTAGTTCAGCATTATTAAATGGTCTGATTTCTAGCTAATACTTAATCGCTTCGCAAATATGATAAAGGACACTAGCGACCTGATTAATTTTCCAAAGTCATCAAAATTTCCTTTAGCTGTCTATATCAAATTTTATGAAATGATAATTGAACTCTTAGATTTTATAGAAATGATTTATCGAAATTCGTATATTTTTCCTTTACATTTAATGAAAACTAGCTGAATACCCGTGCTTCTCTACGATTGTACATTCAAATTAAATGCAACGGACAATGTATATGTATATGTATATGTATATACATACACAGAGGCTGTTCGCACATTTTTTAGACGATTTTGGTAAGCGGTAATAAAAAATCGTTTGCTGCAAAAGAAATAATTGCAATTGTACTATATTTTTAAAAGTCAAAATTATCGTCTGCGGCTTGAAAGTTTTGTTTTTATTAAAAATGGCGTTTTTAACAAAGCAGTAGTTCGAAGGCTACATTTATGCTCTTTCCGAAGAGAAATATGCATACTCCGTTATCCAAAAACTATGTGAGAGTCATGGTTTTGTGATATCTAAAGCGTCGATAGATAATATCGTCAACAAGAAAGGAAAAAAACGTCAAATTGGAGCCTCAAGTGGGACAAAAATTCCAAACAAGTATACAAGGAAAAAACGGACATCTTCGACTATTGCAAAGGTACGTTGTTTAATGTTAAAAGAAAATCCCCCTAGTCAAAGGGCAGTTGCAAAATCATTAAAATGCTCGGTGTCCACTGTAAACAAAATGATAAACGTTGATTTAAATCTTAAGAAAGCGAAAAAACGCTATGTGTATCGTCTTCTTCCAAGTCATATCGCTGAACGCAGGACACGCTGCAGAATTCTATATGAGAAACACTTTTCCAAAGAAAAATAGAAAACAATTGTCGCAATAGATGAATCATGGGTGTATTTAAATGATTGCAACAAAAAAAGAGCCATTTATTATCATAAAAGGAGAGAAAAAAATTTAAGTACATGGTTCAAAGAATCGAAAGAAAGTTTTTCTAAGGGATTCATGATTGTTGCTGGTTTTTCTTATAATGGCAAGTTAAAAATAAAGAGAGTGGAAAAAAATGTCAAGATTAATTCCAAATACTATCAGGAACATATTTTATTGCCAATTTTTCTGAATGAAATACCATCGCTTTACCCACAGTGCCATCAATCTGTGAGACTCCATCAGGACAAAGCTAGCAGTCACACATCAAAATCCACTGTAAATTTCCTAAAAGAAATGGAACAAAAAACTGGTATCAAGGCCATACCCTTCACTGATATCCCTACTAAATCTCCCGATGTATCACCCATGGATTTTTGTGCCTTCGGACTTTTAAAATCTGCATTATCCAAACGTCGTCCCAAAACCCTTACAGGATTCTGGAAAGCTGTTCAGGAGGAATGGGATAGAATACCTCTTCTGACACTTCAAAAGGCATTATTATCCTGGACATTGCGGTGTCGAAAGATAGTTCAGAATAAGGGATGTCATATAGAACATTTAAAACACAAGAATTTTATGTAATTTAGTTTTGTGAATGCAATATACATCGTCTAAAAAATGTGTGAACAGCCTCTGTATATATATATATATATATATATATATATATATATATATATATATATATATATATATAAATTGTAACGGATATTTTTATAGACAAAATAATATAGAAGAAAATATTCAAATTAATACAACGGTCAATGTATTCAATTGATTTGTATGTTTAATATCCATAAAACATACTCATTTGAATTAAATTCTTAAAAAATTCCATCATCAATTAGTCTAGCTGCTAAATTTTATCTTTTACCATATTTTAATATTTCTTTTGTAAATTTATTTCGTTCTTATACACGTGACGCAAAATTAATTTAAAGTTTCACATAAAGAAAATTATTTGGTGATCAGCATTCCACAAAAAGAAAATCATTCGGTGATCACCTGTATTTAGTGATCAGCATTTGATAAATTAAATTCTAAACAATTATCTTTGAAAATTCACTAAAAATCAGAAAATAGAGGTAAAGATTCTAAAAAGATTTCATTTTAAAGAAATTTTTATGATCTTTCTTGTGATATAAATTTTATAACCCTCAGATTATTCTTTTAAATGCAAACTTTAAAGAATGTTACAAAAACAGCTTAAAAATTACAAAATTTCAGCCTTTTAGTTCCAGCGGTTTGGTCTGTGCGTCATCTGTCAGTTAGTCAGTTACGGAACTCTTATATATGTGGTGTCACCGTGGTCTCGGACACAAAAATTGTTCACTACTTTCTCCTGAAGAAGCAATTTAAAATCGGCATTACTGCGCATGCCTGATTTCATGTGAACAGATTTAAAAACCCAGTTGTTTTTCAGCTCGATACACATACTCTCTTCCCTGCAGCAATTTCTGTATAATTTCCTTCCCAGTTGGGAAATATCTATTTTGTTTTATGTATTAAATTATAATTTTTAATCTGACGATTAAACTCCTTCCAGTTTATACTTGCATTCGCCATTGCATTTCATCGCGAATACGCAGCGGCATGATAGCCGTATATTCCACTAGCTATCGCCGCAAGGTTAGTAGTCCTACCTCAGAAGGGCTACATATATATAGAGAGAGATAAGATAATAAAAGTCATATAACTAGGTGATATATTATCTATCTCAAAATTTACAACCATGCATTATTGTTGATGTTGTTGTTGTTGTTTATTCCCCCTATCTGTCATGTATTCTAAATTGTCCATATAGGCTTGCGGACTGAAGGGTGCGGTTCCGGTTTATAATGGCACCAGAAGGGTCGGAGTCCGACTTAGCCAGCTGCCATTTCGATTTTAAACGAGCACCCCCCCCCCCGGGGTGACATCTAGGGGATCAAACCTTCTCCGCCCACTGACCTCAAAGGAATTTCCGGTCTATGGATTTAACGTGCCCCTATCCGGGCTAGTCACGAAGCCATTTAATGGCGCTTGTCGGCATTCGATCCGAGCTTCCTCACTACTGAAAGCTAACACGCTTCCACTAGGCTACCTCTGGCCAATCATGGATTAAATGAAAAATAACAAAAGAGTAAAATGCTGTAAAATTGGATTAGTATATTATAATCTGGTAGCTTAATATTCGTTTCTTGTCCTTACTTTCATATATTTCAATAAAAAATATTTTTTTTTCCTATTATAATACAGGGTGTAAAAGTATCCGAAAGTTATGACTTATTTTTACGGAACTACCCATTAGAATTTTAAAAAATATATTTAAATAGAAAGAACATCTCACCAAGGTTTAATATCAGTCATTGATTTCGATCATAGTATTAAAGATTTCGATGTGTGCTCCTTTTTTAGCACGATTAACGTCTAAATGGTAACCCACTTCTGTCCAAGTGCTTCGTAGCATACCAGGAGTTATTGGACTTTTTTGTTTGGGGATTCATTATATCCGTTGCGTTTAAACAAAAAATTGAAACTGTGGATGAGTTGAAAAAGCGTATCATTCAAACAATTCGTGTAATAACGCCTGATATTCTACGAAACACTTAGAGAGAACTAGATTACCATTTAGACGTTTGTCGTATTACAAAAGGTGCACACATCGAAATCTATGATATTATGATCGAAATCTATGATTGATATTAAACTTGGTGAGACGTTCTTTCTATTTAAATAATTCTTTAAAATTCTATTGGATAGTTCCGTAAAATTAAGCCATAACTTTTAGATACTTTTAGCCCGGACACCCTGTATATGTGTCGTGTAGGAAGGAAACGAGAAATCTCTATTTTTTTTTTCAAAATTGAGTTAAGGATACTTTCTTATAGTATTTCAATCAGTTAAAAAAATAAAAATTTCGGAAACTGGCTTACAAATACAAAAATAATTTGAGATATTTTCTGACTGTTATATCAAATTTATATCATTAGAATTGAATGAGCTATAGTCCTTTGCCCTTCACCGATAAAAAAAAGTCTGATGAGAAATTGCTAGTTTTGATCGTGTACCACTCATATATGAATTACTATTTAATATTTATTAAGTTACGTTATTAACTTTCTTAGGAATTGCAAATATTTTATGAAACATTAGTAACATTAGGTTATATACTATCAATCTGAAATTTATAACTAACTTGCATTAAATGGAAATTACTAAATCACAAATAGTAGTGAAATTTGATTAGTGTTTTGCAATGAATTTTAAGTTAATATTCTTTCCTAATCCTTACTAATATATATTACGACAAATAATAGATTTTTATACTTACGGATTGAAGAAGGTATATCTTTTTATTTAATTAAAATGAGAGATACTTGATATTGAATCTCATGTATGCAAATTTCAGCCCCCCCCCCCCATTAATTTGCCACGCAAAATGAATTTATAAAACGGAAGAGTATTAATTTATTTGCCTTCAAAACCTAATTTAATCGCTTATAAGAGTATCAAACTTCTTCCGTGAAAGATTGATTCTTCCAAAATAAGGTTACATTATGTTCGGATGAAGCTGAACATGCTTCAGTTTTTATTGGCAAGTACTCTCTCATGGCTTAATCACGCAGAATATATTTGAGAAAAATATTTGTTACACCTACATCTTTTTATATACATAGCATTGAACTTTAATAGTGGCAACTAGTTATGTATAAAGTATACAGAAGAGATACAGGGCTGAAACTTTTATAGCCCTTCAAAGTAGTAACCAGCATTGTTTAGCACCCGTTGCTAACGTCCTGGAAGCCTCAGGATGCCGTTCGCAAAACCTTATCTGTTGATCCTTCGAATGGAGCGGTCTGCGGCCTGTAGAATCTCTAGTGGGATCCACGGATCGTTTCCTTCATCTTGCAGATGAGATCAAAGTCACAGGGAATATGATGGTAGAGCACTCCCCAGCCTCAGCGAGCAAACACATTAGTCATAGTAGTTATCAGCATCGGTGGTTAGTATCTGTGGTTGTTCAGTGGTAAACTTCTGTGGTATCTCAACATCGACGACAATCAATAAACATAACAACATTTAATATTCACATCACTAGTACACAGTGCATGTTTCTCGTTCGCTATCCAGAAGGTCTCTGGTCACAAAGCATTCTAATCTGCACTAGCAGCGCCATCTATATGAGTGGGTTTAACCACATAGAATGCGCACAAGCATTTTCCTTCCATCTGTACGATGCAACAAATTATTTCGCACGATAGCCAGACGACGTCTAGCCAGGAAAGAGTGCAGACGTTTTGCCTTTGACATGCCATTCTTCCAAGCTTTTTATAAAAAATGACCTGCAAAAATGTTTTTAAATCGAAGTCTTATGAATCCTGTAGAGAAAATTCCGTGGCAACTTTATGTAAACATTCTTCTTTGGTTCCTAATTCCCCGCGTTTTGCTGCGGTCGCATGTTTTAGACTTTTGACAGAACATGACTGCCTCCGGGCACATCTTTTCCGGATCGGTCTGGCTGATTCACGCGATGGCATCTTGTGCCATTCGGGTCAATCTATATCTGCATGACAACTTGACGTGTGCTCTGCAATTTTGAATTTTAAATCCTTTGTTTTGAAATATTGGAGACCCCGTGGTCTAATGGCCTAGTGACCAAATAACCAGCATTTCTAAAATAAATAATAACTAGGGGCTTCGCCCCTAGGCTCGCTACGCTCGCTCCTCTGGTGAATCAAGTGAATGAATGACTCAATACTTGTTTACAGCGATTGAGTCATTCATTTGTTTACAGTTGAAGCTTCCCCCCCCTCCCGGCGAAATGGATGAAGCCCGGGTAGATGGGGGGTATATGCCCGGATGAAGATGGGTGAAAAATCGGATCTTCTTTCAATCCTTCTGCAAAGCAAGCGAATGAGAAGATTTTTTTGAAGTATTTCTTTAAAATTCAATTAAAAATCGAAATTTTAAGATAGAGACTTGAAATGAAGTTTATATGAATGAGAAAGCTTTCATCTTCCAGTTGATATAAATATTTTCTTTGTAACATAATAAGTCTGATAGCATCGAATTTATATATCTCGAAAGGCATAAATTTTTCCAAAAAGTGGGTTTTCAATTTTAATAAAAATATCAGTCTGTTTTCAATTATTTTTAAACAAATGAGGTCTTGTTTGAAGGAGAAATGTCTGTAGTCTTAGATTGTAAAAAAAAAAATTCTACGATCCTTTTTTGGAGAGTTCTCGTAATCGGAACATGAAAAAGTCAATATTTTCCCACAAAACATAAAATAAAAAAAAAACTTAAAGTCCGACGAATATGAGACATGTCTTACTTTCTTCCCCACATTATTCTGCATCGATTGGTATCGGTCTCGACCCCATACCCCCAGCGGTTTCGGAGGAGATAGCGTGACAAGCTTTTGACATCGGCGGCGGCGGCTGCTGCAGCGCCAGTTAGTTTTTTTTTAGAATAGAGAGATTTCCTTAGTCGAACAGTAAATTCATAGAAAAATTAATTTTTTGTATTTGCACGGCTAAATGAAAAATTCGTTTAAATGAAATTTATGTTAAGCTTCGTTAAGTATTATGGAGTGGCTCGGAGCGACCTAGTGGTTAGCGCGTCGGGACAAATCGGGACAAACTATGCCGAATGCTAGAGTGTCTATGTCGGGTATAGGTTCGTTAACCCTTCAGCGGGCGCGCCAATTTTTGGAGCACTAGCAGGCCGCGTGGCACAAAGTACAACGTCTCTTTCAACGTTGATTATTCTTTTTGTAATAAACTTTTTTTTTTTCAAATTGAAAATAATAATTCTGCGTTTTATGACACGATATAAAATGTTGATAATTTTGAGATATATTTATAATTAAAGGCCAAAGAATGCAGATACAATCGCCTTATTTCGAAACTGTCCGGTTTATTGGATCTGAGGACGACTTGCGAATCGATTCCTATTATGTCCAAAAACCTAAATTCAATGAGATTGTACATCTTCGTGATATGCGGGATACCGTGTAATAACTGCATATTTGATCGACTACATCATCTCCTGCTTTTGTCGTATTGTAATCCAGTATAATCGCTGGTTTACCACGGTTAAATCACGACTAACAATGAATGGAAAGGAATACAACGGTCAGAAAATCAGACCTGCATTAGTGAGTGTGCAGCCATAAATAGAAACTGCTTATAGCATTCAATCCCTGCATGTAAAAACAAACCATTCAAAATTACGAAAATGTTGCACTTTGTACACTAGCGCGCCCGCTGAAGGGTTAATGTTGGAGGGAGAGTTCCGCCATTGGATCTGTAGGGGGTGGGAGGAGAGTACAAGCCCGCAAGATGTCGCCACTGGGAGTGTTTGGTCTAGATTGTGGCAACAGCATATTCACCGACACGGATTCAACTCCAACAGGCCTTAGTTGCTATGTAGAGCCATGTCGGGTGTATTGGAAACCCTGGAAGTATTATTACAGATATTTAGCCTTGCTGTACTAGAAGCCTTCCGGGTACTTAGGTATTTATAATCTAGAAAAATGCCTAACTGAGGTATTTTAAAACGAAGATAAACTAAATTAATTTTTTTAATATAATTTAATATAAAAAATATTCATATTAAATTAATTTTCTTAATATAATTTAATATAAAAAATATTCATATTAAATTAATTTTCTTAATATAATTTAATATAAAAAATATTCATATTAAATTAATTTTCTTAATGTAATTTAATATAAAAAATATTCATATTAAATTAATTTTCTTAATATAATTTAATATAAAAAATATTCATATTAAATTGATTTTTTTAATATAATTTAATACAAAAAATATTATTCATATATATCAGTCGAAAAAATCCTATTATTTGCAGTCGTTGGACTTGTACTGCCTTTATAAATGCAAAAGAAACGCATTCAGCTAATATAAAAATATAAAATTTCTTTGCTAAATAAATATAGAAAATATTTATAAACAAAGATCAACAAAATTCCTTTTTTAACAAAATATAGTATATAGAATATTATTCTTATATATAAATCGAAAAATATTCAAATATTCTCCGTCGTTGGACATGCATTGCATTTCTAAGTCCAAAAGAAACTTGATCAGGGAATTTAAAAGAATCTTGTGCCGAAAAAAAGGAATCAATAAAACGGTAATGCGATGCATGTACTTCAAAAGACAAAATTACTGAAATCTCAAAAATCTCAAACATCGTTATGCTCAAAAGAATCCTAAAAACTATAAAAACAATATTAACAATTGTCATGAGACTCCAATTTGAATAATAACATCATCTGTATCCAAAATTTCTTTTTTTTTTTTTTGCTATCGATCAGAATTTCAAGTCCATTATTTTTTTAACTAAGGAGAGAAATTTTTTTTTGAAGCATGAATTATCTGCTTTCATCTTAAAGACGTTGCTAATCTGAATAGATTGCATAACAGTTTGATAGAAAAAATATTCCTTTATTCCGATTTTTATTAATAGATATGCGAAATATGTTAGTTTCATTTACATTTTGGAATTATTTCTGTCTTATTTTTTTTTTGTTCTTATATCGATCTGGTACAAAGAAAAGATCTCTTTTCATTTGAATTTTTTTATATTAAATGTGATCAAGTGATGTCTGCAGAATTCAGGAACCTTCTTAAGTATTAAAATCATGAAAAAGGATTAAATATTTGCAAAAACAAATATCTTTTTTCGGTGGTATTTTCTTTTATACCTAATCCCTACGTATCTCCTCGCAATATTTAAAATGCAATTTTCTTTAGTTTCTTTCTATATTACCAATTATTGAAAGTCAGAAAATATGATTTCGGGGATTATTCCGATTAAATTAATTTAAAACTTCTCATAATGTAAATATTTTCCTTTGTATCTTCTTTTAAATTTTACCTTCATAAGTAATAAGCTGGTCTAACTACCTCATGACATTTTCAGCTGGCATTAATCCAGCATCACAGAAAAAAAACTCAATTTATTTTCTTTAAGCATGTAAGGTATACACAAGATTCGATTCACAAGAATCGAACTTTTGAATGAATTAAAGAAGCTGCTTCAGATATGCTAATTTCGGCATACGCGCTTAGTATAAATACCACGCAGGGTCATTAATGAAGGAGGGGGAGGTTGTTAAGGTTGAAAAGGTGTTATCCTGCGCTAGTGCTTAGCGGGCCAGAAGTTTACATGGCAGTACTGCTGGTTTGACTTACTGTTCGTGAGTATAAAAATTTATTGTTCTTGAAAGCTGCGTTTATACATTCCGTACAAGTAGTACGCATGCTTATTGCTGTAAAAGCCAATTATATGTGCAACGAATTCAATAAACATTGTTTCATGTATAAACTGTGTGTGGTTCAAATTCAAATAGAGAGCCACTTCAAATTATATACACCCAAGTCTGGGTAGAAGTGAGCATAGATTCTCTATAAGCATCAATCTATTGTAAACATGAAATTATAATATATATATATATATATATATATATATATATATATATATATATATATATATATACCCATTACATCCCGTCCTTAAAATATAACCTGAAATGAAAAACTAGCTCATATTTACATGGCTGTATCTAGACTCAGCCTGTAAGGAATAAAATTAAATTTGGAGGCAGTCGGGAAGAATCATTTATTAGAGCGACAAATCCGTTCATTTCAGAAGACGTGAAAGGTGATATTATTCTCAGCTGGGAATAATATCATCTTTCAACATTAAACGCGAGAATACGAGAGGTACATGTGACTATTATTTGTAGGATCAGCAGATTTAAGGGTTCGCGATGCTAACCCACTCCTGAATCCGGACGTATACACGTGTAGAAAATCAAAGGCATACGATTCATGGGAAGTTCTGTGGCAAAGGGTTTTAAAGCGATAAATTAATATTACTGGGGTTTAGACTTAGAAAAGGGAATTTAAATGCTAGAATGGAGTGCATAATATTTAAGATATTACATATATATATATATATATATATATATATATATATATATATATATATATATATATATATGACTCTACCTCCCTGTACATCGAACTACTCAGTTTAAAGGCTTCAAATTTTGTACGCGTATTAATCAAAGACATGAGGAAACGGATAACGTGAAAAAATTTAGTTCCTGAAATATCGATAGATGTCACTATACAACTGGACATATGCTGAAAACACACAAAAACACATTTTAAACACATTTTATTTTAACGTACCAAACATTCCCGTGGCAAACACCTTATCGACGGTGAATGCAGGGAATGCTGATCAATATGGTTCCCTTCTTGTAGATGTAAAATCTGCAGTCTGTGGACAGCTTGTTCAAATGCGGATCGTGTCTGGTAGACTGTAATACTTCTCACATGCAGAGTGATACATTCTTTCAAGTCTGCCAAGGTTACTGGGCGCCCTCAATAAAACAGATTTTTTAAATGTTCCCACAGCCAAAAAAAAACCGGAGATTAAGAGCCGGAGAACAAGATGGACAGGTTGTCGAAACGCACGACTAATTATTCTGTCATTATTGAAACGTTGCCGAAGAAACTGCTGTACGCAGAGTCCAATGTGTAGAGGCGCTCCATCTTGCATAAAAATAACTGAATCAAGACATTGCCGTGTTGTAAATGGTATAGAACAAAAGTTTCAAACATCCTTCTGTACTTGTTGGCCGTCACGGTGCACGTCACAGGGCCATTGCGAGTAGCCTCTTCGAAAAAGAAAGGTCCAAGAATGAATGTGGCTTTGAATATACACCAGACTTTAACTGTCGATGAGTTGTATGGTATATCTTGGAAGGTACGGGGGTTTTTCGTGTCTCAATTACGACGGTTATGGTTGTTCGCTGTTCCACTAAGGTGAAAAAGGCTCCACAGAATTTGCCATGGCTACGATGCATCCACTTCAATTGTAGCGAGAAATGTCAATGCAAAGGTCAGTCGCTTCTCGATGTCGATGGTCAGTAACTGTTATGACTGATTTTGTACGGTAAGCAACGCCCCATTTAACCCCAGTTCGTTCCACACTGTGCTATAGGGAACACCCAAGTGTCGTGACACTGCACGTGCACTACTACTACAGCCTACAACATTATACATTGACTGTTAAACAATAGCGGTGGGAACATCTTCAACGGCATCTGAACGAACCGGTTTGCGTCCTCAACCCGGCCGAACTTCAAGATGTCCAGTTTTCTAGAATCCAGCAATCATTCTAATGAGACTTTGAGGAAGAAATGGACCTTTGCGTAATTTCTTAAGTCAGCGAAACTCTCCAACTGCAGCTACAGCATTTCCTTCGCTTTCATCAAAGAGCATCACAAGCAAAGCGCTTCCTGGCAGCGTAATAAGATTGACATTCCCCAGTTTTTATCCTCTTTTATACCCAGAACATGGCTGCAAATCATGCAAACCTGTTTACAATGCGAAATTGCAGTTGCAATGGCAGTTTAATCCTTCAGCGGGCGCGCCCGTGTACAAAGGGCAACATTTTCGTAATTTTGAATGGTTTTATTTTTACATGCAGGGATTGAATGCTATAAGCAGTTTCTATTTATGGCTACACACTTACTAATGCAGGTCTGATTTTCTGACCGTTGTATTCCTTTCCATTCATTGTTAGTCGGGATTTAACCGTGGTAAACCAGCGATTATATTGGATTAGAATACGACCAGGGCCTTTTTATTGCATGGGCAAATCGGTACTTTGCCCAGCGCCCCCGATGCTAGGGGGCCCCAAAACCCCCTTGGTGTATGCATCTAATAGTTCTAATAGTATGTATAGACCATGGATAGTTCTTATTTTTATAAATGTTCGTAAGAGGGGGGCCCCCAAATAGCATCTGCCCAGGGGACCCCAGCGTTCATAATCGGGCCCTGAATACGACAAAAGCAAGAGTTTATGTAGTCGATCAAATGTGCAGCTATTACACGGTATCACGTATATCACGAAAGTGGACAATCTCTTTGTTTTTTAGGTTTTTGGATGAAATAGGAATCAATTCGCAAGTTGTCCTTAGATCCAATAAACCGGACAGTTTCGAAATAAGGCGATTGTATCTGCATTTTTTTGGCCTTCAATTATAAATATATCTCAATATTATCAACATTTTATATCGTGTCAAAAAACGCAGAATCTTTATTTTCAATTTGGAAAAAAAAAGTTTATTACAAAAGGAATAATCAAGGTTATAATAGACGTTGCACTTTGTGCCACGCGCGCCTGATGGTTTGACAAAAGTTGGCGCGCCTGCTGCAGGGTTAAGATTCTTTTATTTTCTCTTTTTCCCTAAGGGTTATAGAAATTATAAAGGAAAACTTTCATTTCGCATGTACATTAAAAAAAAAATTGTTTTGTCTGTTTTTCATATTTTTCGTTGTACAGCGCCACCTGTCGGTGTTTCTGGATTTTTTTCTCTCACTAAATCTGTTTCCCCATGTCTTGAATAGTATGTGTACAAAATTTGGAGATTTTACACTGAGTAGTTCGATATACAGGGAGATCAGAGGAGGGGTGTTTAAATTATGCCCATCCGGTACGTACGCTTTAGTAAAGAGCAAGTATTTCTTCCTGTTATCTTTACCATTGTATGGCTTTTTCCTCGGAACTCTTCTATGATAATTTAACACCTTTTTAAAGTAGGGGTTTTAAAACCGTGGCCTGCCGACGGTATTTTAGTAGCCCATCGAAACATTTGGATCATGCAAAACGAAAATTTGATATAAATTTAAAAAAAAAAAAACCTTAGAAAGGCAAATTCTCTGACACAAAAAAGATAAAGAATGCACGGGAAAAAGTAGCCCAAGGCACATAGCCTTATCAAAATAATAAATTAGTAATTGTATTCAGAAAGGTCGAAATAAACACAAAAAGCATCATGCCAAGACTCTTTCTTTCCAGAATCACACATGCGTTTCGTCTTCCTGCATTCATTCTGTTTCATGCAATATAAAATACAAAATACATTGATTCAACCCCCATTTTTTGTTGTTTGTAGAAAGCAATAAATAAAAACTTTTTTTAATTAATAAGGGTTGTAAGGTACAAAATTTTTTTTAAGGGGACTCACGACCCTTAAGTCGAGGAAATAAGGCATATTTTCATACTTTTTGACTCTTTGTAACTATTTCAATTTACTCCCAATTTTTCAAAATTTTATGTATATGATAAATTGATATATTTATTTTAATAAACAAATTTTCAACTCTCAAAGTAATTTTAAATAATTTTTTTTAAAAAATGCTCTAGATATACCTTGTTTTTTTAAGCATTTTTATTGTATACTGGCTTGCGCGCAGAGCTATGAAATTAATTTTACACTTAAATGTATAATTCCTGTTTTATATTTAAAATAATTATTTCAAAATACAATTGAACATAAAACATTCAACATTAAAATATTTTTTCAATTTTTTAAAAACTGCTCAAAACATACTTAAAATTTCCTTAAATTTTTGCATTCATTTACCCTTGAAAAAATAACAAAATGTGCAGTGATTGCAATAATTGTAGTTCAGACGCAATAAAATAACATGATTACACAGTGATAAAAATTTCATGGAATTATGTTTCATAGTTTTTGAGATATCAGTTGCGGAATGATGCAAAATTGCATTTTGAGAAAAATGAGTTTAAAATTTTTCTTACCATAAACTTGATTAGTAATTAAATATTTAGAATATCAATATCTCCGGAACTAAGAGGAATATTTTCATGCCGTTTGCTTTATTTTGTCCAGAAATGATCAGGCTTTAACATATATTTTTTTCAAAAAATCGAATGTTTTAAAGATTTAAGGGTAGTGAGTCCCCTTAAACACACCATACACAAAAAACTTCAGTGACGTGTTTTAAAGGAATTAATCCTTCATCATCATGTTACATAAAAAAAAGTCAAGCAATCATCTCAAAGGCTGACGCTCGTTTGCAAATAATACATTTTTCCTCTGCCTTATTTCACACACCGCATTTACACAATCGCGCTAGCAGCGAGTGGAATCGCGAGGAGGGGGGGGAGGGGCAATGTGTGGACGGTGTGCTCGCCGTTTCCCCTCGCCAATCGTGTCGCTCGCTTCGGCAGCGGTTTTCTGGCACGAGTCAAAGGGGCGATTGACGCTGGCGGGTGAAAGGGGAAAATTTGCGACGAGAAGTTTTGTTTACAGAAAGAGGCGGGAATGTGAGAACGGACACTCGCGTCGATGCAGGAACGTGACGAATATCTTGAAGGTGGCGCGAGCGCGAATGTGTAAATGCGGCAACAGATGTGTGGCCTGTGAGCATGAAAGGTTGAAGACCGCTATTTTAAACCATTTCGATTGGCAGATGCGCGAACACGTTTTCGAGTGGATTCAGCAATAATTGGGCATTCTTACAAAGAATTTTCGCAGTTTTGCAAAACTGTATCGACGATCTCTGTCGGATGACATTTTGAAACGACCCTTACGGGCCATACTGGACTCAGTCCAAAGGCTTCATGCTTCTTAATTACAGATCGAATTATAGAAAAGCATTTTCTTGCTTCTTTCCAGATGTCGCAATATATATATATATATATATATATATATATATATATATATATATATATATATATATATATATATATATATATATATATATATATATATGTATATATATATATATATATATATGTATGTATATATATATATATATATATATATGTATATATGTATATATGTATATATATCTGTATATATGTATATATGTATATATATATATATATATATATATATATATATATATATATATATATATATATATATATGTGTGTGTGTGTATATATGTGTGTGTATATATATATATATATATATATATATATATATATATATATATATATATATATATATATATATATATATATATGTATATATATATATATATATATATATATATGTGTGTGTGTGTGTGTGTGTGTAATATACCGACCCAGTCCGATGTTAACGGAGTCTGGAGTCGGCATGTCACACCTCAAAAAATTGTAGTAGTAATCAGAAGGACGATTCTCTTCATTTAACATATACGTTTATTTATCCATTTATTGACATCGATGACGGCGGTTTACTAGGCAACAGAGTCACGCCAAAATCTTACTCTTCGTGGCATGCTTGAGCTTTTATAAACTTCACGAGCGCCTTGCCATGTGATCAAAAGTCTGTAGCCATTGGCTGAAACTATGACTCTGATGTCATAGGTGGCGTATTATTATTACGTAAAGCTGCGCTAGAAACTATATTTTTGGAGGGACGCTACGGGATCTTTGTTCTTGGAATCAGAAGCGAAAATAGCTCAATCGCGACAACGCCCAAAGCAATTTAGAATTTGAATTGGGTATAGGGGTTTTTATATGTTATAGAATATCCCCCCCCCCGTCCGAGAAGAGGCTGACCAACAATGCCTGCATTGAAGGGCAGACTCACCCAGATGAGTGAGGAAAAATGGGCGTTGCAAAAATTTGGAAAAAATTATGTCAAAAAAATTATCAGTAATAGTTAAAAAAATTTACAATAAGATCACGTGACAAAACCTCGGTACATCAAACAACAAATTTCACTGAAAACATAAAAAGAATTATTTTCTTGAAGAAGAGGGAAAAAAACTAAATTCAAATTGAAATTTAAAAAACTACATAACCAGCTGAAAAGAATGATGAGTAGGTCTGCAGTCCCCCCACAGCAAAAATCCCAGCAGAAAATCAATTAAGCCTACCGTAAAAAATTTTATAATTACAAAAAGAATTTACTTGAAAAATATATTGTAAATACACATTGTAAAAATACACTTTAAAATTTAGTAGCATAATTATACAATCGTTTCTACGAGATCCAGGGAAAAGAAAAAAAAATACACGGAAAAGTAGCTTAAAGAAAGAAGATAGTTTAAACCAGATAGTTTTTTTTAAATATATAATTATTTATTAGGACAACACGCATTGTTTAATCACTTAAATCTGAAGTCATGTGATGCTAGGCATCAGAAGGGAGAAAAACTTTAAGAAAAAAAAAATGGATCCCTGATTTTCTGTAGAAATTCACATCACAATTACACCACCAAATTATAAACACATCACAAATTTTATATTACTTCTCTTCTTAAAATTTCTTTATCGTTATGTACTCCTCTGCCGAAAAGTCCTGTACGGTGAACAATGTCCATTCCGAAGTAAAGTTTGTGACATTTGCAGGAACAATTCTTAGAAAAAATTTTCCCAATTCGAAAACACAGCTGAGTTCCAACTAAGAAAGTTTCTGTCTTCAAAAGCACTATTATCCACGCTGGTTATATCGAATGACGCGAAAAATGTCCGTCGACCAGTCCGCCGGGAAATCTCCCTCTCCTCGCTTGTTACTCGGCTAACGCACACTGTTGTCAGACACAAGATATTTTTCTTCGGACGGCATTCGCAAGTTGAACCCCACTGACCAAGTTGACCCACAGTTCAATTCTCATAAACGGATATGAATCATGTTGGATTCCTCCGAGCGTGTGTGAGACGTTGACTTAAAAATAGTTCTTTCTCCGCATAGTGCAATAGCTGTTTTATTCAAAGCTAAATGCTGAAGAGATGGCATGAAACTTGAACGAAGTTGTTCGTAGTTAAACATCACCGTAGGAGCTGAAATATTCCACTTGTAAAAATAGAAATTCGATTAGATCGGAGCTCCCACAAGTCTGGACTAGGGAAACCACAGACTGACCTTGGCCGATTTTTATTCCAATCGCACTGGCGTGAAGACGAGAGATAACGAAAACGCGAAAATTGCGTATTCAATTCTATGGAAATCCCAAGGTGGGATCTTCCCGCGTAGCAAAACTTGTATCTCTGACACAAGTCCTTGTATCTCTGACGACTCTTTGTAACATACCGACCCAGTCCCATGTTAACGGAGACCGGAGTCGGCATGTCACACCTCAAAATCTTGTAGTCGTAACCAGAAAGACGATTCGATTCATTTAACACATACGTTTATTTATCCATTTATTGGCATCGATGACGGCGGTTTACTAGGTAACAGAGCCACGCCAAAATCTTGCTCTTAGAGGCATGCTTGAGCTTTTATAAACTTCACGAGCGTCTTGCCATGTGATCAAAAGTCTGTAGCCATTGGCTGAAACTATGACTCTGATGTCATAGGTGGCGTATTATTATTACGTAAAGATGCGATAGAAACTATATTTTTTGGAGGGACGCTGCCCATGCTTTGTCCTTTTCCTTCTTTCTGTTCTAGGAATCAGAAGCGAAAA
Source organism: Dolomedes plantarius (assembly GCA_907164885.2). Classification (NCBI taxonomy): domain Eukaryota; kingdom Metazoa; phylum Arthropoda; class Arachnida; order Araneae; family Dolomedidae; genus Dolomedes; species Dolomedes plantarius. Next base: position 251,666,910 of record OU015490.1, read on the forward strand.
TAGCTCAATCACGACAACGCCCAAGGCAATTTAGAATTTCAATTGGGTATAGGGGTTTTTATATGTTATATATATATATATATATATATATATATATATATATATATATATATATATATATATATATATATATATATATATATGTCACGGCACTTCGCCGCATACCCTTTTACCTAATTAATTACCCTAAATTGCAGTCATTAAACAATAGGCGGGTGAAAGAACTAATGCTTAAATAACATTTAAATACGTCTTTATTAATTAACATTAGTTAATTACTCAATTAACTCAGTTAAGTCACCATTTTCAATCATCTCCGCTCCCCGACGCACGCGCGTCCTATCTCTATGAAAAATATCCCTAAACTGCTTTGTTCTTTTCATGCGTTATGCAAAAGCGGGCCAAGCATCGCGAGCCCCTCTCTAGTGTTTTCGAACATTCGACGATTGCGTCATCACATGATTTCATAATCAGGCACTGCCCGCCTCTACCTTTGTCAACAAACTTCGAAGCGCGTGAGAGCAATTAATTATCGATGACCATGAACCCTCCGCTGCGAAAAACAACCTACTTCCTGAATTGGAAAACACACTAGAATCGCTAAAAGAAAATTACAGTTTAACGCTAACTAATATAGTTAAATATAGTTTATGCTTTTAATTATTGCATATATATGTCAAGGATTTAGTGGGAAAAGAGTGATTATTCTAAATTTAAAGGGGGGCTTAGTAATTAATTTATTGTCGTGGCGTAATTCGCCACTATTCTCATATCTTGGTTCGAAATGAATCGAGAGAAATCGGGGAAATTCCCTGTGGATTGATTGACATCTGTGGTCACTCCCATGGTTCATCTCCGGTGCATGCGTCACAGAGATCATGTGGGCATGCGCGGTGGCTTTGGATGGCAGAAAAACAATAGCGTTTAATCAGACGGCGGGAAATTCTTGATGGAGATAGTCACGCGTCGCGTGGGAGCTTGATGACTCTTGGATTTAATTTATCAGATTGAATCAGGTAGCTTAAGATTTTGGAAATGAACGATGTTAGATATATTAATTGTAGTTCTTTGCCACCGGCCTTTTAACTCATTGACTGCTATAACTTTAATAATTAAGTAAAGATAGATTAAGAAGGAGAAAAGTTTGGATGTAAGACGACGTACTGGGAAGGGTGTAAGTAGCGAGCCTGTCATATATATATATATATATATATATATGTGTGTGTGTGTGTGTGGGAACTCTTGCAACCACGCTAAGCAAACGAGGCGACAACAGTGCCATCCCGGGAAGAGAAGGGTTACGCATCAGTTGATCCCCGCACACCGACTGAGACGGACGTGACGAAAGCGCGGGCACGAGGTCCGTAACTGTAGAGTGGGCAAGACGGCCCTAGGAATGTGTTTACTAGTGACTGCTGTAACGACGATATTGCCATGCCAATATTAATTCATCATGTATATAGCTCCTCTTATTTGTACATCAATATATAATATTAAAATATACATCGTAGTGTGAATTTATTGAGGACTCTTTCATCGCTTACCATATATATATATATATATATATATATATATATATAGATAGATAGATAGATAGATAGATAGATAGATATAGATATACAGTGGAACCTCGCATAACGAGCATAATTCGTTTTAGAGTCTTACTCGTAATGCGAAACCCCCGTTAAGCTAAACAATTTTTCCGATATAAATTAATGTAAAATACGATATTGCGTTCCATGCCAAAAAATACTCAAAATTTTTTTAGATGTAACGTTTATTATTTAACGAAAATTATTTATAAATTCTTAAGAAGCAAAATCATCCATGTGTAGTTTATTATTTACGAATTTATGACACATATCTAATTGTTTTACTGGAAAACTATCTAGCGACATTTGTTTTTCTCGGCGATTCGAAATTTGCCGTAAATGTGTCAGCGCATTGTCATTAAATAAATTTATAGCGCGCATAGCCACCGTCTTATCAGGGTGATGCTTCGTAACTTACGATGCAACAGTTTCCCATGCTTTCATCATTCCTTTTATTGCGCCAGAAGATTGTTTCTTTGCTGTTTCTTCGTCCTTCGTCCACTGACAAACTCTCCTCTACAACTGCTTAATGTGAAAGACACTGCAATTCTATTAGCTGGTCGGTGGTCAGCTGTTGGTTGTGCTCTTCCACAAGCTCCTCAATATCATTGTTATCCTCCAGTCCCATGATATTTGCTTCTCGAACCCTCCATGACTACCCTTAAATACAGTGATTTCCGCTTATAAGAATCACGTTTGTTATTACTGTTTTTTATTCTTATAAGCGGTTGATTCTTATAACCGAAACTTCCCTTTGGACAGGCACACATACACAAATATATACTTGTACATATATATAAACACACAGGCACATATATACATAATTTACCATTAAATACTCTTTAATTTACGTTATTTATCATTTATTAAAATTATTTTTTATAATTTTAAAAATACTCAATTTCTAAACAAATACTATAACTCAATTTCTAGACCTATAAGTAACAGCACATGATTATAAAATCAACAAGAGGCAGCTTCTCTTTGACTACACTTTGGAAGAGCTTCATATCTAATTAACAAATTCTGTTTTTCAGAAAAACTAAGAGTTTTTCCTTGATTTATCATATTTGAATTCGACTATCAAAAAGTTCTAACACTAACTGGCAATTTTGTTAGAAAACTAAAGTGAATACTAGTGACGTATGCTTATTACAGTCTCAGAGAAGATTCACTTTATAGCTTACGTTTCACGGTTTGGTTCTGAATCAAACCGTGAAACGTTTGATTCAGCATCTGGTTCATCTGATTCAGCAAAATGGATCCGTTTACGTTTCACGGTTTGAAGTGCTTAATCCACTGTCCCGTTTGCGTAAGTGATGGTGGACACTTCGCGGAAGATTTATGTGTTTCAGGGTCCAGAAATCCGCAACCAGGAAGTAAGTGGTGGGAAAAAAGGAGTGCCTGTCTGGAGAAAAGCGAAATCGGACCCGGGCGGGTTAGATGCCCCTGGGTAAAGCTAATAAGACGGTGTTTAGCAAAAACGTATAAGGAGAAACTCTTATGTTATGTCTAAAGGAATGTATTTTACGACTGTTTTCCACTCCAAACTTTTATCAATCTTTCTTTTCAAAAACTTAAGAAAGAATTTCGTACCTTTTGAGAGTTCAAGTGGCATTTTTTGGAAAAATGAAAGGAAGGCGAAGATTGCAAACTGATTCTTATAACCGGTGGATTGATTTTTTAAAGCGGAAATTTTAACATGGAAATAATACATTTGTTTTTGTTTTTGCGATATTGATTCTTATAAACGGTTGATTCTTATAACCACTGATCACTATAAGCGGTGGTTACTGTACTTTATTTTCGGCCGTTGATGATCCTGGTGACGTGAAGAGGGGATTTCCTTTCACGTCACTCATTATGCGAAATGTTCCTCGTTAAGCGAGCCATTTTTTTTACGATTTATTGTGCTCGTTATGCGAAATACTCGTTAAGCGAGTTTCCACTGTATATGTATATAATGTACTTATAATTTAGATTAAACGAGTAATGGGCTCAGTTGAAATGTTATTGTTAGCAGATGTTATTACTGCAACAAAGCAAAGATGTAAAAGCACACTTTATTAATCTGTGAAAGTTTATTTCAAAGTAATTGGAGATTTTTAATTACGATTCTTGAATTATCGATAGCAAGAATACATTGAATCATTTTACACTGAGCCATTCTTTCATTGCAACACCTAAATTAACTTGAAAATTCTATATAGCTCAAGAACAGTTTTACTGATTCCATGTGGTGTTATAATAAACAGAATGTGCTATAGACGTAAAGTAAAATATTTAGGGAGAATATTAAAAAATTAAGAGATAAATTCCATATAAATGTCTAATTTAAATTATATCATGCCACAAAATAGTCTCTATCACGCTTAAATGAAAAATTCTGCTTAGTTTTTTAATGTTCAATTAAACAAAGTATTTCTCGCATGGGTTTCATTATAGATCACTAACAATGAAAAGGTAATCTGTTCTTAGATAAGCGAAATTCGAACACTAACTAAATGTTTCTAAATATAAAAAAGTTTGACATTTAACATAACAAACAATTCATCGGAAATCTATTTTTAATCCGCATTTCTTAGAAACTGCTTTACGCACCTATATACAACATAAAAACAAGATTAAATTTTTTCGTATGAATAAATCTATTTTCAGCTACTGGCAATGTTATCACATAAACTCGAAACCCTGATATGTTCTGGAAACAATTATTAAATATCAATAAAATTCTATATGCATTCCTCATCATTAGAAGCCGAAATTGTTCACAAAATCCTTTGACGTCATCCGTGGCAGTTGAATGACACTGACGTTAGCGAAGAGATATTTTCGAAGTAATAAGTGTTTGAAAATGTCATTCACATGAAATGCTATTTTAAGTAAAGGTTTGTGAGAAGGCTAGAGCACGTTTAGATTTGACTGAGATATATATTCCGGTTTAATGTTTTTTAGTTTAGTTCTATAGAGTTTTCATAGCAATTCGTAAAATAATAATACTCTAATTTTGTTTGTAATTAGAAACAGCAGGCAGTAGTGACATGTTTAAAGAGTTTTTATTATGATCCGCAGAATACCAAAACTCTAACTTTGTAAGTAGATATTGCAAGGATTGTAAACATTAGTGATATGTTTAATTAGCTTTCATTGAAATTCGTAAAGTACCAGATCTCTAAGTTTACTTATAAATAGACATAGCAAAAATAGCAAAAAGTGGTGACATGTTTAAAAAGTTTTCATTACAATTCGTAAAATACCAAAACTATTAGTTTGTTTGTAATTTGATACAGCAAGAACAGCAAACAATAGTGGCATGTATAAAGAGTTTTCATTGCAATTCGTAAAACATTAAAACTCTACGTTTGTTTGTAATTAGATACAGCTAGAACAGCAAACAGTAGTGGCATGTATAAAGAGTTTTCATTGGATTTAGTAAAACATTAAAACTCTACGTTTGTTTGTAATTAGATACAGCAAGAACAGCAAACAGTAGTGGCATGTATAAAGAGTTTTCATTGCAATTCGTAAAACATTAAAACTCTACGTTTGTTTGTAATTAGATACAGCTAGAACAGCAAACAATAGTGGCATGTATAAAGAGTTTTTATTGGAATTAGTAAAACATTAAAACTCTACGTTTGTTTGTAATTAGATACAGCAAGAACAGTAAACAGTAGTGGCATGTATAAAGAGTTTTCATTGCAATTCGTAAAACATTAAAACTCTACGTTTGTTTGTAATTAGATACAGCTAGAACAGCAAACAGTAGTGGCATGTATAAAGAGTTTTCATTGCAATTCGTAAAACATTAAAACTCTACGTTTGTTTGTAATTAGATACAGCTAGAACAGCAAACAGTAGTGGCATGTATAAAGAGTTTTCATTGGATTTAGTAAAACATTAAAACTCTACGTTTGTTTGTAATTAGATACAGCAAGAACAGCAAACAGTAGTGGCATGTATAAAGAGTTTTCATTGCAATTCGTAAAACATTAAAACTCTACGTTTGTTTGTAATTAGATACAGCTAGAACAGCAAACAATAGTGGCATGTATAAAGAGTTTTTATTGGAATTAGTAAAACATTAAAACTCTACGTTTGTTTGTAATTAGATACAGCAAGAACAGTAAACAGTAGTGGCATGTATAAAGAGTTTTCATTGCAATTCGTAAAACATTAAAACTCTACGTTTGTTTGTAATTAGATACAGCTAGAACAGCAAACAGTAGTGGCATGTATAAAGAGTTTTCATTGCAATTCGTAAAACATTAAAACTCTACGTTTGTTTGTAATTAGATACAGCAAGAACCGCAAACAGTAGTAGCATGTATAAAGAGTTTTCATTGCAGTTCGTAAAACATTAAAATTCTACGTTTGTTTGTAATTAGATACAGCTAGAACAGCAAACAGTAGTGACATGTTTAAAAAGTTTTCCTTACAATTCGTAAAATAGCAAAACTCTAAGTTTGTTTGTAATTAGATGCAGCAGAAACAGCAGGCAGTAGTACCATATTTATAAGAAAATATTTCCTCTACGATAAGTAAGAACAAAATATGCATATTTCGTTCGAATAGGACCATGTATGATGTTCTGTTTTTCGTTATATACAATGTGGTTGATTATCATAAAGTTTACACAGAAAATGAAATGTGTTTTTTGATGAAATTGTTGCCATATTTCCATCAAGGCAGGAATTAGTTAGTAGCTAAAATATAAATGTGCAAATTTCGTTTAACTTGGACCATGCCTGTTATGGTATTTTTCATCGTATACAATGTTGTTAATTACATTCAGTTTAGAAGTAAGACTGTTTTTTTCGATTAAATTGTGGACCGCCAAGACAGGTATATATAGTTTACAGCTAAAATAAAAATAAAAAAGTTTCATTGAAATAATTCCGATCATACGTGTTATTGTATTTATCATTACATACAACGTTGTAAAATATGATGCATTTTAGAGGGAAGATAGAATGTGTTTTTCGATTAAATTGTTTGTATATGTTAGCCAATCAGAGATAATTAGTCTACAGCTAAAAGAATTAACAATTTTTTAATAGGACTATGCGTGTTGTATTTTTCATTATATACAATATTGTTAATTATTATGATGTTCGAATGGAAAATGGATTGCGTTTTTTGCTGAAATTGTTGAAATTTGTCATCCAAGACAGGAATATTTTGTTTGAAGGTAAAATAGAAATTCTATTTCGGAATAATCACATTAATATAGTAACTATGTCTCTTTTGGGTAAAAAGAAAAAAAAAGAAATTGTTAGAATATTTTGAGAAAATTGACAAAAATATTTTTGACAAAGAATTTTCCTTTGATACTAGAGAATTTCCGGTACTTACGTATTATAACTGAAGCTTTGCGGTTTGGCGAAAAAGCGGCAATAAAGCGCCAATTATGCGCCCCATCCTTGTTGATAGTATTGTTTTCGCCATTCATTGCTATTCGCTCCCGTTCTAAGTTTCGTTTTGAAGGTTTTCTTTATTTTTTTAGGTTATGAAAGTTATTTGACAAAGATCTTTTATAAAAGAAGTTTGACGAGAAATATGACAGTGTAATACCTCAACTTTGATAAAAGATAACTTTTATAAAAGATGGATTCTTCGTCAAAGTTTTATAAAAGATTTCGGTGCCCGAATGTTATAAACAACATTTCGAGCAACAGCATGTTGAAAAAATATAAATGTGTGGAAAACGCGGCAGATAAAGAAAAAGATTTCGATTCTAAATATTTTTCGATTCTAAATAGTTTATTTAGATTCTAAATAGTTTTAGCTCTAATTAAAAATTGCGCACAAATGACAAAACAGAAATATTCAATACACGAAAAATATTCAAACCCGAAGATTCAATACGCGAAAAATATTCAAAATGAGTATGTTAAAAACGCAAATCTTTCAAAGGAAAAGTCTTAGGATGATGAAATTTTGCATGGTGGTTACTCCTAAGCTTTAGATGCCCACTAAGAAATATTTTTAAAAAGTACAAATATTAAGGGGTTTAAAAGGGGCTTAACCCCCTACCCACTGAAAAAAAAACCCATTGTATCTCTGAAACCATAGGACCCAGGAAGTTGAAATTTCGTATGGTGGTTCCCCTTAAGCCCTAGGTGCCCACTAAAAAATCTTTTTGAAAAATACAAATTTTAAGGGGGTTAAAAGTGGCTTAACCCCCCTCTAAAAAACCCCCTATAGTATCTCTGGAACCATAAGACCTAGAAAGCTGAAATTTTGCATGGTGGTTCCCCTTAAGCCCTAGGTACACACCAATAAATATTTTTTAATAGCTCGAATTTTAAGGGTTTTAACCCCCTCCCCCCTAAAAAATCCCACTGTATCTCTGGAACCATAGGGTCTAGGAAGCTGAAATTTTGTATGGTACTTTCCCTTAAGCCCTAGGTACACACCAATAAATCTTTTTTAAGAGCTCGAATTTTAAGGGATTTAGCCCCCTTAGATAGAAATAACTTTTATAAAAGATCTTTGTCAAAGAACTTTGATAGTGTAATAGGGGTATTTTGAGGTTATAGCATTTCTTTTGTGTATAACTGTTATAAAAGATACAAATAACCTTTAAAAAATATCTTTGTCAAAGAACTTTGATAGTGTAATATAGGCCAAAAGGAAGAAGATGCAGTGTCTTTTTTCCAGATCCGTGGAATTATGCCTTAACTTTCAAAACATGCATGCCTATTTTAATCGACCAGTAGCTGGAGATGTAATATTAAAGATTGCGGCAAAACTGTCAGAATTCAGAAGGAAAACTGGTTCTACGGTTCCCGATTGCCATTACTTTAAAATACCGATTACCAAACTTTAAATATTTGCGTTTTCCGTCGAAACCTGTATGCATATCAATTTGTGTCTAATTTGCATTACCCCTTCTTGGCGCGGCGCTTTTGTTTGTCTAAGAGTGTATTCCTATTTTGTCTTTAATATGAAATTTTTAATTAGATCTAAAATCATCTATAGCGAAATCATGTTCTTCAGCTGCTTATTTTCTTTTAAACTTTTCCATCTGTTTTCCAAATACTTTTTTAAACGTGCTGCTGCTCAAAATGTTGATGCATGTTTAATAACCGCTTTCGTATATTTCATACACGTGCTTCGCCACAGATTACACGAGTGCCATGAATTATGTCATTTGGTTCATTTAATTTCAATTAACTTTAGCAGTAAGGTGGGGTCATTTCTCATAAGGAGTTCATCGCAGAATTTAAGGACAGTGATCCGAATTTAAATACGAGTTTTGGATATTTCATTTTTATTTTGGGGATTTAAAACCACTTTGCAATCTCCTAAAAATTTTCTTCTTAAACATCTTTCTTGGCCAGTACCTAGAGCCTAAGAGGAAACGCCATGCAAAATTTCAACTTCTTCGGCCTTATTGTTCCAGAGATACAGTGGAATATTTTTTTTTTTTTTTGGGGGGGGGGGGGGACTAAACCCCTTAAAATTTGAATGTAAAAAAAGATTTATTGGTGTGCCCCTAGGGCTCAAGGAAAACCAACCAACAAAAATTTTAGCTTCCAGGCCTTATGGTTCCAGAGATACAGTGGGTTTATTTCTTTTTTTTTGGAGGGGGGGGGCTAAACCCCGTAAAATTTGAACTAAAAAAGGAAAAAATTATTGGTGTGCACCTACGGCTTAAGGAAAACGAACCAACCAACCAAATTTCAGCATCCCAGGCCTTATGGTTCCAGAGATACGGTGAGTTTCTTTTTTTTTGGGGGGGGGGGCTAAACCCTTTAAAATTTGAACGTAAAAAAAAAGATTTATTGGTGTGCACCTAGGGCTTAAGGGAAACCAACCAACCACATTTCAGATTCCCAGGCTTTATGATTCCAGAGATACAGTGGGTTTATTTACTTATTTTTTTTTTGGGGGGGGGGCTAAACCCCTTAAAATTTGAACTTTAAAAAGATATTTATAGGTGTGCCCCTAGGGTTTAAGAGGAACCACCATACAAAATTTCAGCTTCCTAGGCCTTATGGTTCCAGAGATACAGTAGGATTTTATGGGGGGGAGAGGGGGCAAAGCCCCTTAAATTTCGAGCGTTCAAAATGACTTATTGGTATGCACCTAGAGCTTAAGAGGAACCACCATAGGAAATTTCAGCTTCCTAGGCCTTGTGGTTCCAGAGATACAGTGGGTGTTTTTAGAGGGGGCAGGGGGTTAAGCTATTTTTAACCCCCTAGAAATTTACAGTTTCAAAAAAAAAAGATTTCTTAGAAGTCACCTAGGGGTTATGGGAAACCACTATACGAAATTTCAACTTCCTAGGCCCTATGGTTCCAAATATGCAGTGGGTGTTTTTAGAGGGGGGCAGGGGGTTAAGCTCTTTTTAATCCCCTTAAAATTTACAGTTTCCAAAAAAAAGATTTCTTAGAAGTCACCTAGGGATTATGGGGAACCACTATACGAAATTTCAACTTCTAAGGCCCTATGGTTCCAAATATACAGTGGGTGTTTTTAGAGGGGGGCAGGGGGTTAAGCTCTTTTTAACCCCCATAAAATTTACAGTTTCCAAAAAAAAGATTTCTTAGAAGTCACCTAGGGATTATGGGGAACCACCATACGAAATTTCAACTTCCCAGGCCCTATGGTTCCAAAGATACAGTGGGTGTTTTTAGAGGGGGGCAGGGGGTTAAGCTCTTTTTAACCCCCTTAAAATATACAGTTTCCAAAAAAAGATTTCTTAGAAGGCACCTAGGGATTATGGGGAATCCCTATACGAAATTTCAGCTTCTTAGGCCAAAGATACAGTGGATGTTTTATAGAGTGGGGGCAGGGAGTTAAGCTCTTTTTAACCCCTTAAAATTTAGTTTCCGAAAAAAGATTTCTTAGAAGGCACCTAGGGATTATGGGGAACCACCATACGAAATTTCAACTTCCTAGGCCCTAAGGTTCCAAAGATACAATGGGTGTTTTTAGAGGAGGGACAGGGGGTTAAGCTCTTTTTAACCCCCTTAAAATTTACAGTTTTCAAAAAAAGATTTCTTAGAAGGCACCTAGGGATTATGAGGAACCACCATACGAAATTTCAACTTCCTAGGCCCTGTGGTTCTAAAGATACAATGGGTGTTTTTAGAGGGGGGCAGGGGGTTAAGCTCTTTTTAACCCCCTTAAAATTTACAGTTTTCAAAAAAAGATTTCTTAGAAGGCACCTAGGGATTATCAGGAACCACCATACGAAATTTCAACTTTCTAGGCCCTAAGGTTCCAAAGATACAATGGGTGTTTTTAGAGGGGGGGCAGGGGGTTAAGCTCTTTTTAACCCCCTTAAAATTTACAGTTTTCATAAAAAGATTTCTTAGAAGGCACCTAGGGATTATGAGGAACCACCATACGAAATTTCAACTTCCTAGGCCCTAAGGTTCCAAAGATACAATGGGTGTTTTTAGAGGGGGGCAGGGGGTTAAGCTCTTTTTAACCCCCTTAAAATTTACAGTTTTCAAAAAAAGATTTCTTAGAAGGCACCTAGGGATTATCAGGAACCACAATACGAAATTTCAACTTCCTAGGCCCTAAGGTTCCAAAGATACAATGGGTGTTTTTAGAGGGGGGGCAGGGGGTTAAGCTCTTTTTAACCCCCTTAAAATTTACAGTTTTCATAAAAAGATTTCTTAGAAGGCACCTAGGGATTATGAGGAACCACCATACGAAATTTCAACTTCCTAGGCCCTGTGGTTCCAAAGATACAATGGGTGTTTTTAGAGGGGGGGCAGGGGGTTAAGCTCTTTTTAACCCCCTTAAAATTTACAGTTTTCATAAAAAGATTTCTTAGAAGGCACCTAGGGATTATGAGGAACCACCATACGAAATTTCAACTTCCTAGGCCCTAAGGTTCCAAAGATACAATGGGTGTTTTTAGAGGGGGGCAGGGGGTTAAGCTCTTTTTAACCCCCTTAAAATTTACAGTTTTCAAAAAAAGATTTCTTAGAGGGCACCTAGGGATTATCAGGAATCACCATACGAAATTTCAACTTCCTAGGCCCTATGGTTCCAAAGATACAATGGGTGTTTTTAGAGCGGGGCAGGGGGTTAAGCTCTTTTTAACCCCCTTAAAATTTACAGTTTTCAAAAAAAGATTTCTTAGAAGGCACCTAGGGATTATGAGGAACCACCATACGAAATTTCAACTTCCTAGGCCCTGTGGTTCCAAAGATACAATGGGTGTTTTTAGAGGGGGGGCAGGGGGTTAAGCTCTTTTTAACCCCCTTAAAATTTACAGTTTTCAAAAAAAGATTTCTTAGAAGGCACCTAGGGATTATGAGGAACCACCATACGAAATTTCAACTTCCTAGGCCCTAAGGTTCCAAAGATACAATGGGTGTTTTTAGAGGGGGGCAGGGGGTTAAGCTCTTTTTAACCCCCTTAAAATTTACAGTTTTCAAAAAAAGATTTCTTAGAAGAAACCTAGGGATTATGAGGAACCACCATACGAAATTTCAACTTCCTAGGCCTTATGGTTCCAAAGATACAATGGGTGTTTTTAGAGGGGGGGCAGGGGGTTAAGCTCTTTTTAACCCTCTTAAAATTTACAGTTTTCAAAAAAAGATTTCTTAGAAGGCACCTAGGGATTATGAGGAACCACCATACGAAATTTCAACTTCCTAGGCCCTAAGGTTCCAAAGATACAATGGGTGTTTTTAGAGGGGGGGCAGGGGGTTAAGCTCTTTTTAACCCTCTTAAAATTTACAGTTTTCATAAAAAGATTTCTTAGAAGGCACCTAGGGATTATGAGGAACCACCATACGAAATTTCAACTTCCTAGGCCCTAAGGTTCCAAAGATACAATGGGTGTTTTTAGAGGGGGGCAGGGGGTTAAGCTCTTTTTAACCCCCTTAAAATTTACAGTTTTCAAAAAAAGATTTCTTAGAGGGCACCTAGGGATTATCAGGAATCACCATACGAAATTTCAACTTCCTAGGCCCTATGGTTCCAAAGATACAATGGGTGTTTTTAGAGCGGGGCAGGGGGTTAAGCTCTTTTTAACCCCCTTAAAATTTACAGTTTTCAAAAAAAGATTTCTTAGAAGAAACCTAGGGATTATGAGGAACCACCATACGAAATTTCAACTTCCTAGGCCTTATGGTTCCAAAGATACAATGGGTGTTTTTAGAGGGGGGGCAGGGGGTTAAGCTCTTTTTAACCCTCTTAAAATTTACAGTTTTCAAAAAAAGATTTCTTAGAAGGCACGTAGGGATTATGAGGAACCACCATACGAAATTTCAACTTCCTAGGCCCTGTGGTTCCAAAGATACAATGGGTGTTTTTAGAGGGGGGGCAGGGGGTTAAGCTCTTTTTAACCCCCTTAAAATTTACAGTTTTCATAAAAAGATTTCTTAGAAGGCACCTAGGGATTATGAGGAACCACCATACGAAATTTCAACTTCCTAGGCCCTGTGGTTCCAAAGATACAATGGGTGTTTTTAGAGGGGGGGCAGGGGGTTAAGCTCTTTTTAACCCTCTTAAAATTTACAGTTTTCAAAAAAAGATTTCTTAGAAGGCACCTAGGGATTATGAGGAACCACCATACGAAATTTCAACTTCCTAGGCCCTGTGGTTCCAAAGATACAATGGGTGTTTTTAGAGGGGGGGCAGGGGGTTAAGCTCTTTTTAACCCTCTTAAAATTTACAGTTTTCAAAAAAAGATTTCTTAGAAGGCACCTAGGGATTATGAGGAACCACCATACGAAATTTCAACTTCCTAGGCCCTGTGGTTCCAAAGATACAATGGGTGTTTTTAGAGGGGGGGCAGGGGGTTAAGCTCTTTTTAACCCTCTTAAAATTTACAGTTTTCATAAAAAGATTTCTTAGAAGGCACCTAGGGATTATGAGGAACCACCATACGAAATTTCAACTTCCTAGGCCCTGTGGTTCCAAAGATACAATGGGTGTTTTTAGAGGGGGGGCAGGGGGTTAAGCTCTTTTTAACCCTCTTAAAATTTACAGTTTTCAAAAAAAGATTTCTTAGAAGGCACCTAGGGATTATGAGGAACCACCATACGAAATTTCAACTTCCTAGGCCCTGTGGTTCCAAAGATACAATGGGTGTTTTTAGAGGGGGGGCAGGGGGTTAAGCTCTTTTTCACCCTCTTAAAATTTACAGTTTTCAAAAAAAGATTTCTTAGAAGGCACCTAGGGATTATGAGGAACCACCATACGAAATTTCAACTTCCTAGGCCTTATGGTTCCAAAGATACAATGGGTGTTTTTAGAGGGGGGGCAGGGGGTTAAGCTCTTTTTAACCCTCTTAAAATTTACAGTTTTCAAAAAAAGATTTCTTAGAAGGCACCTAGGGATTATGAGGAACCACCATACGAAATTTCAACTTCCTAGGCCCTGTGGTTCCAAAGATACAATGGGTGTTTTTAGAGGGGGGGCAGGGGGTTAAGCTCTTTTTAACCCTCTTAAAATTTACAGTTTTCAAAAAAAGATTTCTTAGAAGGCACCTAGGGATTATGAGGAACCACCATACGAAATTTCAACTTCCTAGGCCCTGTGGTTCCAAAGATACAATGGGTGTTTTTAGAGGGGGGGCAGGGGGTTAAGCTCTTTTTAACCCTCTTAAAATTTACAGTTTTCATAAAAAGATTTCTTAGAAGGCACCTAGGGATTATGAGGAACCACCATACGAAATTTCAACTTCCTAGGCCCTAAGGTTCCAAAGATACAATGGGTGTTTTTAGAGGGGGGCAGGGGGTTAAGCTCTTTTTAACCCCCTTAAAATTTACAGTTTTCAAAAAAAGATTTCTTAGAGGGCACCTAGGGATTATGAGGAACCACCATACGAAATTTCAACTTCCTAGGCCTTATGGTTCCAAAGATACAATGGGTGTTTTTAGAGGGGGGGCAGGGGGTTAAGCTCTTTTTAACCCTCTTAAAATTTACAGTTTTCAAAAAAAGATTTCTTAGAAGGCACCTAGGGATTATGAGGAACCACCATACGAAATTTCAACTTCCTAGGCCCTGTGGTTCCAAAGATACAATGGGTGTTTTTAGAGGGGGGGCAGGGGGTTAAGCTCTTTTTAACCCCCTTAAAATTTACAGTTTTCAAAAAAAGATTTCTTAGAAGGCACCTAGGGATTATGAGGAACCACCATACGAAATTTCAACTTCCTAGCCCTAAGGTTCCAAAGATACAATGGGTGTTTTTAGAGGGGGGCAGGGGGTTAAGCTCTTTTTAACCCCCTTAAAATTTACAGTTTTCAAAAAAAGATTTCTTAGAAGAAACCTAGGGATTATGAGGAACCACCATACGAAATTTCAACTTCCTAGGCCTTATGGTTCCAAAGATACAATGGGTGTTTTTAGAGGGGGGGCAGGGGGTTAAGCTCTTTTTAACCCTCTTAAAATTTACAGTTTTCAAAAAAAGATTTCTTAGAAGGCACCTAGGGATTATGAGGAACCACCATACGAAATTTCAACTTCCTAGGCCCTGTGGTTCCAAAGATACAATGGGTGTTTTTAGAGCGGGGCAGGGGGTTAAGCTCTTTTTAACCCCCTTAAAATTTACAGTTTTCAAAAAAAGATTTCTTAGAAGGCACCTAGGGATTATCAGGAACCACCATACGAAATTTCAACTTCCTAGGCCCTATGGTTCCAAAGATACAATGGGTGTTTTTAGAGGGGGGCAGGGGATTATGCCCTTTTTAACCCCCTTAAAATTTGTATTTAATAAAATAAAAATCTTATTGGGCACGTAGAGCTTGGGAGTAACCACGTTTTCCACACATTTTGTATTATTTTAACATGCTTCTGCTCGAAATGTTTATAATTTCCGGGCAGGAAATAGGTTGCCACTGTGAAGTTAGGTGTCGGCGAGCAGATATTACGCAAAGGGTTAAAGGCTGCCAAGCTTCAGCTATAATACGTAAGTACCGAATTTCCTTATCAAATAGCAAAATAGCGTTTTGTCTGACTTGGGTTACACGCATGTGTTCTCGTTAGACTCCGAGGAGGAAAGCTAAATATGCTTCGAAATTAACGAATTAAGTGTATTTTAGAGTAATTTTTAATAGATACTCTGAGGTTTTGATAATTCCTCTATTTTCTTTTAGTTTTCGTATTATTTCTAACTAACATTACATATTGAATTTAAGAGTAAATTTGCTGAATTATTATTATTCATTAGATTTAAATTCAAAGCTTTTCAGTGCATGAATTTAATACTTTAGTGGCATGATCTATTTATCCGTCTGAGTTGATGAACAATATTATTTTTAAATGTTGATTACTGACAACAAGTCTTTAATTAAACTGATTTCAAAAGTATAATCACAGCTTTTTATAACGATACAGTATTGAACGTTTAAGTGTTTTTTATACTTAATTTTATGAGAGATGTAGCATGTGTTCGATCCAGACTTCTAGGCAAATGTTATTAAAATGTGACTAATTTATCTCTGTGGACGGTAGATTTTAATATATATATATATATATATATATATATATATATATATATATATATATATATATATATATATATATATATATATATACAGTGATTTCCGCTTATAAGAATCACGTTTGTTATTACTGTTTTTGATTCTTATAAGCGGTTGATTCTTATAACCGAAACTTCCCTTTGGACAGGCACACATACGCAAATATATACTTGTACATATATATAAACACACAGGCACATATATACATAATTTACCATTAAATACTCTTTAATTTACGTTATTTATCATTTATTAAAATTATTTTTTATAATTTTAAAAATACTCAATTTCTAAACAAATACTATAACTCAATTTCTAGACCTATAAGTAACAATACATGATTATAAAATCAACAAGAGGCAACTTCTCTTTGACTACACTTTGGAAGAGCATCATATCTAATTAACAAGTTCTGTTTTTTAGAAAAACTAAGAGTTTTCCTTGTTTTTATCATATTTGAATTCGACTATCGAAAAGTTCTAACACTAACTGGCAATTTTGTTAGAAAACTAAAGTGAATACTAGCGACGTATGCTTATTACAGTCTCAGACGAAGATTCACTTTATAGCGTACGTTTCACGGTTTGATTCTGAATCAAACCGTGAAACGTTTGATTCAGCATCTGGTTCATCTGATTCAGCAAAATGGATCCGTTTACGTTTCACGGTTTGAAGTGCTGAATCCACTATTCCGTTTGCGTAAGTGATGGTGGACACTTCGAAGGAAGATTTATGTGTTTCAGGGTCCAGAAATCCGCAAGCAGGAAGTAAGTGGTGGGAAAAAAGGAGTGCCTGTCTGGAGAAAAGCGAAATCGGACCCGGGCGGGTTAGATGCCCCTGGGTAAAGCTAATAAGACAGTGTTTAGCAAAAACGTATAAGGAGAAACTCTTATGTTATGTCTAAAGGAATGTATTTTACGACTGTTTTCCACCCCAAAGTTTTATCAATCTTTCTTTTCAAAAACTTAAGAAAGAATTTCGTACCTTTTGAGAGTTCAAGTGGCATTTTTTGGAAAAATGAAAGGAAGGCGAAGATTGCAAACTGATTCTTATAACCGGTGGATTGATTCTTTAAAGCGGAAATTTTAACATGGAAATAATACATTTGTTTTTGTTTTTGCGATATTGATTCTTATAAACGGTTGATTCTTATAACCACTGATCACTATAAGCGGTGGTCACTGTATATATATATATATATATATATATATATATATATATATAATAACACGGACGCGGGCCGAAGAATGATTGCTGAGTGGTAGCTTTCGAAGACTGTTCTCGCCTTTCTACTTGAGGTTAAAAGATGACATGTCGCCCGGCCGTGCATCACAAACGTTTTTAAAACAGTTCCCGCAATTCATCTCAACCCTCGGACACACAAATAATAACACAACTTTCTCGAACTACGTGATAATTAAATTCGCCGACCGCTCCGCCGGGATTTTCGCAGCAGACAAAATATTACAGAGTGCGTCTAAATTTAGACATCAGATAGTTTTATAAAGTCATTGTCGGTGTCGTAATTTTGAACCGAGTCAAGTGATGAGACCGGAACACTTGACCCCGTACTTCCAGAGGTAAATTTGAGAACTTGGAGGACATTGTAGCCACGCCCTATTTTACGTGTCTCGGCCAACATTAGTAAACACGGAGGTGGATTTTGTCAGCGGCCGACCTCGAACCCGCAACCGTCAGATCCCTGGTTCGACGTCTTTGCCAACCGGGCCATTTATATATATATATATATATATATATATATATATATATATATATATATATATATATATATATATATATATATATATATATATATATATATATATATATATATATGTACAGATATATATATATTTATATATATATATATATATATATATATAGTCATACTTAACAGTTCAAGACATTTATTAAATACTGCAGACGTTCAGCTCTAAAGTATCCTCTAAAGTCTTTATTTAAGGTACCTCTTTTTAGATCTCAAACACATCTAATATTAACAATATTCCTTTTCATAAATAATAACGACATTTAAAGAATTTTCCAAACCTTTTTCCACTTTAAAGAAACAATGTTGTTTTAAATATTTCAAAATTTAAAATATTCAAAAATAAAGAATATCACTTGAATTAAAAACAGTATAAATCTTTCAGTTTTTTTTTATATTCCTAGCTTATTTACGTCAAACACTTTTTTATTTTTCAATAGATATCTTTTTACGTCAGATTTTTTCTCTTTCTTCAGTTACACAATTAACAGACTACCGATGCAAAAAAAAAGGAAAAACATTTTATTCAATTACACAAAAAATTCCTTGAAATGAATTTTGAAAAAATAATGCAATGAAATATTAAAAACATGGCATTTACAACTGAATAGTTCCTCATAAGGTAGGCGAAGCGTTATAACTTTATGCCCCAGGATATTAAAGGATCTAAAGGGAAAATCACGAAATGAAACTGCTGTTTAAATACTTAATAAACTCTGATTTATTTAAATATGCATTTAAACAAATATTTGCTTTCCATGGAAACATAAAAAATTTCTTTTTGGAGACTAAAACTGCGTAGGATCATTTTAATATATTAGGTACTGCAATTTTAATAAATATCAGGTCAATATTTCTTACTTGCGTTATAAACTGCGGATTGCTAGAAAATTATTAATTAAAACATGAATTTTCTCACAGAAATAAGTGTTTCATGATTCAGCGCAAGAGAAATAGTATGATTCTGTGATTTGCTTCTATCGCCGCAGGTGAATTCTATTTAAGGGGACCGTGGAACTTTATTTCGGCAAATCTTTTTTTTTTTAATATTGATTGTGCTATTGTAAGAAAAACTATGTTTCTGTAGAATAATAGTACCAAAATAGTTTTTTGAAGTAAAAAACCATTTATGAAGCTCCTAAGAAGTAAGTAATAAGGGTAAGTGTAGTGAATAGACTTTAAATATGTTTTTCTTAAAACAGATTTTTCAAGGCTTTTAAAATATTTTAAATGCTCCATGCGACTTAATTTTTGTTCAAAATTCATGAAATTGATAAGGAGGAATCCTGATACTGTTTACAAAGAAACTGGATTTTATGATTCGACTTCATTAAGGTAATTAAATTTGATGTATAACTTATTAAAATGCAAAATTTTGATGAAAATCGGGATCAAATTCAGAAAAATAAAATCTCTCAAAATGTAACTATTCAAGGGATTAAATAATCGCTACCCAGATTTGTTTGTAAAACAGTTTTAAGTGATTAAAACGAAAAATCGAGGAAATATCTCAAAAATTAAGTCTCAAGGAACATTTTAAAATTTTGTTTAAAAATTTTAATTTTTTAAAAAATCTTAAAAATATAAAAAGACTGGAAATTTCTTTTAAGGTATACTATATACTTATGGTGAAAATGTATATATTTACAAAATTTCATATCTCTATGATAAAAAGTTAAAAAATAAATAAATTTTAACGTCCACCGTTCCGTTAAAGATTCTAGACTGAAAATTATTATTATTATTATTATTTTATTTAAGCACACTTTTAGTTTTTTTTTTTTTTTTTTTTTTTTTTTTGTAAAATTTTATTTTTATAAACATCTTGATATTATTAAAAAAAGTTTTGAACTAATGTTATATTTTGTTTAAAGAAGTTTTTATTTAGATCCTAATTATAACGAAGAATTTCGTTATATTCCTTTTAGGTTACTAAATTAACGTTAAATCTTAGTTAAATTAATTAAATACCTCAATTTGCTAGTTTTCCTAATAGTCACTTGCTTACTTTAACTTTGTATATGTGTTTGAAAAATAGCACAGTTTTGTTGGTCCCCTCAAAGTGTGGAATCTCGCTGGTTATCTCTAAGCTTAAGCTATTTTTGTGTTCTGGGAACATTCTTTACAATCGCCACATCTGGGAAAATAGCCCATTAAAATCAGTCCGTTTCTTTTGAAAATGCCCTGTGGATCTTTAGAATTGGATTCTTTTTATGTATCGGCTAAGTTTCTAAAGAGCGGATATTTAGACTTCCGGCAGTACGCTTAAATTGCACTGTTATTGCTATTTAAAGCCGCCGTCAATTTAAAGCCGTTCATTAATTTAAATTTGCCGATCGACTGGCACCTTGTTAAATCACCAACAGCCTGTATCCATCTGTTAAAAAGCTTCCGGGCACTTGCTAGCCGTGGGAATCTGGCCACGTGGGTAAGAGAAGGCGCTTGTTAGTTCTCTCCTTCTCTCTCCCAATCAAAAATTGCGCCTCCTACGTCACTTGAAGGCTTGACCATTAGGGTGTTTGCACCATTCGCGCTCTTCGCCGTTGGCGTTTGTCTTGTTCCGTTTTTGGCGATAAATCGCTCTACCCCGTTCTACCGGATGTTGGTACGGTAGGAGCAAAAACTGTCCGCCAATCCTGTACGCTGTCTCTCAGCTACTTTTCCCTACGTTTGTGTGGCTTGGCGATTTTTCTAGTGTTCCTGTAACCCCTCTCTCCTGACTTCTCCTGCTTCCTCGGTGGAAAAAATACAGAGTTAACCATATTTTTCGCCTGAGAGTAGGATCTCTTAAAAACTGGCTTTAAAAAGCTCCTGGGCAGACTTGGCTTTGCCATTTTCTGTCTTGGGAAGCTATGGGTAATAAATTTGTGTTAGCTCATCTCGATGTCTGAATTTTAGACCTGAACGGTCATTTTTTGATTAGAAGCTAATGTAAGCTTCGAGCTATTTTTGTGAACTTATATATGATAATCCAGACAGAAAAATAAATATTTTTTTTAATTTGAAATGTTTTTATAAATCTTTCGTGTACCAGCTTGTACTATAATATCAGACGTTGACGTGCTAGTCTGAACTTAGGTTATCGCCACATACGCCTTATACTTCCATCTTTTAAGATCAATGCAAAGTGTGTACTATACCGAATCGGCCGTTACGCTCATATTCCATTCCTACTGATTGATGTACGGAGGAATCATCTTCTAGCACCTTTGATTTTTTACTGGAAGACTCTCATCATCCTGCCGAACTGTCGGTCTCCTTCTTCCGTGGACGAAACTTTTGTCGTGCTGCAGTCTATCGTGTCGTATAGAACTTTTGTCCGAAGTTGTACTCCTCCAGATAGATATCTTCGGGACAATTCTTCATTATTCTACGTTATAGACTGATGTCTCAGCAATATTGTTTCTTCGAACTTGAGTGATCCCGTTTCTTCATTAAGACTTTCAGCTTCCATTTAGACTGATCAATGACTCCACCAATTTAGTCAACATTATAGATAGATGCCTGTTCCTCGTCTAATTTCTACAACCTAATTGATGGTTCAACTCCACCTAAATATTCAACAGTACACTAATTTTTTTAATGATGAAAACTAGTTGATGGGCATGGGTTACTTTTGAGCTTATCCAAATCTGTCCTCTATGGAGTCCATAAACTTTTTACTTTAGCCAAATTTAAATCTCCCGTGAAAATTATCGAAATTTACTCATACCATTTATCGCGTATTTCTTCAAATTCTTCAGATAACTTGGGCGTATTACACTTAACTGGCAAATGAGCTAAATAATTGAAATGTTCTTGAATTTTTTTTTAACTGAATCTTTCGTACTGGTAAACGTTCTCTCTCCTAAATTGTCACTAGTTAGGAAACCAAAATCAATCACTAACAAAGTCACAGCCTGATTTCACCAGGCAGTTGCGTGCTGTCATACCTGTGGAGCTACTTTTTTTTAACTATGCATCAGGTCTCTAGGGATCACTTTGTTTAAGACTACTTCAGCCGACTAAATGTTTAAATAAAAATTATCTAATTGCACATTTTTGACCATTTAAGCAGTAGTTCGACGGTAGGAGCCCGATATGTTTTGATCCATGCCTGTTTAGTTCTATAAAATCATGAGTTTGACTTTGATAGAGCGGTTGGAACTTGTCGCCCATAACGGACAAGTACCGTAAAATCTCGAGTATAATTTTTTTCCCATTTTAGTCCGTAAAATTGAAGGTGCGTATTACACTCGCGTATAAAAAAAAAGTACTTTTAAACATTGGATAAACGAACGTACAGCAGCTTAAGACATTCTCACAACACGGGTGCGTGCGCATCTGCACTCCGTGATTCATCCACCCGGTTACTAAGCAGGTATTCCTTTTAGACAAACGGAACTCACAATTCATATCGTCCAGTGAGAATGGTGGTGATGGCGATATTCAGCTACGATATATGTCATCGGAGGGTTTTGCAACTTAAAACTTCCTTACCGTGGTTTCAAGGGCACTTTAATCGTGGCTATTCATGGTGCGGTGGGTATCTGAAAACTTTCGAAAATTTTTATATAGCGAGCAATTTCAGTGTATGGTTGAAAGAGGGAGAAGAAACTGAAGAAAAAGTGAGGAAAACTGAAGGAAACGAGTCTAATCCTGCTTGGAGAAGCTGAGACAGGAACTGTACACCAAGACTCTAAGGCCGTCTGCACACGGAGCAACTCAAAAGAAACTGATAACTGACTCCAATCGCAAACCATTCCGTGATGATTCCTAACCTATGTAATTGAATGGAGCCACGCACACGGCGCAACTGGTTACAAACCCGTCGGACGGGTTTGTAACCAGTTTGTAACCGCCGCGACTCATCACGGACGGGTTTGCGATTAGAGTCAGTTATCAGTTTCTTTTGAGTTGCTCCGTGTGCAGACGGCCTAAGCGTACATAAGGAGATGTTATTAGCAGCGGTAGCAAGGTATGACAGAATTCTTCTCTCCTGATTACCTATCTCATGAGTCCGGCAGAAATGTTTGGGGGTGTATTTGCGCGCAAACTCCTCAGTCTCCAGAACAGCTAACAAAAGCCAAAATGGTGATGAGAAGATTCCAAGACTTTGAATAATTGGCGAGATAGGCGTTGCAAAACATATTAAGGGGACTCACTACCCTTAAATCTTTAAAACATTCGATTTTTAAAAAAAATATATGTTAAAGCCTGATTTATTTCTGAACAAAATAAAGCAAACCGCATGAACATATTCCGCTTAGTTCCGGAGATATTGATATTCTAAATATTTAATTACTGATCAAGTTTATGGTAAGAAAAATTTTAAACTCTTTTTTTCTCAAAATGTTATTTTGGATCATTCCGAAACTAATATCTCAAAAACTATGAAACATAATTCCATGAAATTTTTATCACTGCACAATAATGTTATTTTATTGCCTCTGAACTAGAATTATTGCAATCACTGCACATTTTGTTATTTTTTTTCAGGGGTAAATGAATGCAAAAATTTAAGGTAATTATAAGTACAGTTTGAGCAGTTTTTAAAAAATTGAAAAAATATTTCAATGCTGAATGTTTTATGTTCAAGTGTATTTTGAATTATTTATTTTAAATATAAAACAGGAATTATACATTTAAGTGTAAAATTCATTTCCTAGTTCTGCGCGCAAGCCAGTATACAATAAAAATACTTAAAAAAACAAGGTATATCTAAAGCATTTTTTTAAAAAATATTTAAAATTATTTTTAGAGTTGAAGACTTGTTTATTAAAATTAATATATCAATTTATCATGTACATAACATTTGGAGAAATTGGGAGTAAATTGAAATAGTTACAGAGAGTCAAAAACTATGAAAATATGCCTTATTTCCTCGACTTAAGGGTCGTGAGTCCCCTTAACCCTTTGAGGGGCACCGTTTGCACAGTGCAAACGCTTAAACCTAGTTCTTTTTTCACTTGCATTCAATGTATTCCAGTTAAATAATCTGAATAATGGTTACTACTGCCATCTGTTGTCAGATTAAAGAACTAAAAACATTTTGCAACCTTTCATTGGAAAATTTTCCAAGATATTTTAGGTTAAAAGAAATCGGGAAAAAAATTTGCACCCTACAAACGGGGGAGGTTTTTGCCCCTGAAAGGGTTAAGGAATCGGAAAGTGCATAACATTTAAATGAAATTATTCAGAGGAAATGAAGCAAAATTAGAATTCATTCAACTTGTATGCATTAACCCCTACGCCTAAATGATAAGTATCCCTCGCTATGCGTTTCGCCATGCACCTCCAGAGGTAATTTTCATAACTTAGAGGATATTGCATCCACGACAGATTTTACGCGCCCCAGCCGCTATTTATGTACACGACAGTGAATTCGCCAGCAAAGAGCATCGAACCAGTGACTTTCAGATCACTAACCCGTTGATCTTGCCAACTAGGCTAATTCTTATTATTGAGATTGCAATGTTTTGCAAGATTATTATTGATATTAGCTGCAAAAACGTAAAGCTTTTTTTTTTTTTTTTTTACCGGTTCATTAAATCTTAGTTCACCTTAATGCTAGAGAGACGATGCCCTTTCGTAATAGGAACGTATAAAATTTCAAAATAAAAAATAGCGCTAAAGAAAAGTGTAAATTTTAGTATAGCTATATAGGAAAGAAAATTAACAGCAATAAAAACATAAATCTGAAAAAGAAAGTACATTTTGTAATTTCTGTACTCATATACTCGCAAAGAGACTGGTTAATTTATTCAATGTGTTATTCGTTGCATCCTATTAAAATTTTGTCTCCAGTTAAATGATTATCATTAATGCTAAATATTAGTCACTATTGTATCACTATAGACATGATTAATGAAATTCCAGATATCGAAGTCCATAAACTGAATTTCTGTAAATATATATATTAATTATAAACGTATATATCATACTAAAATAACTGAGGAGTTCTGGATCCAATATGCTCTCCATCATAATCCCCTTTTTCAATCAACTTGCTTTATATTTTATTATGGAAAAAGTTCAGGATTACGTTTTTCACATTAATTGTGAATTTGTTTGAACACATATTTTAACAGTTAATAAGCTGTTTTAAACATGATTAAAAATTATTCAAAACATCCATGCTGTCATATTGTTCAAAACACTTCTTATTGAGATAATGTCTAGACTGCTAATTTATTGATAACAATGTATATTTTCATGTCTGCTAATGACTAAATTAATTTTTTGCAGTTCGTTACATCTTTCTAGTCTAGTCTATTCATATTAATACACTTACAGTCGCTTTAAATCTTTAGACTGGATATACATATTTTGATATAGGGAGTTTTTTTTATTATGCGTTCAGAGATGTACATGCATGAACCTAAAAGGTGTATACATGCCAAAATTCATAAAGCAGGCCAAAGAGACGGAGCTAAAATAGAGGCAGATGTGTATTTTTGCTTTGGGTGTATACATGCCTATCAAAGCTGTGTGCTATAAATGAAAAAAGTATTATGATCACATATTTTTTCTGATTACGCATGTTTTCACTGATGATTCAAATTTTAATAAAGTAAATATTTTAAAATTCATATCCATATTGATCTTGTAATGAAATACATAAATGTGAGAAAATGTTCTCAAAATAGAAATTTGGTTAACTTTCTTGTAAGTTTTACTAGTAAATTTAATGTTCAATTAATTGACTGTCATGGTTTAATTTTGTTTTAACAGCATCTATCAAAATAGCATCCATTTCCAAATTCAACACTCGTCGAACGATCTGAGAGCCCGCCATGTTATTGTGCTTTCGATATGAACCTGAAAAACGTTCCGAAAACTATACGACGTCTCCTATCTCGCTTGCATGATATGGGTTGATAACAATTTAGGGTGTCCAGGACACAAAATTGTTCGAATTTTCGAAAAGAAATTTATTGCATTAAAAATTTTTGTGTTCTTTTACGCTTAAAATGACGTTTAAATCATGTTTCTATCTTAATTGGAACAGGAGAAATTATTATTATTTTTTTTTTTTGCAACATTCTAATAGTAGCCAAGCGTTGTTTAAACCTGTAAGTGCGTTTTTCTGCATGATGGGTTTTTTCCCCATTTCTCGTCTTTAAATTGTTAGAAGTCAAGAACCGTTAAAGATAAAGGGTTGAAACTTGGAACATGTCTTTTTCAACTATTTTACTTTAATTTTGATTCAGGAAATTTGAAAAAAAATATTTACTTTTGAAAATATGATTTTTTAAAATATGTTACATCATTTTTTTTTTTGTAATTTTTAATTTTTTGAAAAATTAATATTTAAAAAAATGCTGAATCAAAATTAAAACATATATTTCTGTTTAATTAAATGAAAAGAATTGAAATTCGACAAATAATATTTCGAGTTATAACAATTTTAAATTACCCCACATTTTTATAAAAATTTAAATTTTAAAATTCTTTAAAAACACTTTGAGAAGTTTTATGGAGTGATTTTGTTTACAAATTATGTGGTTAACCATCACAAAAAAATTCAAAATTTTAACTCAATAAATAAAAAAAAAATTTTAAATGTGTCCCGGACCCCTTAAACACGATTTTTCCCAGAACATTGTTCACCGTATCCTTTGAAGTCCCGCCTAAGCAAGATCATCAATCACAACGAATTGTTTCTACCTGAGCAGCGAATCGCGTTTTGCCAGGGCTGTTGTTCTGGAAAAACAATCATCGACTGCGATTTCACCTCATTTATTACTCGTAAGTTTAATGAAGGGGAAACACGATCATTTTATTAACAGAGTTCGTTAAAACGTTCACAATATATGCAATAGTTTGATCGCAAGCTAAAACTTGGGGAACCTTCCTCGAAAACATTCCAGCGGCTAAGATGAAACATCATTCAACGAGTGTTATAAGCATAATATTAGAAATGAAACTACGTGGTAGAATAAAGTATGCCAGACACCATTGTAATTACCTGTTTGTTTCAAGGAGCACACTCGGCTGAGAAGAAACAACATCTTACTTTAAAATGTTACGTGTGTTACAAGCAGGCTGTCACGGGTGAAACAAGGGTAGTATTAGAAATGAAACTACCCGGCAGAATAAAGTAGGCTACATACTATTGTAATTATCTGATTGTTTGGAAGAGCGCATTAAGCTCAGAGGAAGGAACATCCTGATAAAGGGCGTTATGTGCTTTACAAGCATGCTGTCACGAATGAAACAAGCATAATATTAGAAATGAAACTACCTGGCAGAGTAAAGTATGCCAGATACCATTGCAATTATCTGACTGTTTCAAAGAGCACATGCGGTAAAGAAGACACAACATCCTACGTATACAGTGTCATTTGTATTTCAAACATGTTATCACGTGTGAAACAAGCATAACTTAAGAGAGAAACTATCTCTCAAAGCAAAGTGTGCCAGATGCCTTTGTAATTATCTGAATGTTCTGAGGAGCAAATTCGGCTGAAAAGAAACAACTTCCTACTAAAAGGTGTCACGCATAACATTAGAAATGACACTACCTGGAAGAGTAAAGTAACGCTAGATACCATTGCCCTTGCCTGAGAGTTTCGTAGAGCAAGGTCGACTGAGAGGAAACAGCATTCTGTTATAAAATATCACGTGTGTTACAAGCCCGCAGTCAAGAGTGGAACAAGCATACTATTAGAAACGAAACTGCCTGCCAGAGTAAAGTATGCCAGGTACTACTGCAATTACCGGAATGTTTCGAGCAGCACCACGCGTCCATTGCACAGTAATTCTCCCATTGGAAGGCACGATAAAACTTGAGGATACTTCCCTGAACACATTCCAGTGACTTTGAATAAACAACATCCTACTAGAAGGTGTCACATATATTACCGGCATGCTGTCATGAGTGAAACAAGCACGATACGTATTATGGTGCATATACATTGGTACAGAGTTCTCTCCCCGACTCCTGTCATGACATTAGTCACGGTAACATTAGACACGGTATTTAGAAACCCCCCCCCTATTCCCGCACGCAAGATTTCTTTGATGTGGTGCCTCCCCCGACCCCGCTCGACACCATTTGACCCGTTGGCCCTCCACTCTTTCTTTGATGGACCGCCAGAGGAGGCGATCCACGCATAGTAGAGAGTACAGAGAGACATAAATCACTGGCAGATGCAGAGAACTCTGTACCAATCTGTATGCGCTGTTAGAGATGAAACTATCTGGCAGAGTATACACGACAGACACCATTGCAATTGCCTGAATGTTTCGAACAGCACCACACGTCCGTGATTCATTTATTCGAGGACACACTAAAACGTGAGTGTACTTCTCTGAATACATTCCAAAGACAAAGAAAGACCGTCATTCTAAAAGGTGCCACGGGTACAGCAAGGATAATATTATCAGTGAACATAGCTGCCAATGTTTCGTATACTAGATGACATTGCATTCACCAGAATGTCTCGAAAAGTACCACACTCGTCAAAAATTCAATTAGTTTATCTGTTATCTTTATTTTGAATTACCTCTTTATTGTAGTTATTGTTATTCGAACTATGTGAAAAAATATTATTTTCTTGAAATCCGGGATTTATAAAAGCATAATTTTCGTCCCTGCTGAGGCTAACCTTTATCCCACAAGAGCATTCCGAAAGGAGGACTTTAAAAGTTGTTTCCGAAACAACTTTTAAAGTTTACAGCCGAGCCAGAAGTGCATTACGGCAGGTGGGCGTTACTTCGAAATATATTAAATGGGTATGTATTTCATGTAATATTTCCTGAAGTTATTAGATCAGTCCTGGAAATTAATGGCCGCACCTTGTATGTGTAATAGTGTAGCTGTAAATGTAGAAGTCGTTTGGTGTTAACAATGTAATCCAGTGTGTGTCCAGTGTGCACTGCTGTAACTGTGCGATAAATGAGTGTATTCTTAAAATATGTGTTTGTCCGTTGTACATATAATAAAACCTCGTTCATCCGGACTAACTGGGACCATAGGCAATTCGAACAATAGAAAATCCGTATAACCCGGGTAATATGGGTAATAGGCAAAAGAAAATCCTTAAATAAGGAGACTTACCGTTTATTACGATAAAAAAAACAATTTTTGTAATAAAATTACAAGATAGAAAGAACTTTTTATATACCATGTTTTTAAATTTTCTGTTGAATCATATAAACTTGACAATTCTATTGTATTAATAAATGCTTTAAAAAATTTTTTTGATGAATTATCCCATCAACTTGAAAGAAAATGAAGTTAATTGGAAGTTAACTTGCGTTTAAATTTTCGTTCCTGTCCCGGCCGATAGATGGCTGCACCAGTCTACAAAACAAAATTAACCGAAAATGAATTCAAATCTGCTTGAAGATGGCTAAAAGTATTAAAATAATGCATTGTCATCGTGTTCTGCTCTATTTTAAAAGTTTCAAATGTCTAGCTTGTCGAAAAGTTAGTTAAAAATCGATTGCAAGATTTGTACTGGACAAACACACACACAAACAAGAAAGCGAGTTAATAAAAACATGTTAAAAATTACATAGTATTGTTTACAAGACATCAAAAATTATGAAAATAACTTTTCACGTCAATTCTTAACAAAGAATTCGTAAGTCTAGTAAAGTTTTCTTAAACTCAACAAAAAGCATTTTATTACCATAATTTATTGTTAATTCTATGCAGGAATTGTATATTGACTCAAACTAAAAAGCGAATATTTTGCGTACTTGTAGTTACGTTCTTGCTGCCATAGTTAAAAATTACTATCTAATGAGAACATTAAATAAAAACAATGTCTACAAATCTCATACGGATTATCCGGCGATCCGGATCAACGAGGGACGGATAAACGAGGTTTTACTGTTTGTACTTTGTGCCAAGATGTCAAGTGTAAAGAAGGCCATGTCCAGCTAGCCAGAGGTCGTTATTTACTCAAATTAGGACATTTGCCACAAGGCTTAAATATGAAGTTCTATGTGTGACACTGTACGCATGAAGAGGCACGGAAAAATAAAAGAGTATGAATATGCAAAAAAATTATTTTAAATTGGAAATCAATTATTTTATGAACTTATATATAACTAAATAAAAGAATAAATGAAACTAAATTATTTTAAACTAATTTTAATTTTTCAGTGGCTTGAAAACTCATTAGTTGTTTGAAATGAATTCATTTTGAACACAAATTAATTATCTTTCACGATACTTTGAGTAATATTGAAGGAACATGTTTCAGGGTTGTTGTTGTTGTTTCTAATGCTCCCTGGTTGGAAATATCCAGATCTATATAGGCTTTAAAAGGGTGACTACTGCGGCTCCGGTTTATAACAGCACCACAAGGGTCGGAGTCCGACTTGGCTAGGTTCCACCACAATTTTGACCCAGCACCCACAGGGGTGACTTCTGTGGGGATCGTACCCTTTTCCACCCACTGACATCATGGAAGGACTTTCAGGTCTACGGATTTAACGTGTCCATATCCGACCTAGACATGAAGGTATTTAATGGCGCTTGTCGGGATTCGATCCGAGCTCCCTCAGTACCGAAAGCAGACGCGCTACCACAAGGATACCTTGGGCCACACGTTTCATGGACTTTCACGGAACGGGACAAAACCTTTTTGGCAAATTAAGTACACAAGATACCACAGCATTTACCAGAATGTTTTGAGATTCAAAACTGTTCATTTTTCTATTATTATTACATTGAAATGCTTTTTTATTCTAAATATTGTCATTAGAATTATGTGAAATAACATGTTTTTAAATACAGGAATTGCATACTTAAGGCTGCTGTGTACTAGCCCTATTGGATTCTCTCACTTCCATGATTGCAGTAAATTTGTCCGAGGATTACCGACTTGGATTTAAAAAATTTTTTTAATTGTATTCCATAATAGAGATAAAAAATTTACACCTTGGGGAATTTTTCGTTTGCAAAAAAATGCAAATAATATTTTTTCAATTTAAATTATTCGGGGAAAATGTCTGGTCTTGTATGTTTAAAACGTTCCTAAATTCCAATGGTGGACGAAATTTATAACAGGAATCCCGTTGCAAGGTGCAGGAAAGTTCAGGCTGTCTGAAAATACCATTTTTATTGGATTATCAGCATTTGTGTAGCTGTAAATAGTAAATACATTTTCTCCATAGGTTAACATTGAGGTGAGTTAATCCAATAGGGTTAGTACACATCGGCCTTAAATATTACGTTTAAAGCAGTAATAATATGCAAAACATTATATGAAATTGAAATTCAATTATTTTACAAACTTCTGTATAACATTTTAGAATTAAAGAATAAAGGGAATTTATTTGTTTTAAACTAATTTTTAATTCTTTTAAGGCCGTCTGCACACGGGGCAACTCAAAAGAAACTGATAACTGACTCGAATCACAAACCAGTCCGTGTTGAGTCGTAACTTACGTAATTGAATGGAGCCACGCACACGGCGCAACTGGTTACAAACCCGTTTGAATAGAGCCACGCACACTGCGCAACTGGTTACAAACCCGGTCGACGGGTTTGTAACCAGTTGCGCCGTGTGCGTGGCTCCATTCAATTACGTAAGTTACGACTCAACACGGACTGGTTTGTGATTCGAGTCAGTTATCAGTTTCTTTTGAGTTGCCCCGTGTGCAGACGGCCTAATGGCTTGAAAAACTCATTATTATTTCTAAATATTAAATTTGTTTTTAACACCAATTCTCTTGCAGGAAACTTAAAATGTGGATAATATTCAATGAACACTTTTCGCGGAATTTCGCGAAACGGAATAAAACCTCATACTCCTTCCTTTTACTCGTACATAAAATCGTTCCTTTATTTCACTTATAAGCAAATTGAAAGACGGGAATACCTTCATTCAGTTTCAAGCTATTTTTTCTTACTTTCGGAGAAGCAAATCTATCATTTCCTCCCACGAGAAAAGAAACAGAGGGAAAAAAAAAACAAGGCGAGAAAGAGTACACAATCTGTTTTTCAATTAGTTTACGAAAATGAAGTCACTCCTTCTCATTAAAATAACCGACACATTTTTTTTTTTTCTTTTTCAGATTCTTACCTTTTCGAGATCTTATTCGTGTATCAAGTTTTCAGATTATTTTTCTCAGATAAAATCCATGTTTTTCAATTTTTGGTAAATACCGAGGAAATTGATTTATTTTTGTAACTCTGTAAACAAGAAATCCCATTTTGCATAATAACCAGGTTAGCATTTATTTTCCTGGTAAATGGGATTGAATTCACATGTGTTTATAACTGTGTACTCATACGTGCCTTTCCACATCACCTGAAAGTCTTATTTTAGTATATCTATCTATCTATTTATCTATATATATATATATATATATAGATATACATAGATATATATATATATATATATATATATATATATATATAT
Source organism: Dolomedes plantarius (assembly GCA_907164885.2). Lineage (NCBI taxonomy): Eukaryota > Metazoa > Arthropoda > Arachnida > Araneae > Dolomedidae > Dolomedes > Dolomedes plantarius. The sequence goes on from OU015490.1 coordinate 251,699,101, forward strand.
ATATATATATATATATATATATATATATATATATATATATAGATAGATAGATAGATAGATAGATAGATATACTAAAATAAGACTTTCAGGTGATGTGGAAAGGCACGTATGAGTACACAGTTATAAACACAGGTGAATTCAATCCCATTTACCAGGAAAATAAATGCTAACCTGCTAATTATGCAAAATAACCAGGTGTATATATATATATATATATATATATATATATTTATTTATATATATATATATATATTTCTACATATATATATATATATATATAAATTTATACATATATATATATATATATTTATACATATATATATATATATATATATATATATATATATATATATATATATATATATATATATATACACATACAATGAAACCCCCATATATATGGAGGGAAGGTTGAAGTAACTCAGTCTAGAACAGTGGTCACCAAATAGCGGAC